>VWZI01009816.1:290091-308552 GCA_013396835.1 Psilopogon haemacephalus
CTGGCCACAACCTCCCTTCAGACAGCTGCAGAGAGCAATGAGCTCTGCCCTGAGCCTCCTCTTCTCCAGGCTGGGCTATTAATGTGACTGACTGCTTACCTCAGTAGCTGTCATTCCTCTGTTCTTGCTGGGAGCCAAATTTTGACAGCAGCACACTGCAGAAGCAAGAAGACAATGTGACCTTTCTCAGACCACCCAGACTCACTCTAATCAGTCAGGTCTGAATCTTTATGCCGGATTACAAAAGGCAAAACTTTCCAACCTATCCCTCTCATCTCTCCTCTTCAGCAGACTGTGCCTTGGTGTGTTCACTCTCAGCCTCTTCCTGCCAGCTTCTTCATGTTAACTTGAAACTTCAGGGGTTTACAGACAGCTTTAGCAATAGGTTTCAGGCACAGTTCTTGTGCCTGCTTCTTAATTATGGCAAGGGAAAGCTGCGTGCTCAGGGGCATGCCTTTTGTTGCTGGCAACATAACAACATTTGCTTAATTGTGTTTTATTAATGCTACTGTGCCCAGAGGCTCAGGCTCTGCCCGTGCAATCTTGTGAATTGAGTTAGAGGGGAAATGAATCAGAATTAAAAGACAGCTGATTAATTTTGCTCACTTGCTTGAGGGGATTTAAGCCAAATGGTCTCCACATCTATTTTTCTTTGGAGAACAGACCTTGTAGCCACAGGGCTAAGAGGAGCTTGTCAGTAAGCCCTGTGGCTTGCCATGTGGCAAGAAAGGAGAAAGGAGTGAGAGGCTGCCCCTGCTCTGTGCCCCTGCAGGGTTATACAGACAGGGGCTCTCCTGCCTGCTGCTGAGTTCAGAGGGTTTCCAGAAAGCATTCTCAAGCTGTGTCAGGGCAGGTTGAGGCTGGGTGTTAGGAGGAAGTTGTTGGCAGAGAGAGTGATTGGCATTGGAATGGGCTGCCCAGGGAGGTGGTGGAGTGTTCAAGAAAGGACTTAGTGCCATTGGCTGGGGCTGGGTGCTAGGTTGGGCTGGATGAACTTGGAGCTCTCTTCCAACCTGGCCAACTTTTCCTGAAGCTTCCAGAACATCCCCCGCAAAGCCTGCTGCTGGAGATGGGCAAGGACACTGGCACAGCACCCATCTGCTGGAAAGGGACATTTTGATCCACAAAAAATTCACTGTATTAACAGGTCTCAGCACACACTGTAATTTAAAGGCCATTATGGCACTATTTAACAGGGCTTCAGCTAGTTACAGTAGAGATCAGTTCTGGAGAGAGATTGCATATTTGGACATAAATGTAATTAGCTGGAGAAGGCTCTGCTGGGTGCGGTATGCAAAGCCCAGGATGAAACATCACCATGAAGACAGGACTGCTCAGTGGGAAGCCCACTCTGTGTACCAGCTCTTCAGAAGGCTCTGGTCTGAGGAGCAGCTGCCTGCAAATGTCTTGGGCCTTTCTGGCAACCCTCCTTTGAAAGAGTTCTTCACCATTTGTTTTTCTAAATTGGAAAGGCAGAAAATATAGAAGAGCAAAGACTTTGAAGGGAAAATTGTATTTAAAATCTATGCAGAGGTGGATTGCTCAAGGCCCTCTGTGTAAGCAGGAGACTTAGCAGAGGTCCCTCATTGTGACTTGGACATCATGTCTGAATCAGGGCCTGAACATTTTCCCATCTGTTTGGTCATCAAGGGAGTTGGGAAGGAAAAAAAATCATAATCTGTAGGGGAAAGATTTCTGCTCTGTCAGGTCTCATCACCACGGGGCGGGCTGGAAAAGAATTCAAACCAGTACAGACTATTTCCATTCACTGCATCACACCAGGACAGCTACTGTCTTCCCAAGGGACTGTCCCATGCACTGAAGACTTTGCATGCAGCAGAGGCTGACAAAATAAAAGCAATCAGCATAGCAACCATCTCCCTAAATTTACATTAACCAAACTGCAGTCTTGTTAATGAGTTTTCTGGTCTCGTGAGGCTGCACTTTGGGCAGTTCTCTGGAAGTCTATTCCAGAGCTACCTTGCTGCAGAGTACTCCATGCAAAAGTAGGGGTTCAGGCCTCTAATCAAATCAGAATACTTTCCCCAGATATTATTTGAAAAAAAAATCTGCTCTGTTGCAAGGACAGGAGTTGCAGGACCAAAGCATTTCCTCAACAGCTTCTTTACACACAAGATTTTTTCTAAGGGTGGTGCTCAGGTGAAAAAATAAATCTCTGCTCCATGCAGGTGTCGCCATCCTTGGAGGTGTTGAAGCAAAGCCTGGATGGGACACTTGGTGCCATTGGATAGGGCTGAGGGATAGGTGGGACTGGATCAGCTTGGAGGTCTCTTCCCACCTGGCTTACTCCTATTCTATCCTATTCTATCCTATCCTCTCCTCTCCTATCATGTTCTGCAGAAAGCAGAGTTTCTTGAATGGATTACTAAAGATAGGCATAAAAGCACAGATGAAGATAAGCAACAGCACAGCCCTGTGACATGAAGCCGTTCACCCCAGCAGGGCACTGAGTGCTGCCAGAAGCCATCATCATCATCAACTGTTTCATTACCAGTCAGCAGATGAAACGCAAAGGGAGGCAGGTTCCATTTTGATGTCCAAACCACAAGCTGTTTGAGAGGCAGGAGCTGTGCTGCCAGCTGCCTGGAGCTGAAATTTCAGAGGGGAGAGAGGGGTGGGGGAGCACCCGAGTCAGAGGAAGGGGTAATGTTTTCCACCACACCTCCAGCTCTGTGCCAGGGCAGTGCCTAGTAGGTGTTTGTCCTGTGCAACCAGCAGGCAGCTACCCAAGATAGGAGTTCTTAAACTTGTAACATCAGAGAAGTGCAAATCCACAGCCCGTGAGGAGATCTGAGGCTCCAACAAGTGCATGCCAAGAGGAGAGGGTGGGTGCTGGTGCCACATCCTCCCCTTGTGCAGAGAAAGCCTGGGACAGGCAGCCCTTGGCACTGAGGGCTTCACCTAGCCCACTCGGCAAGAGGACAGTGGAGAGCAGACAGACCCTGGGAACTCCAGCTCAGGCTCTGGCAACATCCTGTGTGCAAGGACTTCAAGAAGGTGCTCCTGCTCCTTTTCACAGCTTAAACCACACCTGCATGGTACAGGTGCGTCACCAGGTGCCACTGCAGCCAGGCTGGAAACCTGGGCCATCAAAAACAGAGAGCTTATTTCTCACTGCACATTGGTTTTCTGTGGTTAAAAGTTTAGGAGACAATTTGCAGCTCTTTGGCTCCAAGAGCAGCTGTAGATGCTACAGACACAAACCCTTCCTGGTTGCAGCACTCTTACTCCTATGAACTTCTGCCCATCATCAAGGGACAAAAAGCCTCCAGACCACAGCCTTCACAAGTCTTTATTGACTTAATAGGAGAAATAAATAGTTGTGATAGGTGCCTGAGGAAGCAGACCCGAATGGCAGAGTGACATTTCTGTGCATGAAGAGGAAAGGCGCCCAGAGGAAGAGTGCAGGGAGCTGCTGAATGCGTCACCATCCACTCCTGACCATCACCTTTCAGTGCTGACCAAGTGTCACACGAAAGAGAGCATCCCTAACCTTCATCATCTGAATCCAATTGTTCAGACCACACATCAAATTGATTCTGTTGCACAGCAGAGAAAGGGACAGCTTCTGGAGAGGTTTCCTGCTGGGCACAAATGGAGCTGAGCTCCAGCCTGGTTGGTTTCAGTGTCAGCAGTAGGAGGCATGGTACATGGCCTCTCCCTGCAGAGCCTGCCCTCCTCCCTGCTCTGAGGGAGTGACCCTGGCAGTCAGGCACTGTGCTCTGCTCATCACATAAACACTTGGCACATTTCCTCCTGGCTGGACATCTTGCCACATGCACTGAGCCCCTTAGGACCTGCTGCTGTGCCCCAGGCAGACTCCTGCTCTGCTCTCTGGCTCCCTGGGGTGCCACTTTCTCCTGCCCGAGTTGTGCGCTCAGTGCAGCTATGACCAGCTGATTAATTTAAAGTAAGACATTTATCAGACTCCCTACTTTCTTTTCTTCTGCTTAATTAAGGAACTACTGTTTGAGTTTTTGCTGCTGCT
Organism: Psilopogon haemacephalus; assembly: GCA_013396835.1. Lineage (NCBI taxonomy): Eukaryota > Metazoa > Chordata > Aves > Piciformes > Megalaimidae > Psilopogon > Psilopogon haemacephalus. The sequence continues at coordinate 294,101 of VWZI01009816.1, forward strand.
ATATCTGTTAATGATATTTTCCTCTCAGCCTCTCTACTCCATGTGTGTTCTGCAAAAGCCTTGCTTCAGGACATCTTTATCCTTCTCTGTGGGGACACACTACTGACCAGTAAAAGGAAGCATTCCCTTGAATTCCCTCTTCTGAAATAAAATCTTGAAAATACACCCAGAAAGAATATTTTTTTCTTTCCCCCCCCACCCCCTTTGTGTTCAGCAGTGTCAAAGCAATCAGAATATGTGTGGGGCAGTGGAGCTCTGTGACAGCAAATAAGCAGAAAAGAGTATTTTAGGCTCTTAAAATTGAAGCCCAGTAGCTCACATGCTATTAGGGATTTCCCAAACGTAGCTGTGGCAGAGGGTGGTTTGTTCTTCCTTCATCTTCACAGTTCTCCCTTTGGTAAGAGCACAGAGGGCTTCTGTCAAAGTGCAGAACCTGATACTGCCAACAGGAGTCCTGCCATTTGCCCTGGTGTCAGTGGAAAACTAGTCTGGATCTGGCTTTGGGGTGGATCTCTGCTACCTGTTCTTGGCACAGGAAGGCTAACTCTTGCTGCTGGCCCCCGCAGAGGAAGGAATGCTGGAGCTGTCCTATCTTAGGAGCTCTGTTGTCAGAGCTCTGGGTCTTCCAGACAAATGAGACAGGCCTGCACATCTCATGTGCTTATGGAGTGCATTACCCAAGAGACACTCAGCCAGGGCTTGCATTTCAGATCATTTTTGTTGGTGAGCTCTGATGGATCCCAGACACTCAGGTGAAGTTCTGCTTTGGTCAGATGTGTGTTGTCTTCCTATTTCTTGTTTCCCCTATCCAAGCTGAGTTGGATGTATCTGCCTCAGAGCAGTGAGTGGGGCTGGTTTTTCTCACAGTGTTCCTGGTGTTGCACACAGAAGAGCATCTGAAGTGAGTAGACATCTTTAGCACACATGCCTTAAATCAAGCCCTCCTCAAGCTGCAGCAGCTCAGGTAGCAAGCTGATGGCGACAAGCCCAAGCAACCATCTCCCAGAGGAGGAGGCTTGTGGTGAGACACTGGCACAGGTTGCCCAGGGAGGTTGTGGCTGCTCCCTCCCTGGAGGTGTTCAAGGCCAGGCTGGATGAGTCCTTGAGTGACCTGATCTAGTGGGAGGTGTCCCTGCCTATGGCACAGGGGGGTCAGAACTGGCTGAGCTTTGAGCTCCCTTCCAACCTAAACCATTCTGTGATTCTGAGAACAGGGACAAGAAAAGGGCTGCCAGAATTGGTAGGGGAGATTAAGGTCGGTGTCTTCGCACTGCCTAACTGAGCAAGAGCCTGAGGAGCTGATAGGACAGGCTTTTACAAACATCCTTGGAAGACAGGGAGTGCCAGGGAGTGAAAAGAGCCATTCAAACTGGAAAACAGCCTTGGCACAAGAACAAACCATTATGAATTGTCCACGAATAGATATGGGATAGAAACTGGGATTTTAAGCACTGAAGCTCTGAGTATCCAGCACCAGCAAGACTGAGGCAAGAGGCAAAGCAGCTAATCTCACAGCCTGCATGGTTATTGATAACCTTTCTGTACTTAATTCATCCCAGATTTTAAATCCAAGGAAATTCAGAACAGGGAGACAAAGCCCTCCCTCTAGGTTTAAGTCTTGTAGAGAAAGCAATGGTCCTCAAAGAGCAAAAATGGAACTGATCTCTGACAAATGGCATTTGCTGACAGCTCCTCTGTCCTACAGCAGAACTGAAGGAGGCTGTGGCCATCTGCTCTTCATGTCCATGGCCGCACGAAGAGGCATCAGATGCAGATGCTTCCCTGTTGGGCACTGCTGCACCAAAAACCCAGCCTGAGCCACGTGAGGTGATCAGGCACCTTCCACCCACATTCCAAGCAAAGCAGAAACAGCTCTGAAGAACCCATGTGTGTGGAAAGCAGGCAGCTCTCACTCCCTTCACTCGTGGTGCAAAGCCTTTGAGCCAGAAGACAAGCTGGGAGACCCCCACATGCAGAGTGGCAGAGCCCACCTGGCCGAGGTTAACCAAGGTGCCTGCAGGACAGCAGAGCATGGCCACATGGCTGTGATGAGTCCTTGAGCCAGCCCAAGTCTCAGCACAGGCCTGCCTCAGCTGTGCTTTGAAACAGGCACACTGATGCCTCTGCTATCTGGGGCAAGCACTCACCACACAGCAAAACAAGGACCAGAGTCAGGCAAACAGTTGCTGTCTGTAGAATCGTAGAATCATAGAGTCATAGAATGGGTTAGGTTGGAAGAGAGCTCAAAGATCATCCAGTTCCAACCCCCCACCATAGGCAGGGACACCTCCCACTGGAACAGGTCACTCAAGACCTCATCCAGCCTGGCCTTGAACACCTCCAGGGAGGGAGCAGCCACAACCTCCCTGGCCAACCTGTGCCAGTGTCTCACCACCCTCACTGTGAAGAGCTTCCTCCTAACATCCCCTTTAACTCTCCCCTCTGCCAGTCTGAACCCATTCCCCCTCGTCCTGTCATTACAAGCCCTTGTGAACAGTCCCTCCCCAGCCCTCCTGGGGAAGGGACTATTGTGTGTTGTGATTTTGGCCTTTTTTGTAGGCCAAAATCACAACACACAACAGTACAGGATTGCTGGGAGCAAAATGTTGAGTCAATGAGACCATAAAACAAATCTTCCCTAACCCACTCTGGCCTCATGGAGGAAGTGTCTTGTTTCCATGCATCAGCTTTTCAGTCAGCAGTCTCCTAATAAGGTTTCCTCTTTTCCATTATCTCAGGGGCCAAACTTGGTCCATCCATCTACCTGCTGACTCTCCTCCTCTTTGCCCTATTCTCTTGTCTCCCAGCTGAGCCACCTCCTGCCATCCCCAGACATGGAAAGCTGACCTGTTTGGCCAGGCTGAGGGAAGTACACACTCCTCTCTGCTGCTCTGAAATTCCTCTAAAAATGAAACGTACAGTCTACGGTGTCCACAGACAGGGGTGAACATTCCTAAGCTGTTTGTCATCCACACATCTGCTGACACAAAGACCTTCTCCCTCCAGCATGTAACCTTCCTAAATCAAAGAAACTGAAAGGCTGATGTTGAATAATGTCACTGCAGATGCAGAAATTGTCCAGCATCTGTTGGGGTTTTGGTTTGGTGTGGCTTTGTGGGGTTTTTTTCCTAATAGTTCCATTTATAATTTCACAATTAACTCTTCTTGCAAAGTTTGTGGGTTATTTTTTTACCCCAAGAAAAATAAACTTACATGAAGATATTCATTACTGCTTCCAACCCTTCTGCCAACCACTCCTGAATGTGCCTTCATCCTTCACCAGTATTTGCAGGGCAGTGCAAACACAGCGCTAGGCTCTCCCTGCTTGCTTGGCCCAGGATAACTCTGTTTATTAGTGCAGCCAAGCTTATGGTTTATGACTATAATATACTCTCAATATTCTTCTGCTCATAAATACTTTTTCTCTGTTTGGTTGGGGTTTTCTGGTTTGTTTTTTTTTGTTGTACTGGGAAGGCAGTGCTAAAAGCAGAGAAAGGCAATGCTAAAAAACTCATCCCACTCCAGTGTAACAACCTTTGGCAACATTCCTTAAGTTTCTAATCTCTTTTGTGTTATTTCCATTCGTTGCTATGCCAAAGGCAGCTCCCCATAATGCCAATTGTGCAGGGATTGTGCCTGAAAGGTGACAGAGACAACGACCTTTGCTCCACAGCCCCCTGTCCACATTCATCACAGATCTGCACAGCTTGGAGTCTGTCTTCAAGGCAGAGTTTGAAAGTTCTGCGTCCATTCCTCAGGCCCTGACAATGCCCTGCAAGCTATTGTGGTAATGCTGCTTGCTGTACTGCTAGGCAGTGACCAGGGTCTTGAGACACCCGAGATGAAGAAAGCTCCATCAGACTTGATTCACTTCCTCGACCCACCCTAGCCCCAGTCAGGAGTGGCAAGCATAGTTCCCATTTTCAGGCTGGTGCACTGCAAACCATGCAGCCCCATACCACGCTCCACAGCTCTCTGCCCATGCAGCCAGCCTGCCCTGCTCTAGCTGCAGTCACTCAGGCTGTGTAGGCAAGCTGGTGTCTGAAGAAGATAGAAATGTGAAATATTCTGTAGAATGTCTGCTGTGAGCTACAAGATGCAGCTCTGTCCTCTGCTCAGCCTCCACATCTGCCACATTGCAGTCTTTACACAGGAAACCTGTGGGACATCACAAACATATTTTAAAGACACCTCTCTGTGCATCTCTGTCTCTGTGTGTCCTTGGACAAGATGATAACAAAAACATCATTGACAGATCCATATTTGTTCATTTAATCTCCCAATGACCTCCAGAGTGTGATAACTACTGCAGCTATGCACAGGCTCCTCCACAAGTATCATCAATACCTGGCTGCCTTTTATGACGTAAAACACACTTGCAGAGGTGGGAACCCCACTTATCTCCAAAGGCTTACTCAGTAGGCTGTAGTGCAGCTGTTTGCCATGGGGAGAGCATTTGGAACTCTAATCTGCTGCATCCCACCAGCAGCCATCTGCATCCACCACCAATTTCCAACTTCACTGCTTGGATTCAACTTCCATCCACTCCCATCTCCAACCATCTGCAGGTTGTATTATTTTTCATTTGTACTTTATTTTTCTTCCTTCCCCCCATCCTCTGTAATTCCCCTTACCTTATACCTGTACCTTGTATTTTGTTCCCTCTCCCCACATCCTCTGTAATTCCCCTTACCTAAAGCACCTCCTATTTATTGTTAAAGTTTATTGTTTTACTTCCAAATCGAATTAAGCATTTATTGAGCTTTTGAGCTCAGGGGGACTGGCTTAGACTAATGCAGATACCTTCAGGAAGAGAAGACTAACCTAGGCATGGAGAAGAGTCCTCCCAATGTGCCGCTGGGGCTGCTCTTGGTAGGAGGTCAGCTTCCTCACACCCTTGGGAGCAATCCGTTCCCTGCAGGGTCCTCAGAAGAGGATGTCAGCTCTGAGTTTCTCCCCAAGGCAGAGCACCTCCATTTCACTCCTGAATGCAGATGCGATTTTATGATGCCTTTTCTGATACTGTATTGTAGCAAGCAAGACCAAAAGAACTTTCCTGGAAACCAGCAGGAGATTATTAAGAGTCAGCCAGGTAAGTTGTTAGGACTTTTTGCCACCTTTAACAGTGTTCTGCAGCTCCAGACTTGGGCTGTCTGATCAGAGGGTAGGAATCATCAGTGTCTCAAATGGACCCAATCTTTTCAGCTATTACTCCTATCAGTCCTCTTTGTCTTTAATCTGCCTTCCACCTTCATCAATTTCAGTGGTATCTGCAGCTGCCACCCACTGGGTTCTGAAAACTCTTCTTGGGCAATGTTCCACTGAGAAATGCTGAACAAAAATGTTCTGGTAAATATTTTAAAGGGGGAAAAATAGAGTCCGTGCAAACACAGATGTGGAGAGGTAAAGAGCTCTGCTTTATTTTGCTTAAACACTACAATTAGGATTAGTTTGTAAGTGCACAGAGTGGTGAACATTAAGGAGCTGGTCTTGTACGGCAAGATTTTTAATTAACAGCTCTGAATTTACTTTTCCAAGTTCCACCCCATCTTTTCTAACAACTGCAGTGCATATGGGCTAAAGAAAAAAGCTTCACACACAGTACAGCACTTATTAAATTTTATTATAGCAGCTAAGTCATTTCCATCTAGGGAAGTGGAGATGCTTAATCTAAGAACCGAAATTAATTTATTTTCTATTATCTAAAACTACTTTGGAGTACCAAGATTATTGCCACATCCCCAGAGCGCCTGTAAATGTCACTTTCTAAGAGTCAAAGTTGGAACTGTAAACCACAAATCCAATTTTACTACCCCAGTTTTATTGCAGCCACATATCTTGACATCCTAGCTGTTGCTGTTACATGGTTAGTTTGCTGCTCCTCACACACCTGCTGTGTGTTCAAGACACAGAAGAAGATGAGCTGTCTGCTTTTTGGGGGGAGTGTTCAGACACATCATAAATCACCCTGGGGATTGGAGGGAAGCCTATTTCACTCTTGTGAGGAGGGAAGAGACTGCCCTGCTGCCTCTTAGCTGCCTGTGGTAACCTACCAGCACAAACACTGTTTGGAAACAGAGCTAACCAGGGGTAGCTACTCCAGAAGTGCCTGTGAGAAGCAGTCATCCACAATGAGGCACCATGGCAGTCTGCTTCTGCAGGCTGTCTCTCAGTGTCTGTGCACATCCTTGTGTACCTGTAAGGAGAATGAGACTCCAGAGAGAACAGGAACTGAGACCAGGAGGCAAAACCTGAACTTAAAAGGCCATTAATGTTCTGCACATTGATAGAATCATAGAATGGGTCAGGCTGGAAGGGAGCTCAAAGCTCAGCCAGTTCCAACCCCCCTGTGCCACAGGCAGGGACACCTCCCACTAGAACAGGTCGCTCAAGGCCACATCCAACCTGGCCTTGAACACCTCCAGGGTGTTTATTCTGCAGCTGAAAGCCAGCACATAAATATTTTTTAAATTCCTGAACCAAATATCAAGGCTCATATACATAATGACAGGAGACTTGCAACAAGATTTTGAGCTCGAGGCACAGAAGTGTCATGAGGGCTTTTAAAATGCTGCTCCTTGGTGTGAGACAGGTGGTGGTTAAATGTCTTTTTTGTTGTTGGGGTTCAGAACATTTTTTAATGCAGTGATTAAGACTGTCCCTCATCAGTGGGCAGCTAGCACAGCAGCAGCTGTCATCATGGCTAGAATGCTGGGAGAGACAATCTGAAGTGCTATGCAAAGTGCATCACACGGACAGACCCAAGAAGGCAGAGCAGGAGGTAGAGCCAGGCTGTTGCTGCTGCCAGTGCCCTGGAATCCCAAAACGTGCTGCTGGAATCCCATTGCAGCTTCTGCAGCACAGAAAGGAGGAGATGCTGCTGCAAAGGGCACTTCTTTGTGGTTAAGATCTGCCTTTAATAGCAGCTACTTTGTCAAGCCCAAATGAAAATAAACTTCATAAGGTTGGAGCTGGGAGAAAACTTTCACCTACCCAGATGGAGTTTTTTTCAGAGCATTTGCCAACTCCAGAAAACAAATGCTATTTGGAAAGGTTTTATAATCACTCCCTGTTGAGGGCTTCAGATGTCAGGATCACAGTGCCACATGACCCATGCATCCCCTAAGAGTGCTGCTGAAGACCTCTTCCCCCCAGGTTACTGGAAAGGGCTGAGTGCTGCACAAAAGGCCCTGTAGAGGACCCTGGCAGTGTCATTGCTCTCAGTAGCAGGGGGGGGCAATTTGCCACGCAGCAAAGGTCTCATCTGTGTTATCTGCTAGTTGCAACTGCTGGAAGCACACCAAGATGCATCCACACAAAGCTTCAGCACAGACCTCTGGGAGCTGTGCACATCTTTACTTTGTGAGATGAAGGAGCTTCTCCTGCTCACATCAGTGGCTGTGCTCAAGCCCATGTCCTTCCTCTGCTGTCCCAGCCCTGCTACATAGCTGGTACAGTCTTCACTTCTGAGGATGCTGTTACAGCACTGAAACCTTGTTGAGGTTGCACAGCAGCTGTGTGGTGGTCCTCACTTTCTAAAGTTCTGCCTTACTTTTTCTTTGTAACTTAGAGCCAAAGCGTGGCTGGTTGCTCAGTGGGACTCCCAGAGGAGGGAAGTCACAGTCAAGGAAGGAGGTCTTCCCAATTCCTGACATGAGCTGTGGTGAGGCTGGGAATGCTCTCATGTGTCCATCCCAACACCCCATGCACAGAAACCCTCCTTGCTCTCTGCTGCAGAAAAGCTACTGCTTGGCTCCTCCTGCTCCTTCTTGTGACCCACATGAGACAGCTTCCCACTGGGGCTGAGGCAGTGCTGGAGCTGGTGATGTGACAGAGAAACACTTTAAATCTGGAACTCAAGTTGACTTTCAAAGGCTTTTGTTCCTGAGTGTGGTGTATTCAGTAGACTTCAAACCACCAGAGAAACTTCTCTGCCTTCTGTGGTGCTTGCTTCCCATGCCAGCTTGTTGGAGGGCAGATAACACCATAAATTCAAGGAAGGTAATATGTATTTCTGAAAATGCTATGGCATAAAAATGTGAATACTTCTAATATTTCCCTTACTCAAGTACAGTTTTTGCTGTGTGTGTCTAAGCATCTGGAGATCTGGTTCTGACCAATGCCATGAACTTCTTACTGTGTAAACTGCTGTGCTGGGCAGCATCTGCAGGCTGCCCAGGATGTCTGCCAGGGACTATTGCAGGTCCTTAAACTCAGCATCTGCTTTCTGAAGGCAGATCACTTTGGGAAGATCAAGTGGAACAAGGGAAGGAACAGAAAGAAAGCAGAAAAGCTTCTGAGAGTAAAATGAAGAGATTCAAGGCCAGGGTGATAGCAGAAGAGGAAAGTAGGGAGATAGGGAAGAGGCTCATAGCACACACAAGAGAAAGCAGAGAGGGCAAATCTGCCCATGTAACTCCCCAGAGGCAGAGAGGCTGCCAAGGTAAGAACAAGCTCTAGCTGTGCCAGTGCAGTGCTGAGAAGGATGCCATGCTCACAGTGCTCAACGTGCTCTGTCTCCCCAAGAAAGCAACCTCCAGAGGTTCAGAAGCTCTGAATGAAGCTGCTCCATCTGCTTACAATCAGGCAGACTGCAGAATCTGTTTGTGTGGGGATTTGTCTCTCTTTGTAATCTTTCAACCTCCTTTTAAGGATGAATTTCCAGGAGGGGAGGACACTAGGGCTACCTATAAAGGCTCATTCATCCTGATCATAGCCTGCTCTAAGGAAAAACAAAATGTGGCCATGGAGTGGCCAGGGCCCAGCTTCATGGGTAGAAATTGCATGTACTGCTCTTGGTCTAGAGCTGACTTTTGTTCCTGGGTCTGAGGCTTGTAATTTTTATCTCTCCAAAATCAAACAAACCAAGGCCTGAAATTAGCATTTATGCTCCTTGATGTGAAAAACTATTTCTGGCTAGTGGTCAGTGCTGCAAGCGATGGTGACTCTAGAGAGGTGCCAATGCACACATGCAGGATGAACCTGTAAGCAGCATCCTTCATTAGCTGCCAGGCACCAGCAGCAGCACCCTGGCCTTCCAAGTCCAGCTTAAACCTTCTTCTCTAGCCTCAGCTCTGCCTTGTTTAGAAAATGTGAAAGTCTTGAGGTGTCTTCATCTGTAGACCCTGTAGCAAGGCTTCACAAGAAGTCATGGGAGGAGATGCTGGAAAGCAAACAATGAGTTTGAGGATACAGAGAGCTACAGGGAAACCCTGGGAAACATGAGCAAAGTGCTTAAGGGAAAGCACAGAGTTACCTCCCCCTCTCATCTTGTGTGTCTGTAATGATTACTCAGGATCTAAAGCAGTAATCTACTTCCACTTTGTTTAGGATTTACTTGACAAAGCCTTATCAAATGAGAGCTGCAAAGCAAACATGTAACTAAAGCTGAGTGTTGCTAATTAAGCCCAGCTGGGTGAACACATTACAATGGATGTCATTTCCAATAGCCTCAAGAGAAGTGACAAAACAAAGTGGCCGTCAGGGGCACACCCCACGGAGCAACACCATGCCCTGGAAGGCACCTCCAGAAGCTGCTGACAAACCATATGTGTTGTGGTCTCCTGGAGCACTAGCCCTGAGCCACCGCCACAGTGTGGTGGCAATTGTCACATCCAGCACCGTTTTGCAAAAGAAACTGCATGAAGCGAAAGAGAAAGAGAAGGAAAACAATCTGGGGATGCTCTGCAGCTCCAGCTGAATTCAGCAAGGCAGTGGGAATCCAGTCCATCTCCTGCAGTCAGAGGGGTTTTGGTAGAACAGAATAGAACAGAAGAGAACAGACCAAGCCAGGTTGGAAGAGACCTCCAAGCTCATCCAGTCCAGTCTAGCACCCAGCCCTAGCCAATGGCACTCAGTGCCCATCCAGGCTTTGCTTGAACACCTCCAGGGATGGGGACTCCACCACCTCCCTGATCAGAGGACATCAGCAAAGGCTACCTGGGGGTGTGTGTGAGTGCTTTTTCACCAGCCATGCTTTGCTTGGTGGAATATTGGCCTACACTTCAGGGCTTCTTTAAACTGCTGTGTTTCTCTGTGATGCATCTCAAGTGCAGTAAAATGAAGCCTCTGCTGATCACAAATCTGCCAGCATACCGGTGGGACTTGATGTCTCTCTGGTGATTTGTGCTGCAGAAAAGACTTACAGAAAAGTATTTATAGGAAGTCCACATATAGAAAAGCATCATTACACACTGGAAGCAGATTGCAATCCTATGAGACTGTGTAAGACCTTCCTTACCAAACTCACTCTCAGACCAACACTGAACTGCTGAATTGTATTTCTGAATACTTGTAAAGAACATGGACATCTTGGCCATATTTAGCCAAGAGGTTGCATTTCAACCAAAGTAGCCTGACTTTTTTTTATTCCCCCCACCCTGCCCCAGTCTGTTAGTAAGCTATATCTGAAACAAAGGGACTACTACAAATAAACGTTTTTGCACAGGTTAACTAAAATGTGCTGCTTTACCAGCAAGTAGAAGTTCAGTGGCTTTTCAAAAAAGAAGGTGAAGGGAATTTCTTTGCTCATCCCATCTTTTGGGCAATGTTTTCACACTAACCACAGAAAGAAGGAACTCTCGGAAGATGAACCATAGCAAATTTGAAATCTGTTTCCCGTGGCTAGAAAATGTGTTTGAAGTCTGATGAGAAATTTTGCTATGGATGTTAGTGCAGTTCCATCTGCTTACCCAGTGCACACACTCCTCAGAACTTAATTAAGTACAGGTATTGGATTGTTTTAAACAGTTGTCAACAACTAGATTGAGATTCCAATTTAAGTTCCAGTGGTTTCAACAGAATAGGAATAGGATAGAATCAGCCAGGTTGGAAGAGATCTCCAAGCTCATCCAGTCCAACCTATCCCCCAGCCCTAGCCAATGGCACTCAGTGCCCATCCAGGCTTTACTTCAACACCTCCAGGGATGGGGACTCCACCACCTCCCTGGGCAGCCCATTCCAATGCCAATCACTCTCTCTGCCAGGAACTTCTGCTTAACATCCAGCCTCAACCTGCCCTGACACAGCTTCAGCCTCTGTCCCCTCCTTCGGTCCCTGGCTGCCTGGCAGCCCAGCCCAACCCCACCTGGCTACAACCTCCCTTTAGGTTTGCTACCTTCAAACCTAGCATGAGCATGAGAAGAACTACAGTTCTTTGATGTACTCCGGTTTGTTTTACTGAAATGCATTTCCAGGTGGCTTGTTCTAAATAAATGGTAATGAAGATGACCCTAAAAGCAGAACTAAACTGTCTTTTCTCCCCTGGAGGCAGCTGGTCCCTCTCTGTTAGAGAGTACTCTCTTGGCCAACAGCTTCCACTTATCTCAGACTCTTTTCAATTCACCAACCTAAATACATTTCTGTATACATCCCAACATTAGAGCCCCTCTCTGTGCTTGACCATGTTATCTGTCCCCTTTGGTGTCCTAAAGCAGGCGAGTCCTAGTGCTTGCTTTACTAGGCAGGAGGAGCCAATGGGGCTGGGAAAGAAGCAGACATGCAGCAACAGGACACTGTTTGGAAAAGGAGTACTTTGAGGAAAAGAAGGCATGCTGAGACTGTAGTAACAGCCCTTTGAAAACTCAGATACCTACCTACAACACCATAGCTCTGTAAAATGATCAGTAGTTATGTATGTGAGCTTTTACACAAGCCTTGGACTGAAATGAAGAAGTAAAGCCCTTCCAGCAATGCCCCCTGTATCTACGCCCTGCTCCCCCAGCTTACACTGCTGCAGCAAGAGGTAGCCAGATGCTAGCTCATGTCATTTACAGGCAGGTTTTTCTCCTTCGATAGCACACTGACATCTCCACCTCCCAGGAGGGTGGGACATCCTTAGTTGGACATGACTGAAATAGGGGCAGCTAACCAACCGCTTGTAAGGGATGAGCAGAGGAACATTAAGAGCTGCTTCTAGTACCACAGAGTCATGAACTGTCCTCACTCGAAGAGATCAGATACACTGGGGGCTCCCTGCTGCTGAAGTCCATGCAACCTAAGCACCATGCAGAGGCCAACCTTTGCCAAGCAGTGGGTCTATCAAACCAGATCAGGCAGATATCACAGAGCTAACACATTGAGGTGTGCAGCAGTTACCTGCAGAAAGGGGCAAAGCCTTAACTGACCTGAGTGAGGGTTGTACTGCAAAACCAGATTTTAGAATGCTTTTCTTTCTTTCTTGGCACACATCCTTTGCTCTGAATAGCAGGGGGGACAAACTCATCTCCTGAGTTGATGGGGGTGGAGAGAAGACTGTAGCTGTAAGGGCCAAAGCCTTATTGTCTCATGCCCAGAGCAGAAGATGTCTGCATGGTAAGCAAATGATGGCAACACAGCAGCTACAGAGCAACTGCTGCTGTAGATTGGGCAAGAGAGAGGCTTCATGGTACTGACAGCCCAGAAGCCTGACAGTATTGCTAGACAGCCCTGAGCCATTTTGAAGAGAAACAACCAAAGTTATCAGCTGGAGCCTTTTGTGGATTTGTACCACTGACCAGGGGCACACGTCTCTAAGTTGTGACCCAAACAAAAGGTGTTGGAAGTAATCACTGTAGGAGCTGTGGGCTGATGGGAGCCAAATGACACCAAATACTTTGGTAAACCACCACCTCACTGTCAGAAATGTTCCCTTTCACCAGCTGCTAGCAAAGAGAGACTAAACGCCTGCTGAGATGCCTCCGGTTGTCTTTCCAAAGCACCCCTAGATACCAAAGGCAGGGAGCTCCATTAAGGACCTTTTGAAGCTGATACAATTGGTAACAGAAAATCTGCTGCTGGCCTCTGAAGCTCCTCTCCAAGGCTTCGTGGTTCCATGGGACCAGGCCTTTCATGGCTCTGACAATCAGCACATGCAGCTGGCAGGCACTGTCTGTGTTCTTCAGCGTTTGCAGGACCTGTTGGTTCCAGTTTGCTCCAGGATCTGGGGTGGCAGCCTCACCCTGCTGCAGTTTCCTCTGCAGACCTGGGGCCATGGGTTGAGGCTGTTAGAGAGAACCCCCTGGCATGTTCCCTGACATGGGGTAGTAACCAGCCTGCAGGACAGAGGCTGGAGGAAGCTGCAGCCACTTGGGGGTCCCATCCCTTCCTTTATTACTCTAGCAGAGCTCCCCTTTGGGGGAGAGCAGGGAGCGTGTGCATGTGTATATGTGCATATACACACACAACTGTTAAAGGAATCAGCTGCTGCCTGGACACATTCCCTCGCTTTGTGCCTTTTGTTTTAGGATGAATAAAAGAGTCCAAGGGTTCTTGGTGGAGCGAGGATGTCACATGGGGAGCAGTGATGCAGCAGGTGAGTAAGAGATGGTGTCATCCTCCTAAAAGGGATACTTGCAGCTTTGAGTCTTTGAAATGCCTGCAAATTCTTGGAGTGGATTAAAAAAAAACAAAACCAAAAAACCTGTAATTAGTGTGAAGCGTTCCAATAGAGAAAAAAAAAAAAAAACACGAAACTCTAATTTTTATCTAGATATTGAAAAGTGGCACTAATTTATATGTAAAATAAAAAAACCCAAAAACTTTAAAATGCTCCCCTCCTATATACCCTCTATTATGTAAAGGATTTTAGAATAGAAACAAATCCTAAGTAGAGCCACATAAGGCTTTAAAATATAAATATAACTTGTGTATGTATAAATAAATTAAACAGTGATTTTCTTTTGTGGTTGGTTTGTTTCTTTCTTCCTTCCTTCCTTCGCGTTTTACTTAAATGCAAACCGTGAGCGCCGCCACACGCAGGGTTGCGCTCCATGCCGCCACCTGGTGTTTAATCGTCGACACTGCAGCTCCGCGGGACTGTAGGGCCAGAACCCCCTCAGTCCTCCGTGCTGCCACCTGGTGTGTAAATATGGGTACTGCAAATGTGCAGAGTTGTGTACCGATCAGTCCTCGGTGCTGCTGCCTCATCTCTAAATAGTGATCAGAGCGCTGCAGCAGCTCTGCTATGAGGACAGGCTGAGAGAGTTGGGACTTCTCAGCCTGGAGAAGAGAAGGATTCCAGGAGACCTTATAGTAACCTTCCAGTATCTGAAGGGAGCTACAGGAGGGCTGGGGAGGGACTGTTCACAAGGTGTGGTAGTGTCAGGAGGAGGAGGAGGAATGGGCTTGAACTGGCAGAGGGGAGATTGAAACAGGATGTTAAGAGGAAGTTCTTTACAGTGAGGGTGGAGAGACACTGGCACAGGTTGCCCAGGGAGGTTGTGGCTGCTCCCTCCCTGGAGGTGTTCAAGGCCAGGCTGAATGAGGTCTTGAGCAACCTGATCTAGTGGGAAGTGTCCCTGCCTATGGCACAGGGGGGTTGGAACTGGATGAGCTTTGAAACTCCTTTTAAAAAAAAAAAAAAAAAANTGCACCACAGGGACTCACCAGTGATGACAGGAGAAGGATCCCTTTGCCCAGATGGACACAGCTTGGGGTTTCTGCCTTTCCTGGGCAGATTAAAAAGGGGCAGGGA
>VWZI01009838.1:5896-16918 GCA_013396835.1 Psilopogon haemacephalus
AGTAAGTCTTATTTATTTCATATTCTTTTTTATATTATCTTCTTATATTATCTGAGTTGTTGCCCTGCCACAATTGTTGATTCATCTTTTTCTATGAAATGTGTAGTGTGTTGTGCTTCTGATAAACAGTATGATTACATGGCAAAGAAAAATGCTGTTTAACTGCACCCCTGAGCCAGATACAGCCTTTCAGTTGGAAAAGCTTATGGCATCTTGGTAATGAAAGGAGAAGTGTTACATAAGAAAGTCTCCTGCAATCTATCCATGGTCAGCAGCACTTCATGTTCTAACAGCTTAGGTAGAGACTTCTAGTTACACCCAGTTATATGCAATAGGCGAAGTGAATGATTTTCACTGGTGTAGTAGTTTGGGAGTTACCTGCCCCCCTCCCCCAAGTTTTAATTCACCCAGACTAAATTCAGCCAACTGGAAGTTAAGGAATGAAGCTTTGTATTTATAGCTTAGCACAATACACAAGCAGATATTTATAATATATTGCAAATATTTAGAGCTATACACATTTAAAAGTTAATAGAGAAATACAACACCCCTCCCAGAGATCAGAGTCCCCAAGAGGGGTTCCCAACCATTCTTCCACCTTTTCCCCTCCCCAGTCTTATCTCAAAATCTGCCTTATGTGTAAGGTGAATTAGGAGGATCGGCAAGGAATTAGAATGAGAATTGATTAGTTGGGTTACACAGATCCAGCTAGAAGGCAAGGAGAGGGAGAGACCAACAGCCAGAGCTTGGACCAGACCAAGTCTGTCTCATCTATGTTTACGTCCTTGCTCTTGTTCATCTCAGCAAACCTATGAGCAAAATAGACATCACCATTGTTTTATTTTCACAGTCTATAATCTAATTTTTCTCATTAAAATATTCCAATTAGCCTCAAACCAGCACAACTGGACAATTTTCACCTGTGTTGGAGAAAGAAATCTCATAACTACTATACCAAAATTACATTAATGTCAATTTAACAATCTGTGATATATGAGGTGGTGTGAGTGAGTATGAAGAATGGCTGCCACAGAAATGAAGGCAAGCCAGAAGTACTTGGTGACAGAACAGCAACATCTGTACTATCAAAGCCAGAGTCCCACAACAGGCAATGTCTCTAGCGCCAAGGCCAGAGTTCCACAATATCCAGACAAGAAGAGTAAAACTTGTCTGATGACAGTAGCAAGGAGACCAGGGGTTGTCAATCAATTCTAAAGCCAGAGTAGGTCCAAAATGAATCCTCAAAGGCAAGTTAGCAGGTCAGCATCCATATTCACAGAGGATGTGATCAGGTACAGCTGCAGTCCAGCTTAGGCAACACCCAGAAATGAGAGTCTGAGCTTGAAAGCAGCTACTAAGTGGTGAGAGGGAACCTCTGAACTCTTTCACATTTAGCAATTTCCTGGCAGTCAGAATCCAGTTTAGAGTATTACAGTGTGTGTGAGAAGTAGCTTTGAACATAAGCAGCTTGACTTCCAAAAAGGGTTCTGACAGTTAGATGTCCTGATCCCAGAGTCCTTAAGATTAATCAGAAAATTTTGCTGGACCTTTAAACATAATTTTCTTGTCAGAATTAAACAGAACTCAGAGAAAACAATCTTTAATTTAGCTAGCTAGTTAGCTGAATTTTATTTCTAAATGTGTGCTTTATAGCCACGGTCTCATATTCCACCTGGCTTCTCCGGTAACTTCAATAGCTTTCTTTTTTTTCAGTATATTCTTGGACATGAACAGTAAATGGAGAGAAAATATAAAAGATACAAATTGATGAAGATATGAAAAATAGTCAAGTAAGTGTAACAACATAACCTAAAATTCTCTTGCAGTGGATATTTGATTAAAACTGGCACTACTGAAAATAAAAGCCCTTTTATAATCTTAACATAAAAAATTACCACCCAGTATACTTATTCCTAATTGTTAAGTCATTTCAATAAAATCTGCTAGTAGAAACAGAGGTTTCAGGAACAAGAACTCCTTGGAAATGTGCTTGTTATTTTTATCCACAGCTGACGTGCCAGGGAAGAGCAATTTTGTTTACTCCCAGGTGGTTTAAATTTGATTTGAACTTACAGCTGAGTTTAAGCTGATGAATAGCTTTTTATTGAACAGGAATAAATTGAGAAATTTAGATTAGTCAGCCACTTTTTCATCATAATTTAAATTCCAGAGAAGATGCATTTAGAGCAGAATGGTTCATGGAATTGATAAATTGTACCAAACGACTAACTTAAATAATAAAGTTGTTAATTAATTTAATGCTATTCTAGGTCTTTTAGTGTTTGTGGTGCTTATGCAAAGGAATTTGTACAAAACAAAGGGAGAACAACAGCCATCAAAGATAAAAACAAGTGAATACATGGACAAACTAATATGCAGACCAATACCGAGTAGTAAAATCCCTTTTGTAAACATAGACAACAGCTCTTCCACACAGACTGAATATCACGTAACTGTGTAGTCACATGATTTTGAATGTAGGAAACTACAAAAATATCCATTGGCTAGTATGATCTTTTGAGAACTAGAAAAATTGACAGCATTCAGTTGATCTTCAGAGTCTGAAATCCTTTTTCAGAAAAGAGAAGGTAACCCTAGCAATCCCTCCTAGAATCTAAGCATAAGAAAATCAGAATCTGGCTGTCCACTGCTAAGACAAAGGAATAATTAAACATCCAATTTAATTTATGTCTTTTTTGTTCATTTTTTCTTAGCAAAATGCTGAGCATTTTTCTATTTTTGAAGAGGTTTTGGGTATATATGTCATATAAGTTTGCATTTAATTGGGGAATGCCTTGAGACCAGAAGATAATAAAAGCTATGCATTATGTTATTCTGCTCAGGCAGCTGGATAGCAGTGACATTTCCTTCTCCTAAGAATGACAAATTATGAAAATCTGCTTTCTAGACAAAGAGAAAGGACTAATCAAGAGGGAAAGGACTAATACTCCCTTTGTACTTAGTGGAAAACCATTACACCCCATTAATGATGCTAATTTGGCTTTTGGAGAATTTGTGACAGACCATTAGAAGGACTCTTTAAAACTGTACTGGTTCACTTAAAGAACTATATAAGAGGTGTGTCTGTATGCTTGTTTGGCTGTGCATTATTTGTTGTGTGATAGCATGATAATATGCCTTATAAAGTACACTTGTCAGCATAAAATAGGATTATTCTAGGGCGTTTCACATCTTTGAAGCACGTTTGACTTAGTTGTGTTATAAGCAAAAATAAACAGTTTTTGCAATCTTTTTACAATGTGCCTGACCAAAGACTCAGTTCAGAAAAATGTAATTGAAATTTAAATAAATATATAATTTAACATTTCTTCATATTTCTGGTTTCTGCATTTAGATGCAGGAAAAACTGGGATTTTAATTTCCCCGTGGAAAATTCTGAATAGTGTTAAACAGGAATAATTACATGATAAAAGATTTTTTTTTTTCTGAGAAATGTGATGGTGTTATGTCTGAAATTCTGCCCCTTTCCCAGCATAAGTAAATTGTGTGAAAATGGATTATACACCTGTGTATTCACATAATCCTAAAAAGGGTTGAAACACACAGCCATAAGAGCAACAAGCGTACATTTATGCCAAATGCATTTTAATAGCATATAGCACCCACAACATCAAAGACACTTGAAAACTGCCATGGAAAGCAATTATTGATGAGAATATGTTGTATTAAAATAGAAAAAGAATTAATACTATAACTTTATAAAATATTACACCCTTATTACCCTTATAAATGCAGCATAGTGGTTCCTGTAATTAACACACCAAGCACACACATAATGTACAGACTTAATTTCTTATAAACATGTAACAGGAAAGAGTCTTGTATTAGGAAGATGGTTTAGGTGAGTTTGTCGTTGTGAAAGATTTCTTTAGTTTCACATTTTTATTATATGCTTGTGTTGGTAGGCTATATGAGATAATTAAGTGCATATTTGCATAATAAATGCATTAAAGGTATGTATTTGATTTAAATACAAAATTCAAAACTATTATTTAATTTTAAATAATTGAATATACAGCTTCATAGTGTGGTATATTAAACTGCTCAGTTATATCTGTTTTGAATTTTTAAAATTCTTATTCTATGAAAGAAAGGGTTTTTTAAATTGATTTGGTTTTCTTTATTTTTTTCACCATATGACAGTAGTCTCACACCCAGTTTACTTGTCTTTCTCTGATTTACTACCATTAGAGTGCCCTAGGTGTTAGAGTTGTTTTTTTTAGTTTGTGAATATGTAACAGATTGTTTCACTTTAAGGTAGCATTTCAGTATGTTAAAGTGATACAAATCTCTGGTGTGGAAAGAGAATAATATGTATAATTCAGAAATAAATTCCTGGTCATACTCCTTAAAAAATATATGCTTGAGAGGGAAGAGTGCCTTGCGATTCTGCAGCTTAGAAGTACGTGTTAATTCAATAGACACCATATAGTTGGGAAAAAAGCAGTTTTAGTTAACAGACATAACTGACAAGACATTGTTTTGGATGTCAAAACTAAAGAGTACATGAGTGGCAGGAACACATCCACAATGAAGTATGCCTTGCTTATACAGGATAGTTGGTGTAACTGACACCATTATTTTTCCATTTTAATCATTCACAGTTCTAGTTTTGTTTGCTGTGCTTCTATAAGCCTTTGATTTTCAGCACAGTTGCTTTTTCCACTGGTTAAGCTAAAGCTGGTGATTCAGTTGTACCTTTGGTTTTGCTTTTGTTAATGGTGCAGGTGGGGAAGGCTGTGGATGTAGTCTACCTGGACTTCAGCAAGGCCTTAGTTTGCTTCTGCCATAGCAAACTCCTGGCTAAGCTGTCCATGGCTTGGATAGGGGCAGTCTATACTAGGTTAAGAACTGGCTGGATGGCTGGGCCCAGAGACTGGTGGTGAATGGTGCCCTGTCCAGTTGTCAGCCAGTCACTAGTGGTGTGCCCCAAGTATCAGTGCTGGGTTCAGTCCTGTTAAATATTTTTATCAATGACCTGGATGAGGGGATTGAGTCCACCATCAGGAAGTTTGCAGATAACACCAAGTTGGGAGCATATGTTGATCTGTTAGAGGGTAGGAGGGCTCTGCAGAGGGACCTGAACAGGCTGGATAGATGAGCACAGTCCAAAGCCATGAGTAAGTCCAAGTGCCAGGTGTCTGCACTTTGGGCACAACAACCCCATGCATCACTACAGGCTGGGACATAGTGGCTGGAGAGGAGCCAGGCATAGAGGGACCTGGGGCACCTGGTCGACAGGCAACAGAATATGAGCCAACAGTGCTCCCAGGTGGCCAAGAAGGCAAATGGCATCAGGAATAATGTGACCAGCAGGACCACGGATGTTGTTCTTCCCCCATACTCAGTGCTGGATAGGCCACACCTTGAATGTTGTGTCCAGTTCTGGGCCCCTCAATTTCAGAAAGCTGTTGAGGTGCTTGAATGTGTTCAGAAAAGGGCACCAAGGCTGGTAAGGGGGCTGGAGCACAAGCCCTACAAGGAACGGCTGAGGGAACTGGGGTTGTTCAGCCTGGAGAAGAGGAGGCTCAGAGGAAACCTCATTGCTCTCTACAACTACCTAAAAGGAGGTTGTAGCCAGATGGGGATTGGTCTCTTCACCCAGGCAACCAGTGACAAAAGAAGAGGGGACAGTCTCAGACTGTGGTAGGGCAGGTTTAGGCTGGACATTGGGAAGAAGTTCTACACAGAAAGAGTGATTGCCCATTGGAACAGCTGCATGGGGAGAGGGTGGAGTCAACATCCCTGGACACGTTTTAATACGAGGCTGGATGAGGCACTTAATGCCTCGGTTTAGTTAATTAGAAGGGTTAGGTGTTTGGTTTGACTCGATGATCCTAGAGGGCTCTTCCAACCTGGTTAATTCTGTGATTCTCTGATTCTCTCATTCTCTGAATATGCACACTTCTGTAAAATATGGTTTCACAGTGGACAGTTTTGATGAGTTAACCCTTGCTGGATGTCAGGTGCCAACCAAAGCTGCTCTATCACTTCCTCTCGTCAGATGAAAATAGTAGAGAAAACATAACAAAAGGTTTCAGATAAGGACTGGGAGATCACTCAGTTGTTGCTGTCACAGATAAAACAGAATCCACTTGGGGAAACTGATTTAATTTATTGGCACTCAAATCAGAGTAAGATAACAAGAAGTAAACCCAAATGAAAAACAAACAAACAAACCAAAACAAAAAACACCTTCTTGCTACCCCTCCCTTTTTCCTGGACTGAAGTTTACTCCCAGTTTTCCCTACCTCCCTTGTAGTGATTCATGGGTGTGGGAAATGGAACTTGTGGTCTGTTCATTACATGTTTTCACTGCTGTTCCTTCCTCCTCAGAGGGAGGACTGCTGACACTCTTCCTCTCCTCCAGGAGAATGTACCACCCATGGGATAAAATTCTCCACAAACTTCTCCAATTTGAGAGCTTCCTACAAGCTGCATACTGTTCCAGAGTGGGTCCCTTTTAACTTCACTGGGGTATGGTCTTTCAAAAGCAGATTAGGGTTTCCCCATGGGATCACAAGTCCAGCCAGCATACCCTGCTTCAGCACTGACTTCTCTTCCCTCAGAGTCACAGATCCTGCCAGCAGCATACTCCAGTGCTGACTTTCCATGAGATGACAGGCTGCTTCAGGAACCTGCCTGCTCTGGCATGAATTCCTCCAGGGGCTGCATCTCTGCTCCAGTGCCTTGAGCACCTTCTCCTGCAGTGTTGCTTCTTTTACATATTCTCACTCCTCTCTCTGGCTGCAGTCACTGTTACATAGGACTGGGGGTTTTATCACCTTGTTAAATATGTCATCAGAGTCACTACCTTAGAGCTCTAATGGCTCTACTCTTAGAGACAGTTTGCGTTGGTTTGGTCAGGTGTAGGGGAGGTTTCTAGCAGCTTCTCACAGAAGCCATCTCCATAGCCTCCTGACTACCAAAAACTTGCCATGCAAACCCAATATATACTATATGGAAGTGACACAGTTTAGTATGAAACAGTGGTGTGCCATCTAGGTGTAGCTGATAGATAAGATAAATCGAAGTGTGAACTGAAAGAATGCGGCATAAGTCTGATTTAATTAACTAATGTAATTAGTGTGCATGAAGAGTGAAGGGTATGATCTGAATTCTATATGTAGATTGCCATGTGAATAGAACTGGAAGTGTATGTAAGTGTACAAGTTTTAGAAATAAATGTCTTCATGGGGAAAAAGCCTTCCAAAGACAATGCCTGCCAGCTCCCCCAGATTGCTACAAATGCTGAAACCTGATATGGAGCAGCTGGGAACTTTAGTAATCATGGGTCAGTATATGACCAAAGAACATAATTGTATCTTGAGCAGTTTTGCTCACAACATGGTAGCTTTTGAAATCGTGGGACTGCCATTAGCACTGCCAGAAGTGGGAGGAGTGGTGCCACAGCACTAGACACTCCCTACAAATCTCTTTTGGATGCCTTGGAACTGGTTCTCAGGACTCAGAAGCATATGCAAATGGTCTGTCCTTCCTCAGTATTCCTGATCTACCCCTCGGGGGTCAAACTCTTTTATTCCCCCAACCCTCTATTTTACTGTGGCTTGAGGACAGCGACTGTGTTAAGTTTACTCAGCCATGCACAGAGCTGGCTCCTAGCCAGCTGCCACTGTGAATTTCTACTGTCCACAGGAGCTGCAGTGCTGCAAATCCACTCATCTAACATTGGCTGAGGCTATGTCCGCTGAGGAAGCCAGGTGGGGAGGTGCAGCCAGCACCAGCAGGAAAAGGAACAGCGGACAGCATCATGTAAGAGTGGCGGAACAAGAACCCAAGACTCTGCACTCAGGCTGAGGAAAAGGGCCAGCACCCACCGGTTGTTCTGCCACCTGTACATCTGCCTGCCCCTACACTCACCATGGAGGATGAGAAGCAGCTGAAGAGTTGGAGACAATGAAAAACAAACTCATTTCAAAGGAAGGTTACGTTTTGCAGAATCAATGGCATCAGGATGTTCTTGTTTTAAGAAAAGAATTTGCTCAACATATAATTGATAAATAACTGTACAGTTGTTTTGGGTGTGTCTGTGAATGTGTACCATAGAGAAGCTGGTGTTTGAGTGCTTTTTTTCATACTAATTGATGGTAATTGTGGGGTTAAGTTCTTTAGCCTAATCATTAAGACCTTAAGATAAATAGAACTGTGAAATACTGTTATAAACTGGGTAAATGGGAAAGTATATTATTAAGATGTAAAAAAAAAATAGCCATTGAATTTTCTGTTTAAATATTAAGGAATTTAAGATATTTAATTTTAAATTTTAAGTGTTAAGTTTTAGTTTTAAGTGTTAAGGTTAAGTTTTAAGGAATTTAAATATATTAAGTTTAAGTTTTAAGGAATTTAGAGATGTTAATGTTAAGATATTTAAGTAGGTTGTATGTGACATGTTTTTCTGTCTATCTTGCCTCATGAGAATTTACATTTGAATGCAAAAGCCTTACAATGGACAAGAAAAATCAGTCTTTTACCTGAAGTAAAAGAGAACTTTCTTAAACTAACAGCCTCTTGTAGTAGCAAGCAATTCACTTGGAATTGGAGATCAACTGAGGAACTCTTTTCCAGATGATGATGGTAACAGAACCTAAGATTTTTTTCTGGAATTAACAGGATGATGCTACAAACTGAATTTCTTTGGTTGCTTTAACACACAAATGAGCAGCAGTTTCCTGATATCATCTCTTCTAGAACCAGAGGACATTGACTATTGCTCCTGAGTGGAAAAAGCTTCAGATAAGGAAATGATCAATATCTGACTTGTGTAAAATACCTGCAAACATCTGAACAATCCCACAAACAACAGAATGCCTGAAGAATTTTAATTCCTGCAAAAGAGTGCAAGAAGTACAGAATTTTTGAAAACTGTAAATACAGCTTTATTTCTGTATGTAGTGAAGAAAGAAGCATTCTGTTTAATTACTGTTTGTTCCTAACATCTGGTTTTTGTATATGAAAAGGTTTTGTCTTTTGAAATGTAGAGATAGGTGTAACTGTAGCATTTGCATATTGAATTTTTGAAGGCAGTTACCAGAACACACAGTATCCGTGCCTGATAAGCTTGTCTTGGAAGTAAGAACTAGATATTTTTATCTAAGTTTTAATGTGTATGGTAGTTCTTAAGCTCTTTCTAGGCAGACCAAGTGGAAGATTTAAAATACATGTATCAGTCAAATGTTATTATTCCTTATAACTGAAAATGCTGATTTACATCATAAAAATATGGAGAGTATCAAGTGATCACATAGCTATTGGATTAGATCAGTATTTTACAACTGATTAATTCTGTATAATTGTTATTGTACAATTGTTTTACCTTGTGTTATTATCAACACTGAAAAAGCTAGGTTAATGGATAAACAGATCAACTAATGAAACTGCTTTGGTTTACTATTAGTAAAGATTCTGTTACACATGCTATTTTATGCTGGATATGGTTATGTAAAAATTGTTGGGTTTTATTACTACTAATTTTGTGTATAGCTTATTGTCTACTGTTGCTTGTCATATCTTTTGATGTATTAATTCTGTATATGTAACCATGGATTAGAATCTTTAGCTGTAATTGATATACAGAAGTATTATTGTATTGTAACCACCTTTTCTAAGTGATAATGAAAAGGGGGAGACAGTATGGTTTTCTGTTATATTTTTAAAACAGTGATGTTTTTAAAATATATTATTAAAGGCATGCTTTGCCCACCTCTTGGCATATGCCTATATGACAAGATGTATATAAAAAACCAGAGCTGACACAACATGGTAATCAGCCATAAGTGGAGATGTCCACTAAAAAATTGATGCCTTGCTGTCTAAAATTCTGGACTATGCTCCACCACTGTGGGTATAGTAAATTAAACTATTTTTAAAAACAAATATAAAAGGGGGAAATATGGGGGTGACACAATTTAGTATGAAACAATGGTGTGTCATCTAGGTGTAGATGGTAGATAAGATAAATGGAAGTGTGAATGGAAGGAATGTGGGGGTAGGTCTGATTTAAATAACCAATGTAATTAGTATGCTTGAGGAATGAAGGGTGTGATCTGAACACTATCTGTAGATTGCTGTGTAAATAGAACTGGAAGTATATGTAAGTGTACAAGTTTTGCACGTAAATTTCTTCATGGGGAAAAGCCCTGTAGAGTCCATTCCTGACCCTGCCAGCCCTTCCAATTGCTACAATACTATTGGAGTATAGAGCCACGAGCTACTTGGGATTGGAGGACAGAAATTATACTTACTCCTTTTGGAGAGTAAAAATGAAAATACTGCACACTGATTAGAAGTTTATAGGGAGGTTTTATTTACTGGTACATCTTTGCAGAAGGCAATCAGGCAGAATGAATACATTAACAAACTAGGCCAAATCTATCAGACTAAAACCTTCTAGAATCCTCTACTCCTTCCACTCTCAGCAGGCCTGAGAGTAGGCCAAAGCTGCCCTCCCTGGCTTAGGCCTACAAGGCCTCAGCAGGCCACATGATGCATCTCAAAATTCCCTGTCAACTAGAAGCCATCTCCCACACACAAACCCTGAGATAAACAGGGACGTGCGCTCTTCCCAGAGAGAGGAGAAGTGAAGGGAGGAGAGACAGGAAGGAGAAGAGAGCAATATCAGCCAGGCACTGTCTTATAAGCTATGATACCAGAAAAAGGAATAGAATAACAATGATACAGTATACTGGGATAACCATGTCCATCCTCTGGGACTCTCTAATTCCATTTGGAGGCCTCTGTCTCTGTGGTCTTCTTAAGGGAACATGCCCCCCACCTCCCTCCCCCCCCCAGACCATCACACATACACTCTTACTACTTTCTAATATAAATTGGTTCTACTATTCTAGAATTTCAACATGATTCTTGTAAGCCTCTCAGAAATAATCAGTAAGGTTGCTGTGTTTGAACAGCACATGTAAGTATCTCAAAATTCCTCTGACTGACATGGACAACATTTTTTTCCTGTTTCAAGGGCTACATGTA
>VWZI01009838.1:16947-29660 GCA_013396835.1 Psilopogon haemacephalus
CTTGTACTAAAGGCAAATTCTCACTATTTAATAAGGAATTTGTAGTCAGTAAATGTCCTCAGTGACAAAAACATATCTATCTACCTTTCTAATTTATCTATATAGCTCTTGTGATGGAAGGGCTTATGATTAATTAATGCAATATTATTTTCCAAAATTAATATTGTTTATTAATTTAAATATCCAAACTTTTCCACCCCCGACCATGAAATTTTAATAATAAACAGGGTTGATTGTAAATGTTATGCAATGCACTACATTAACAACATCTAGATCTAGTAGTAACTATCAATATATACTAGATTAATCCAATTTAAGTCAAATTAGCTAATTAACACTGGAAGATAAGGTTTTGTGGTTAATAGTGCCACTTGGCCACTAGATGGACTAGATGACCCCTTTCTGCTTAAGGCAGAAGCTAGATAAATGCAAAGCGTTATGCTTTTGCTCACAAATATTATTTCTCCCATCTTGCAGGGTTAGTAATGAATTGGGAGTACTCAGAACACTTGCAGGGAGTTCTGTTGCCTTTCTAGCTGTTGCCACTGCTAGCTGCTGCTGCAGCTGCTAAGACTTCTGGTTCACCCCAAGCTCCACAGGCTGCTGGAGGAGGGAGAGGGGGGTCAGACTGTTTCTTACCTGGTCCCGGCTTTTCGATGATCTGCATGCCTTCAGGCTTGCTTGTCCTCAGTAGATGCAGGCAGACGTCTTGCAATGTGTCTCAGAGCGTGTGTGTGTGTGTCATGCTGGCTGTAGTATGCAGCTATTTTTGTGAAGGTTATTCAAGTTGCTTCTGGTAAACTCAAAGCAAAAATATAGCTTCTATTGCTATGTATAATAATAAGGCATTACAGGCACGGATACAGTGGCAAAGCACAGAATAATAGCAAAAGCACAGCAAAGCATGTTGTGTTATCTGCTTATCTATTTATATATAAATAAATGCCTGAGATTGATTTGGCCTTTGGACAAAATTAGGTTATCCAACCAGAGTGGCAATAAGCCAAACTATGACCATATTTGGGTGAAGCCACAGGTTTACTAAAACCACTGGAGGCAAGCTGGAGAAAAACAAGTTGTGTAAGCCAGAGTGTCCAGAGTGCTCAGACTCCATAGCTCCAGGTCTTTTGTCCTTTTTCCCAGGGTTGCTTCTTCCCCAAAACAGAGGGAAGGCAGAAAAACATGTCAGCTGACATACAGGCGTATTTTGACCCTTCAGTTACACCATGACATCTATCTATCTATCTATCTATCTATCTATCTATCTATCTATCTATCTATCTATCTATCTATCTATCTATCTAATTTCTCTTTCTATCTTTAGATCTAGATATATAAAGCTTTATCAAATAGCTTTAACAAATCCTTGACCAATGCTTAAATCATCAAGGCATCCTAGGTTGATACTTCAGTGATTTTGGGAAAGTTGAGAGTGTAATTAATGGGGCTTATAAAAGATTAGACGAAGGTTAACTTCTCTCTTTAAATGTGATTTCAAATGATGAGAAAACACTGACTGAATTGAATATCCTGTACATCTTTGTAGTGTTCATTCCTCAGGAAAACTAAGATATTTTGGGTTCATTGACAGTTTTCCAAGACTTTTATGGTTCTTCCCTGAGCTTGGAGAAACCTATTTTATTCTTCTTTTATTCCATATACCATCCTATCCATTCCATATCAGGAGGAAAAGGAAGAGTAGGGGAGGAGTGGGGCCACTGCTGAACAAGGAGGCAGCCTTGATAAGTGAGGATGCAGAGAAGGCAGAGTTGCTGAATGCCATCTTTGCTTCAGTCTTTACGCTTAAGGCTGAACTCCTCTATATACTCCAGACCCTGGATGAAGGAGAGGAAGCCTGAATGAGAGAATGCTTGCTTCTGGTCGGTAAAGACTGGGTTAGAGACCAATTACACAAATTGAACATTCACAAATCCATGGGCCCTGATGAGATGCACCCAAGGGTGCTGAGAGAACTGCCTGATGCTATCACTCTGCCACTCTTCATCATTTTTGCCAAATTGTGGCAGACAGGAGAGGTGCCTGAGGACTGGAGGAGAGCAAATGTCACTCCAGTCTTCAAAGAGGGCAAGAAAGAGGTTCCAGGGAACTATCAACCAGTCAGCCTCACCTCTGTCCCTGGAAAAATTACAAAGCGACTCCTTCTAGAGGGTGTGTCAAGGCACTTAGAAGAGAAGAAAGTCATCAGGAGTACTCAGCATGGATTTTCCAAGGGGAAATCATGCTTGACTAACCTGATAGCATTCCACGATGGCATAGCTGAATGCGTAGATTCAGGAAGACCAGTGAATATAGTCTACCTTGACCTTAACAGGGCTTTGGTCACCATCTCCCATGACATCCTAGTGAGATGATGTCCCCTCTGATGAGGGGACAGAGTGTCTGGTCAGCAAGTTTGCTGATGACACCAAACTGGGAGGCTTGGCTGATACAGCTGAAGTCTGTGCGGCTATCCAGTGAGACCTGGACAGACTGGAGAGCTGGGCAGAGAGGAAACTGATGAGGTTCAACATGGACTTACAGAGCCTTGCACCTGGGGAGGAATAATAAACTGCTTCAGTACAGGTTGGGAGATGATCTGCTGGAGAACAGCCCTGTGGAGAAGGACCTGGGAGTGCTGGTGGAAAACAAGTTGTCCATGAGACAGCAATATGCCCTTGTGGCCAAAAAGGCCAATGAGATCCTTGGGTGTATTAGGAAGAGTGTGTCCAGCGGATGAAGGGAGGTTCTCCTCTGCCTCTACTCTGTCCTATTGAGACCCCATATTGAGTACTGCATTCAGTTTTGGGCTCCCCAGATTAATAGAGACAGGGATCTGCTGGAGAGAGTCCAGCAGAGGGCTACAAAGATGATTAGGGGACTGGAACACATGCCTTATGAGGAGAGGTTGAGGGACCTGGAGCTTCTTAGTCTGGAGAATACTGAGAGGGGATTTAATAAATGTTTATAGACACCTGAAGGCTGGTCAGGAGTGGGGGGACAGGCTCTTCTCAGTTGCTCCCTGTGATAGGACAAGGGGCGATGGATATAAGCTGCAACACCAGAGGTTCCATCTCAACACACGGGGAAACTGTAAGGGTCACAGAACACTGGAACAGACTCCCCAGAGAGGCTGTGGAGTCTCTTTCTCTGGAGACATTTGAGGCCCATCTGGATGTGTTCCTCTGTGACCTGAGGTAGATTGTATAGTCCTGCTCTGGCAGGGAAGTTGGACTCAATGATCTCTTTGGGTCTCTTCAAACCCCTGACATCCTGTGTGATCCTAGAGTTAAGAAGGTTGTCTCCTGAAAAATAATAAATTATGTCAGTTACTATCTTCCTGGCACAGAACTTTTTCTCTCATATGTAGAGTCTGCTTTCTTTATTCTCCAGATCTTTTTAGCAGGTGATATTCTTCCCTGGTTCCTAGGGGATCCAAGTCTGCCATGTTGATTGCCAGGTTAAACTGATAATTATACAAAACTCATTTAGATAAGATCAAATCAGTTCCTAGGGTTTCATGTAATGAGTGAGAACAGAACTGTTAAAAAAGTGTCTTTGATCTGTGTACACAGACCACAGTGTTAAACCTGACAATATTAATAAAGAAAACTTCCTTGACAGCAAATGTGATACTGACTAAGATCACTGAATTTCTGGAGCTCTAAGAATCTGATCATGGTCACTTTACATTAAAATTGTTGTCTGAAGCTGTCCTTTCACTGAATTGTACTATGTATTAATTTCCTGTGTTGTATTTTATAATTTACCTTTTGAATTTTAAGCATGGCTTGAAAACATCTTCGTGACTCACAGGAAATAAAAATGCTTTTATTGGTACTATGATCCAGTGAATAGCAGTACACAAGCTGGCTTCCTATAAAAGAAATATATTTATCACATTGTCCATTTTCTTTTCACATTTTGTTTCCTAAAGCAGGCATCAGCAGCCTCCCTTTCCTGTTGAAATTATCTATAGCACATTTGTACAAGAAAAAGTACAAAACAGGTCATATAAGACAGTTGTTATTTGTCCCATCTTAAAAAAAAATGAGAAAGCTGGGAAAAGCAAAGAACAAGTTATTCAAAGCTGCCTATCATAGAATCATAGAATCATAGAGTCATAGAACACATTGGTTTGGATGGTACTTTTAAAGGTCATCCAGTCCAACTAGATCAGTTTTCTCAGAGCACCATCAAGAGCGCTTTGCATGTCTCCAGAAATGGGGCCTCCACTACCTCCCTGGACAACCTGTTCTTGTGTTCCATCACACTCATAGTAAAGAACTTCATCTTAATGTCCAATCTAAATCTACACTGCTTTAGTTTGAAATCATTGCCCCTTTTTCTAGTGCTACATGACTTTGTAAACAGTCCCTCTCCAACTTTCTTGGAGGCCCCCTTCAAATGCTGGAAGGTCTCCCTAGAACCTTTTCTTCACCAGGCTGAACAACCTCAGCTCTCTCAGCTTGTCTTTGTAAGAGAGGTGCTCCAGTCTTCTGAACCTTTTTGTCACCCTCCTCTGGGTTCTCATTATCACATCCATGTCCTTTATGTGTTTAGGGCCTCAGAGATGAACAGCATTCCAGGTGAGTCCTCACCAGAGCAGAGCAAAGTGGCACAATCAATTCTCTTGATCTACTGATGATGCTTCTTTTGATGCAGTCCTTCTGATAATTTGTCTTCTGGGCTGCAAGTCGACATTACTGACTCACATCCATTTTTCTTGCCCACCAGTACCTCAAAGCCCCTTTCTGAAGGGGTGCTCTCTATCACATCCAACCCCAGCCAGTATTGATAATGAGCCTGTATTGATAACGAGTATTATCAAAACAGGTACAAGACATTTCATTTAGCCTTGATGAACCTCACAAGGTTCACCTGGGCCTATTTTCCCAGTTTGTCCGGGTCCCTCTGGATGATATCTCCTCCCTGTGTCATATTGAGTACCATTGATGAAGACATTTAATAGAACTGGTCCCAGTACGGACCCCTGAGGGCATCGCTTGTTACCTGTATCTATCTGGACATTGACCACGACCCTCTGAGGTGACCATCCAGACAATTCCTTATGCACACATCAAATCCATATCTTTCCAATTTAAAGAGAAGGAGATGGATTGCAAAATTCCAGATAGATGCCATCTATTGCCCTTCCACTGTTCACTGATGTAGTCACTTCATTGTAGAAAACCACTAGGTTGGTCAAGCAGGACTTGCCCTTAATAAAGCCATTTACTTTACTGACTTTCTGGAACCACTTTTCTGTCCTCCAAGTGTTTTAGTACAGCATCTGGGATGATCTGTTCCATGATCTTCCCAGGCACAGATGTGAGACTCTGCAGAAATTATATCCAGCTTCTGCTATAATCTTGCAGACTTTGAAACTTTGAAAACTTTCTGTATTTTTCATGTTTCAAAAGATTTTTGTTAGGTATACAAGGTCTGTCAAATTATTCTTTCCCTAATGATCTAAGTCACTTTGGTATGTGCCAAAATTATTTCATAGCTATTTATCAGTGATGTAAGTCACTCCCTTTTATTTCTGTTTTACAGTGCAATCAATGAATAACTGATGGCCTATGTCATGAAAGGAATTGTTCTCAAAGTTGTATTTTCCAGATGAGCTGTGTTTGTTCTCATATTATTGCATGGGATATTCCTATTGTTAAAAGATAGACCATAAATGATCTTCAACAGAAGCAGCTGATGAAGCACTTTTATACTTAGCTTTTTTTTCCTTTTATATTTGCTGACTTCCCAAGCTAGACCAATAAGCAATTTAACCAGTAAGCTACATTGACAACATGGATTGAAAGGAATCTAAAAATAGGTACACAGGTGTGGTGGTTTTGAAGTTCTTTCAAGCTTCCTCCATGCCAGCTCCAATAGAAAAGAACCAATTTTGGCCACAAGCCATCTATGTAAAAACCACGTTGTTACAGAAGAAATAATTGAGTATAAAAGCCAGGTCATCTTCATTTTTAACTTCCAGGATTAATTAGCAATCAAATAAATGGAATTTAATCCCTGTTCCACATTGGGTAAGCCAATTAAAAATGATGTGGTGGTTCGGCAGTTACCTGCCCCACCTCCCCCCTCCACCACTTTGAAATAACCAAGGCTAGAACTCAGTCAGCTGGAAGTTAAGGAAGTGAAGCTTTATATTTACAGCTTTTCACAATATACAAGCAGATATTTACAATATATAGCAGATATTTACAGATATATACAGTTAAAAGGTAATACAGAAACACCACACCTCTCCCAGAGATCAAAAATCCCTAAGAGGAGTTTTTCCAACCGCCTTACCACCTTTCTGCCTTCCCAATCTTATCTCAATATCTGCCTTACATGCCAGATAAGTGAAAGTAGATCAGCCAGGGGGATTAGCAGCATGAAAGACGTTAGTGAAGTTATTTAGCTAAGAAGGCAGGGAGAGACAGATGCAGCATCAGCCACAGCTCAAAGCAGTCTGTCTTATCTTTTGTTAGGGTTCTAGTTTTATAAAGTTTTCAGTAAGCTATGAGTGAAGAAGAATCAAATTTTGTTTTCCTTTTTCAGCCTATAGTCTAATTTCTCATTCAAATCCTCAAATTAGTTCAAACCAGCACAACAGGTATAGTGTCTCATTCTTTATATTGCTTTAGAATTAATTTTGTTTTCACTTCTTGATGTTCCAGGATCACTCTAATCTGTTAGTGTCTTAATGACTGTATCTATATTTTACTTAGTTGTGACAATTATCAGGCAAGAATTATAAAATACGTAGTTTCCAAAAAGCCCCACCCACAAACTATATAAAAACTAGTTAAATTTAGTTTCTAATTTGGTTGGGAAAATCTTCACAAGGATGCTTATGGGCAATTCATTAATTCAGGAGAATCAGAAAATCGGAAAACTGTAGCCACAAAGTGGCTTTGCCGCACTTATAAATAGGCAGCATGGAGCCCTCGGGGAAAGTCTGTTCTACTCACAGCAGTGGAGTAGAAATTTCAAGATAGTGCCAGGCTCCTTTGTGGTAGTGTTGGAACTGCTCGGCATATTGATAGATGTTGAGAGGCTTCTAGATCTTCCCAGGCTCTTGAAGGCTGCTGGGAAAGAGGCAGATGATCTCTGACCTGATCCTTGTTCCTCTTGGCACAGGGGTTTGAGGAGATGCAGGCAGATCTCATGCAGATGTGCAGAGAATAGAATGTGGGTGGCAGTTCTCACCATGTCATGAGGCATTCTCCTGATAAACTTGAGGCACTTAAGTTTCTCAGTAGTTCAAGCCCAAAACATCAGAGCTAAGCTAGTCTGAATCATAAGGCAGAGCAGAACACTTTGTCCAAGCCGAGATTAGTAAGGCAGGGCAGAGCAGAGCAGAAGGCAAAGCAGAGCAGCACACACCATGTCAGAAAAGTGAGGCAAAGGCAGCACAACTCCTTGCAACTTAGCTCAATTTATGTTATTTTCCCAAGCATAATAGCTGCTTTGGCCACAGATGTTCACCAATTAGAGTGGCATTTGCAAAACTGACCATATTAGGTGGAAGCAGGGCTTGCTTACCCTTATTTGGACAAGACACTGAAAAGTACCTAAACACCTCTGGGTACCTGTTTATTGCTTTGGGAGGGGACATAACAACCTAAGCCTTTGTTTTCCTTAGGCCTTTGCTTCCTCCATCAGCAGAAGGGTGGGGTAAGCCAGGACATGTTTTAGGCCTAGCAGCCTTCCAATACAATGTTTTACTGATTTGGTTTTAAAACTAGAACTAATTTTTATCATGAAAATTTTCTGAAGAAAATTAATTGATGAAAGAAAAAAAAAATACGAACAGGAAAACAAAACCAAGACATATCTGAATAAAGTATCTTATTAATAAATTTCCCAGTTTTGTGCAAACACAAATCTAATAATCAAGTGAAATATTTTGTTTTGACAAAGAAATAAATTAAATCTGTGCTTCAGTCAAAATAACTTTCCATTTTAAAATTATTTCCTTTCTTTTAGTAGTAAACCCACAAAAAAGCATTTATGGATAATAAAAGTCTTTCTGAGGTGAAATAATAACTTAACTTTTTGTCTTAATGGAAAAAACTTTCAATACACCACAAAAACCTATACCTTATGAGCATGCTACTTTTATTCTTTAGAAAAATGGTGGGTGCTTCAATTTATTTTTCTGGTTTTTTTAGGCCTTCAATTTTTAACTTCTTGGAAAATACATCTGCACTAAATTATATTAAAGATCAATATATTCAGTGGGCATGTTTAAAAAGCAATTTTGTCTTTACATCATTAATGCAGATAATACTTAACCACTAGTAAGCAACCAGTAGTTAAGCAGTAATGGTAGTAGTTAAGGTAGTAGTTAAGGTAACGGTAGAGTGTAACTGCTAGTTAGTAACTAGTAGCAGCTGTTGTAAATTTGGGGCTTTCTGGTGAATGCAGGTAATCAGATCAATTATAGATAAAAAGAATTAAGAATGTGTCTATGTGAACTGTTTTATTCTGATCACAGGCCCATTTTCTGAAGTAAGTCTGATCATTAACATGTCACTTTGAATTAGGGTGTTTGAGAGTGTACCGTTTCACATGGTACAATTCTGGAAGACAGGCACCAGAACTGTACTTAATCCAAAGTGAAAACGGACAAATGTAGATTTGGTTCAGTGTTAGCATCTAATATAGATATTTAAATCTGCCAGTAGGCAGGTAGCTAAGGAGACATTATGACTGAAAGCCTTTTAATTAAAAAAACAAAACAAACAAACCTGCAAAGACAAACAAACAAACAACACCCCTTCCAAAGCAAATGAACTAACAAACAAATAAGCAACCAAAATTGAAAACAAAACACTGTTTTACTTTTCTGTCTGGATTGGTCCTCCAGGTAGGTTTTTCCCACAGTCATATAAACAGATGTATGTAAAATGAAGTGAGGGCATATTATTTCTTCTCCTGTCAGTAGTCCAGGCAGCTGTAATAACTTCCTCTTAACATCCCATTTAAATTTCCCCTCTGCCAGTTTAAACCCATTACCCCTTGGCCTGTCATTACAAGACCTTGTGAATAATCCCTCCCCAGCTCTTCTGTAGGTTCCCTTCAGATACTGAAAGGCTACTACAAAATCTGCTGGAAGCCTTCTCTTCTCCAGGCTGAAAAGCCCCAACTCTCTCAGCCTGTCCTCATAGCAGAGGTGCTCCAGCCTCATCTTTGTGGCCTTCCAACAATTCGATGTCCTTCTTGTATTGGGTGCTCCAGAACTGTACACAGTACTCCAGGTGGGGTCTGATGAGAGCAGAGTAAAGGGAGAGAATCATCTCCCTTGCCCTGGTGGCCATGTTTCTCTTGATGCAGCCCATGACATGGTTGGCTGTCTAGGCTGGGCACACGCACTGCTGGCTTATGTTGAGCTTTTCATGGCTCAAGAACCAAGACTCCCATGTCCTTTTCCTCAGAGCTGCTCTTCAGCTGTTCACCACCCAACCTGCATTTGTGCTTGGGATTGCACTGACCCAGGTGTAGGACCTTACACTTGGCCACAACAACCCCTAGCAGCCCTACAGGCTGGGGGAGGAGTGGCTGGAGAGCTGCCTGGCAGAAAAGGACCTGGGGCTGTTAGTGGACAGCCGGTTGAACGTGAGGCCAGCAGTGTGCCCAGGTGTCCAGGAAGGCCAACAGAATCCTGGCCTCTATCAGAAATGGTGTGACCAGAAGGAGTATGGAGGTGATCGTGCCCCTGTACTCAGCACTCATGAGACCACACCTCGAGTACTGTGTCCAGTTTTAGGAGAGACACTGAAGTGCTGGAACAGGTGCAGAGAAGGACGGCAAGGCTGGTGAGAGGTCTGGAAAACATGACCTATGAGGACCAGCTGAGGGAACTGGGGTTATTTAGTCTGGAGAAGAGGAGGCTGAAAGGGGACCTTATTGCCCTCTACAACTACCTAAAAGGAGGTTGTGGTGAGGCAGGTGCTGGTCTCTTCTCCTGAATTACTAATGATAGGACAAGACGAAATGGCCTCAAGTTGCATCAGGAAAGGTTTAGATTGGATGTTCGAAGGAAGTTCTTTGCTGAGCAGGTGGTCAGGCACTGGAACAGGTTGCCCAGGGAGGTTGTGGGGTCATCATCCCTGGAGGTGTTTTAAAAAAGAGTGGATGTAGTGTTTGAGGCTATGGTCTAGTGATTAAGGATGCTGTGATGAAGGTTGGACTGGATGATCCTGATGGTCCTTTCCATCCATAGCAATTCATTGTGATTAGATGGATTTGGTTTAGTCAAGGACTTGTCAGTGTGAAACTAATGATTGGACTCAATGATCTTGAAGGTCTTTTCCAATCTAGGAAATTCTGTGATTCTGTGAACACCTTAGAAACTACAACTGTGAATTTATATTCCTGTTTTATCTATGTGGTGGAAGTGGTTATGATTAATTCATGCAAGATGGTTTTCTGAAATTGATATTGTTTATTAATTTAGATATCCAAACTTTTCCAACCATGACCACTAATTTTAATAATGAACTGGTTCAATTGTAACGGTCATGGAATGATTACATGAACAATTTCTAGAGCTAGTAGTAATTATCAATATATGCATAAACGATCAATCCAATTCTAACTGAAAAACACTGGAAGAGATTTGTTGCATTCAACAGTGCCACTTGGCCACTAGATGGAACTCAGGGCCCCTCTGCATAGGGCAGAGGTTAAGTAAACAAAGGAAGTTCTAAGTTTTTATTCACAAGTATTATTTCTCCCATCTTGCGGGGTAATCAACAGATTGAAAGTACTCAGAGCACTTGCAGGGTTCCTGGCTGGTCTGGCCACTGCCTGCTGCAGCTGTTGCTGTGGCTGCTGAGACTTGATTCACCCCAGGCTCCACAGGCTTCTGGAGGAAGGAGAGGGGTGCAGACAATTCCTGGCTTTTGACGTGTGTACCTCTAGACTTGCTCGTCTTTGCAGATACAGGCAGACGTCTTGCGATGTATCTCAGCAGATATAGCACGTGAAATCTTACTCAAGTTACTTCTGGAAAAACTCAAAACAGTTCCAGGCTGGAATATAGGTTATATTGCTACATACGCATCACAGGCACAGATACAAAACACAGAATAATGGCAAAAGCATAGCAGAAGCATATTGTTACCTGCTTATCTGTTTATATATTAATGCCTGAGATTGATGGGCCCTTTTGGATAAATTAGCTTATCCAATTAGTGTGGCAATAGGCCAGGTTATGCCCATATTTGGGTGAAAGCATAGGTTTGCTTATACCATATGAGGAGAGACACATAAGTTTAGCACAAGCTTAGCACAAGGCTAGCGCATGCAACTTGTTTACCACAGATTGCAAGAGAAAAACAAGTTGTATAAGCCAGAATGCTCAGACTCCATAGCTCCATGTCTTTTGTTCTTTTTTTTTCCTGTGGTTGCTTCTTCCCCAAAACACAGAGGCAAGGCAGGAAAACATGTCTGGACAAGCCAGCACAAGTACAGGCCTATTTTGACCCTTCAGGTCTTCCACAACAATCTGCAAGACTGTAACCTGGTCAGAATTAGACAGTGATTCCTTTCATCAATAGAGTTAAAACTTAAACTAAGAACCTTCCATGTGCTAGGTACTTAGCTGGATTTTATTGCATGTCCAGCTAAGAACATAAAATACATCAAACATGGACATCTGTTTCAGGTTTTTAATTCCAGATCCCAAAATGCAGGCTTACACAGCATTTGGCTTTGCACAGCTTTTGCACTGCTGTTCTCTTTAGAGAAGAAATGTGAAAGAAAAACATCCTGCTGTGAAGTTCCAGATGCAAATATCTCATTCTTAATGCCTAGAAGTGAATGTTGCCACTCACATGAACTAAATGCTGATGCATTCCAAGGAAAATAAAGCAATATCATTTTAATAACAAGTTTATAATAAAGTTTTAAGATTGCAATCAAATTAATGTAATATTGTGCTATACAGTATATTGCATAGTATAATGTACATTATACTATACAGTAGTCTCTGAACAAAATTAAAACCAGTATATGACTCTGACACTTCATTTGTGTGTCAGGTGGAGTATTCACACAACAGTAAGGATTTGGCTGATGACAAAACTCTTCATTTTCTTCTCTAAGCACACTACTTCTCCACCAAGTCATCATGATTGAAAATTTTCTTATTTCCTCCATACAACATCTAAAAATTATGTAAATGAGAACAGATATGCCCAGACTTTTGAAATGAGAGAATTGCACTTGTTAAGTAACATGCAGAGAGCATCTTCACAGCCAGTGTTGCTAATCTAGTTGAAGAATGTAATAATGTAAATTTTACATTAAAGAAATCACATTGAAGTTTTGTAATAATGAATTAAAAACTGGTAACATTTTACACTAAGTGTTTAATCATTGCTTCTTTGGTATTTATTGCAATATTATTTCTGATAAAATAATTTCAGATAACTATATAAGTAATGTAGCATAGCATGAGATTCATGTTTTTATATTATGTGCCTTACAGGACAATTTTTAAAACAGGGAAATCCATCAGGAGACTGATTAAACAAAACATTTTTTAATACATTGTCTACTACTTTTAAACGGCATAAGTCAGTTGTATTATGGTTTAAATAAACACTGCTAGAAACAATAGGAAAGAAAAAAGTAACTGGTATGAGTAAAATAGAAACAATATTTATTTATGGTAACCTGAGTCATAATGGTACATAAAA
>VWZI01009838.1:32702-56520 GCA_013396835.1 Psilopogon haemacephalus
AGATAATGGTTCTAAACAGAAAAATAACTTTTAAAAAGCAAACTAAAACATTCCAGATAAGTGTTATGGGTAGGTTATTAATTATGAATTATGAAATAGTAATATAATTGTTAATATTTATTAATAACCAAATTAATTTTCTTAACCTATTTACAGGATCTTTATGCTCATTCATGCAACTAGATTGTGAAATATGTACTGCGCTTTGGAATATGTAAGCTTTTGGAAAGAAATTCATGTGGTGCAATATGGCACTCGCCCTCTAGGGAGGCTTGAGGTGCTCCTCTCTGCTCAAACAGAAGGTACAATAGTTAGTTACAGAGCAAACAGAACCAAAGCAAAGAACTTTAATTATAAAGAGGCTTTTTAGAGTATTCACTTATAAAATAGTACCTCTGGATTTCCAGGGCTGCACTATAGTTGCGTACTGTACCCAAAACACTTAGGGGAGTTCCTGTCATTGGTATGGTAACCATTCAAAGCTTTGGAGTTTCCTCATGACTCTGGCGGGGTGCTGGGGCTTGCAGAGTCTTGATCCTTTCTTGGGTGGACAGTGTCCTTTCCGGGGCCATGGACTTGGCAGGAAGGTTTGCAGGTGTGCAGGCAATCACAGTGTCTGGCAACATGGCAGTAAGCTGCTCTGTCTCCCCATTCAGGCTGCACTGAGGTCTCTCTAAGCAAGCTCTCCAGCTAGGAGCAGCATATCGTTTTCAGTTCATGATAAAGCTGGCCCGTTTCAGGCAGCTTCTGGCAGTAACTCTTGCCTATGGCTTGAAGGCACTTAATGCCTCTCCCTGGTAAACTAAGGCACAGCAAAGTTTCCAGTTAGACAAGCTTGAAGCATCAAAACTTGTCACACTGAAATGATGGCTTGAAACAAGGCTTCCTATTCCCTGTGGCAAAGCAAGGCTTGGGTAGGCAAAACAAAGTGAAGCATGGCAGCATGGCAAGGCAGCATGGCATAGCAAAGTGAGTTGTTTACAACTTCTGACTGTATTTATCAATTGCCTGAATCCTGATGGCTTCATTGGATGATGGAGATTCACTAATCAAAATGGCACTCAGCCAAAACTGACCGTATTAAATGAAGCCAAGGGCTTGTTTTACCCAAATTTGGGGTAACACAGGCCTATGCATAAAAAAGTGTATGTACTTTGTTTATCACAGGAGCAGACTCGGTGGGTCCAGGTCTTTTGTAATTTTCCTGCATCGCTCCCTACTCCAGCAGAGGGAGGGTCATGTGTGGACAAGACAATACACGACATGTATTGTGCCTATTTTGGCCTTCCACAACAATGATAATAATTAGATTAATAAGCAAACAAGCAAACAAACTCCCCACAAAAACCCTCACCCCTCCACAAAAAACCCTCTGCCCTCACCCCACAAAAAAACAAGACAAAGCAGATTGAAAATTCTGAATGAGCATCAGGTTTCTATGAAGCAATCTTTTTTCCACAGAGATTTTGGACTGAGCTGCTTTATGAGAAAAATCACCTTTTCTCTGCTTTTTTATTTTAGACATAGAATGCAACACCTTTTTTTTGGTCTTTTTTTTGGTAGGAACAGTCTGTTTATTTTTATTAACATTTCTTCTTATTTTTTTATTGCTTTAGTAACATATTCCATGATCTTGTTTTCTACCTATTTATTTCATGCCTGTCTTTATTTTGACTGTAGGTCAGATGTTCTTCAAATATCTATGTTATCTTTATATTGTTGAACTATCTGTATGTTCCTCAATTCCATTTCATCTTTGGAAAATGTAGAAATTTCTCCTTTCCTCATTAAGAGAGAGTGAGAGTGCACATATTTTATTTCAGAACTATGTAATCTATATGAATAATGCATGTTGTATAAGATTTGCAATATAAATGCCTGTTTTTTCTTGGTGATAATTGTTCAGATGACTTCATCTCACATTATTACCTGATTTAGATCAAATACATCCTGTTCTTGTAGAGACAAGTAGAATTATTTAGAGCCAATTTGTTGTGTTGTAATAGTTTAATGTCCAAAGGAGAAAGGATGTAAATAACTGCAGGATCACTGAAAACCTTTATGTTGTATTTCATATTACTAATTGAAAAAAAAAATCTTCAGAAATATTGTTATTCCCCTTACTTTTTATAATGTAAACTGTGTATAATAATCCCAATAAATATAAATATTTCTATTTCCCATCTAGTAATGTTGTCAAGAAAGTATTGTACTGCTAATCTGGCTTAGAGATAAAAAAAAAAACAAACAAAACCTTACCAGAAACGTAGATTTTGTGTCATCACCCTGAAGCAGAAAGGTTTTGCTACACAGAAGTGTAGGGTAAATTGAGACCTTTGCTGGACATTTAGTCTGTTCTGTGTGATTGCAGTTTGCAGGTCAGACATAAATACAAGTAGGACATGCTTGTGGATAGGCTCTCTGCAATACTGAAGATCTGACCTGACTTTGAAAAAAAGATGAGCAAGAATGATGTTTAAAAGTAATACTTTTGTTTAAAGTACATTTTGACTCTGACATCAGAGTTGCAAGACAATCTTAAACACAATTTCAGATGTAAATAATAAAGTGATTACATCTAGTAATGGATGTATTACAAGGCTCATTTTCTTCACTGTACCAACCTGTTACAGAAGTCTAGTCTTGTTCACCAGTACTTGTATTAAAATGTCATACTTACATATTAGTTCAGACATATTTTTCATATTTGTCCATAATGACATATCCTCTTCATAATAATCCTAATTCATTCTGATATAATGTCTTACCAAGTTTTTGTATCATCATTCTGCTTGCTTTACACATATGGTGTGAAAATTAATATTATGTTGTATTTTTAAACTGCCCTCAGTCTTTCAGTTTTAATTAGTTACATTCAAATATTCAGCTAAGTTACATAATGCATTATTTTTGCTATCTTTGACTTATGGACTCATGGCATTGTTACAAGTATGATTATCAAGTGGTGGACATTTTGCCTTACTCTTGATTATCTATGTATAAGATTTTTAGTGTTGTGATTGTCATTTTATCTTTCTGTGTACTACAACCTAATTTTAAGTACAGTGCACTATTTATGACTGTGGGTTTTCAACTACTGGATAAGGTGTTTTGTTACCTTTCTTTGTTTTATTTATTTGGTTTATGCTTTGCCACAAGTCAAAAGATAGGCTGTGAATGATTAGATTTTGAAGTTTATTCAATGAACCGTGCTTCTAGCCAGACAGAAGCCGAAGTCAGCCCCCATTTTTCAAAAGACAGTGTAGAGAAAACTTTTTTTCCTTCTTGTAAAATGTAAATCTGCAGAGGGTGTTGAAAATAGCTTGAGAAAATTGCAGATAGTAGGCTGATGCTGTTTCTTTGAATATATATGTATTCCCCATCATTATAGAGCACCTTAAACCAGTTCTACTTCTAAAAATTAAATACTCAGCATTATCTATGGAAATTGCAGTCCTACTAATTTTATTTCCTTAAGTAATGACATTAAATCATTGGTGGTAGGCATATAAAGTAAGCACAGTATGGTCCTTTGTGTGTCTTTTTTAAAAAGATGCACATTTATTAGAGATAATAGTAAAATGTGATAGTGGAGAGATAAATTAGTGCTGGCTTTCAAAAGTTAGATTTGTTATAGTGGTCTTCAAAGCATGTGGTGGTTTTGTCATAATTAAATACCTACTTTTAACAGGATTCCACCCCACCCCCCTGCTTTAAATGCAGATTTTAGTTATAGGCCTGAAATTATGACTCCTGTACCTTACAAAAAGACTCTCTGGAGGATGAGTTTCTTCCCTCATGGAAACCTTTGAGTTTTTGAAGATGTTTAGGAGAACAAATTGTGAAGTGAATAAGGCTAAGTCTTGTGTTGCTTAACAGGGTAATATTACTTAATAATTCTATCTAGAAGATTTAAAAATTTAATTCTGTTGAAACTCAGGTAAACTGGACAGGAAAGAGCAAAGGCATTGAGGATAAGTTCTGTAATGACTAGTGATTAACAAAGTGAGAGATCCAAAGGAAGAACCTTGTTCTGCCTGTTGCCATGTGATTGGAGGTTCTCACTCTGGCTCCATCAGAGCAGAAAGTTGTTGTTCTTGTTACAAAAATATGTTTTATTCTTTTTTATAGTAATTGTAAAATTCTTCCTGTCCATATCCAGAAAGGTATCAATTTAATCTAACAGCTCTTTCGAATTATGCCTTTTTTACCTTTGCTTCTCACCTAGGGTGCTGGGAAGAGTAGCACATTATTTGAAATCTTAATTTTCAAATTATATTGAAATTGAATAGTGAGTTTATGTAAACAATTTCAGCAAGCTAATGACTTAGATTTTCTGACTGAAGCTATTCAACATTTGAAGTCTTTGAAATAAATAATCTCAGAGACTGTAATGCGTAAAGAAGTATGGAATGCAACAAAAACATATATTACAGCACTCATGGATTTTACATTGACAACTTTGAGTTTGAGGGGCAATCACATTGCTCTCTGCAACATTTTGAGAAGGGTAAGTGGACACAAAGGTTTTCACTGTTTAAGGTTTCCCAGGAAAAACACTCTCCCATAGATTACCCTCCCAGGAACATAGATTACCCTCTCAGGAATATAGATTACCCTCCTCTCCCCACTCCCCAGAATGACTTGCACATAATTGGAAGTTAAGAATGTAATTTTTAACAGCAACTACAACAATAAAGTAGAAGGTATTAAGGGAAAAGAAATGAACAGAGATACAGATATGTACAAAAACAGATTGTGAATGCCAATGGATTAGGCCCAACTGCACAACAAAGAAACCCCAAGAAAATTCCCTACCAGGCTGGATGGCAAAAAGTCAGAGAGACACAGCACACTCTCCAAAAGTTCCTGCCCCTTAAATAAAGATTTGGCAGGAAAGGGAAGGGAATAACTTGATCTGGTAATCCCCACCTGCCCACTGGTGTCGGGTTCCACTTTAGGGTCCATCAGTTAACCCTTAACCCACAACAAAGGTACTGATCTATTGTCCCTGAGATCCAGTCATAGAATGCATCAGAAAGATTCAAAGCTGGCCACTGGAGATTCAGACTGGATATTAGGAGTAATTTCTTTATTGAGAGAATTATCAAACACTGGACAAGCTTCCTAGAAAGGTGGTCAATGCCCTAGGCCTATCAGTGTTTAATTTGCCTTAATTTTTGGTCAGGGCTAAAATGGGCAGTTAGTTGGAGTAGACAATTATTGTAGGTTACTTCCAACTAAAATGTCCTATTCTATTCTATTCTATTCTATTCTATTCTATTTTACTCTATTCTATTCTAGCTATCATTTCTAAATTCATGCAATATTGTCATCTCCAATTATGTTTCAGCACAGTGCACAACATGAAAGGGAGCTCTGCATGAAGACTAGTTTTTCAGACCATTTTGATATTTTTGCTTTTGTTAAGCAAAGTCACTAATAGCTCTGCTCTGTGATAGCTATGTGTGATAGGTGGGTAGAGTGATTTTCACGCTTGCTATTCCTTAGTGTTTAGTTCATTAAAAAACAACTGTATCAAGCAATATTTTTGTTCTGCTAAAATGCTTTGAAGAAAGCATATATAGGAATCTTAATTATGCCAAATAATATTAAAATGTATAATGTATTTGTGAAAATAATAACAAAAATACTAATTTCAATCAGGTATTGCATAAAATGCTGTTTACAAATGAATTGCCATTTGCTCAAGAGAACAGTTAATAATGATCTCAATATAAGAGTATACTGGCATGTTATAAAATAAACCACATAAAATGATTTGTAAAATGTTTCGTGTTGGTCATATTGCTGAATTACTGAGTATCTCTAGGAATGTCTGATACACATCCCTAAGAAAACACAATCTTTCTGAAGAATTTATATGAAAATTAATGTACATATTATGAAAAACTAAGAAATCGAAATAGTATGGGGACAGACAACAGCTGTTAATATTGGTAATTTTAAAAGACAAAATTTAAAATTGTACCTAGTTAACTTCAAACCAAGAATTCAAGTGGGGGATGATTTCTTTCTAGGTAGTATCTTTCTATGTGGTCTCCCCAAGGGATCAGTACTGGGCCCAGTTCTATTTAGTCTTTATAGATGACTTGGATGAGGGGATGAAGTCTACTGTTAGTAAATTTGTGCATAACACCAA
Source organism: Psilopogon haemacephalus (assembly GCA_013396835.1). NCBI lineage: Eukaryota > Metazoa > Chordata > Aves > Piciformes > Megalaimidae > Psilopogon > Psilopogon haemacephalus. Next base: position 38,866 of record VWZI01009838.1, read on the forward strand.
GCTGGGGCAGGAGTGTTGATCTCCTTTAAGTCAGGAAGACACTTCTGAGAGACTTGGACAAGCTGGGTCGATAGGCTGAAGGCAATGTTATGAGGTTTACCAAGGTCAAGTGCAGGGTCCTACACTTTGACCATAATAACCTTATGCAGTGCTACAGACTGGGGGATGAGTGGTTGGAGAGCAGCCTGGTAGAGAGGGACAGGGGAGTCCCAGGCTCTTCTCACAGGCAACCTGTGACAAGACAAGGATATGCGGCCTGAAGCTGCACCAGGGGAGATTTAGGTTTGATGTTAGGAAGCACTTCCTCATGGAAAGGGTAATTAGACACTGGAATGGATGGCCCAGGGAGGTGGTGGAGTTGCCATCCCTGGAGATGTTTAAGGAAAGATTGGATGCAGCCCTTAGTGACATGGTCTAGTCAATGCAGCAGTGTTGGGTCATATGCTGGACTTGTTGATCTCAGAAACAGAAGTTTCATTCAAATGTGCTTTTTAGTAGTAATTTGCACATCTCTGACCCAATATCCAGAACTGACCTAATCTATTGTCAACAATGTTCCTTAATCACAGGTGGACTACAGTTATGTTTTAAGCATGCTTGCATTTCAGTATGCAAATAAGAATGAGAAACCTCTAACCCATTTTATTAAATTGTAAACAAAAACATTGCCTGATGACTGTTGCTAACTTAAGATAGAAAAAGTAAACTTGTTTCTCAGTTTGAGGGGAAGACAACTTGTCTTAAGACACCAGCACATTAGAGTAGGTTTTTAATAAAACATTTGTAGTATTTGAAAGATAAAGACTTTTTGTGGCTTTGAAAAGTGTGAGGTGAACCAATAGTTCAGACATCATGCTAGAGAAGCACAGCATAATGTAATTTTTCTTTACATTAGAGAAATTGTAATAAAAGGTTACAAATCAAAAGATCTGACTCAACACATTCTAGAACAAAATCTATTTAAAAATTAAAGTAGCTGCTAAAATCAAAACATCAAACCTAACAACTATAGCTGAGCAATGTGCTGAAACTCAAGGTAAATCTTAGATATTCTTAAGTAGAACAGAATGTCCAATTCTAAGGAATTTCTTTCAGCTACCGCTAAGTAGAGGAAAAATGAAGTTGAAAGTGAGTTATCAAGAAGTGGGAGCTCAATTCCCATAAATAAGCATTTTAAATAGATCAGATTTTCACATATACTCAGGCAATGGTGGTCATAGGAATATGTAACACAGATATGAGTCTGACAGTGCTTGAAATGTGAGGTGACCAATAACATTGCAATGATCTGAGTTCAGCTGAAGAATTTAACATCAGAGATCATGATGTTTGAGCTTTGGTGTAACATTAAGATCAGCTTTAACTTATTGATTTAGTTGTTGATATTAATTGGACTAATTGCCTGACGAAAATTACAGTATCTTGGATTGTATATGGTATGCAGATGCCTGTGTATTCACTGGACAAAGTGTGTATCAATTTGCTTAGAAATGTGGATAGTCCATCCAGTTATTTAGTATGGGAATATTTGAATATAAACTTTTCACTGTGTTTAGCATTAAAATGAGCATAGAAATAAAGCAATCTTTTGTAATGAAAAATACATTGAGATCACTAATTTCTCTTCAAGAAGTCCATAATTATCTATGCATAGTAAAAAATTGTGACACTTTTAATGGAAGTAGAATTGGCTTGAAAGCTTTCACTGCTAGTTGTCAAAATATTCTCAAGCCTTGGAAATAGCTTACTGTCATCACAGCACTATGCCACTGTAAGAGCCATTAGTTTAGTTCCAGTTGAGAAACTAGCTGTACAAACTTATTTTACGTAAACCAAATATGATTATAGATACATCTTATAATGTGACGAGGATGACTAACATTAAAAATTGAAAATTAGATTAAAGTTTCCTTGTATGTGTGAAGATTCAGCCTATCACAGAAAACAAAAGTAATATTTTCTCTGAATGGATTTATTTGTTTCTGATTCAGTATGAAATACTAAACTCCCCTGACTGAAGTCAAACACACAGGGGAGTATGTAAACTCTGATGACTGAAATCAAACAGGTTTTCATGCCCTAACTAATGAGGAAAAAAATCCACAAACTGAAAACAAGGGAAGAGGGGAATCCCAGTATTATGACAAGTGCGTAAGGTACAAGAGTCAGGTCAGGAACTATGAGCTTAGTTCAGTGACCATTTTGTCATGTTTTTCTAGCTATTACAATTCATTTGGATATCTTCTTGCCTCCAGAGCTCTGAATCACAGAGAAACAATTAGTTTGGACTCCATGTTGGGATGTGCTTGTTCTGCATATTTGATTAACACTACAAGTAAGAACCAAAGTTAGATGAAGCAAAAAGTTTTATCAGACAAAAGCTGGAATTCAGAATCAGTTACATGGCACAGTTAGTCTGCTGCACGTAACTGAGAATTAATCAACTCTGTTTTGTTTTATATTCAGCTTATGCTGCAGTATACAATGTTACATAGCAAACTGGTTAGCAAATGTCAGCTTAAACTGGAGAATAGTTATCCTTTTCATTTGTTCCTTAACAAGGTAAGTCTTGTCATCATCATCATCTATTAGATTGTACATTTTGCATAATTCTAATTTTAAAGAAAATCACTGAATTGCAGAACATTCCAGGTTGGAGGGGACCTCAGAGACTGTCTAGTCCAACCTTTCGTGAGAAAGGGAGACATTATATAGCATCCTAACCAATCATATCTTGAAAACCACCAGTGATGGAGAATCTACCACATCCCAGGGAAGTTGTGACCATTCTCACTGTAAAAAATGTCTCTGTTACATTGCAGTTAAACTTTTCCCAGCACAACTTGTAGTTCTTGCTCCTTTTCTTCTCCATGTGACTTTACATGGAGAGAGGGTCTTTTTTTACCTCAGTCCTTTAAGCACTGGAATACTATGATGAGGTACTACCCAAACCTTCTCTTCTCCAGGGAGAAAAGACTTAAGTCCTTCAGTCTTTCCTTATATTCAGTCTTTCCTCATAGACCAGCTTCTCCAACACTTTGATTATTTTTGTGGCCCACCTTTGGACTCTCTCCATTCTGGCCATATATTTCTTAAACTGTGGGAAGAAGACACAGTACTCCAGGTGCAACTTGACAAGCACCAAGAAGAGTAGGATGATCACATCTCTGTCTATGCTATTAATGCCCCTAGAAATACATTCCAGGATGCAGTGTGCCTTCATTGCAGTTCACTGCTGACTAATTGATTAGCTTGTTGTACATCATGACACTTAAGACACTTTTATCAAGGCTGTTCCCCAGCAACAGTCCTAGTTATGTCATCCCAGGACTTACAAGTTTAACAGAGACAAATGCAAGCACACTCTTCAAGCAATTTTTGCTAAGCATAAAAATTGGGTCAAAGTAAAGATACTCCAATGTGTTTCATGTGAAGCTGACTACTATGAAAAATAGACTCTCCTGTAACTTTTTCAAATAAATATTTATGTTTGACAAAAAAATATTAAAGTTTAGTTTCTTCTCACACCTGATGTCTCCAGTTCAGAACTCACAATACAAGGCAGGAGTGTCTTATTACTTCAAGTACATGCTCACAGCTTGCTTTCCAAAAACACCAAGAAGTATTGGCAGGTAAAATTATTACCTCCAAGATCTATTTTGACAGAAATCGTTACTTCTGCTGTTTATATGGCCTTGACCTTTACTCTGTAAGCAGAACTCTACTGACCTAAGTGGAACTTTTACTTATGTAAGAACTATAGGTTATTGAATTGATTGTGGGTGATTGAAGAGGCAGGAATTATAAATTATGTAGCTTTTATAATTTCCAAAAGCCCCACCCACAATCTATGTGTCAATTTGTTTAAGTTTGGGTTCTAATTCATTTGGGAAAGGTCTTCACAAGGATGCCTTTTCAGGTAATTCAGGAAAAATCAGAAAATTTGGAAAAGGTTTGGGCATGAAACAGCTTTGCCCTATTTACAGACGGGAGACAGTCTCCTTCATGGCAGTGCCCGGAGTCCAGTGCCTGCCAAAGTCCAAGATTGCTGTAGGCACAGCTTTCACGAAGCCACGATCGCACAGCAAGGCAGGGGAAAGCCGCAGTCCTCCATGGTATTCCCATGAATGGCTGCAGTTTACTGTTAGAGGCAGGTCCTGCAGCAAGAAGCCAGGATGCTCCTCAAGGTCTGGCTCAAAGTCCCTGCAAGGTCTGTCTCCAGGTCCATGTTCAGGTCTGTTCAGGTCCCAGTGCACGTCCCAGTGCAGGTCCATGCAAGGGTCCGAGTGTGGGGATCCAAGTGCAGGTCCGAGTGCAAGTCTCTCTTCAATCTGTCTAGTTGCCATGTATATACTGGGGTGATTTTTTCTTTCCCTCTTCAAGCCCACGGAGGGTGGGAGAAGGTACTTTACACCTATTGAACTCCACATTTCAAGCCTCCGGTGACAGAGGAGGGGAGGAAGGAAGACCATTTCCTGTTCCATACACACCTCTGGTGGGGCAGTGGACTTGGGTGTCTCCTGCCACAGTTCGCACCCCATTCAAACCTCCCGTAGGGCAGTGCCCTGCCCTGCCACAGTTATTTGCAATTTGTATCCAAAGCTTAGCCTTCAGTGCTGACGTATATTAAGGAGTAACTAAAGTACCTTTTCCACAGAAAGTCTTCACGAGAGTGACTAAGAGTATAATGTTTATTACATAAATAACATTGCTGCCTGACTCATGTGAATCAAAGAGAAAAGCTAGAGTCAGTGTTTATTTAAAAAAAAATCTATTGGACCATGAATTTTAACTACTAATATGGTGACTTAGCTCAGTAAATCATTTGAACTCTGCTGTAAAAGATCTCTCTTTTTAGTTCACATACAGAATTTTTGGTTTTTTCTGAAGTTAAGATGCAAATATAATATGAAACATTGAAGTGGTCTGGAAATAATGATAAAAGTTTGTGTATTTTATGTATATCCAATTAAAATCATGTTTATATAAAACAATCAAAACCTTTAGGAAAATTGTCTTTAAATTATCATTTGTGTACATTATGATTCACTTTTAAAGCACTGTACAAAATAAGTCAAAATGTTTTTCTCCCCTGAGCAATTTCTGGGATGCTGAGATGCCAGTCTGAAGTGCCCACACACCAGTGCACACAGAATGAGGAAGAAATGGGAAATCAGTGATCTGTGTAGTGTTACAGGATTTTGATCTTGCTGGAATCATGGTGATGAAGTGAAATGGCTCATACGATTGAAGTGCTGCAATGGAGGGATTTAGGCTTTTTAGAAAGACAGGTGCAATGGAAGGGTAATTAATTGATGTGAGATTTTTTTTTTTCAAAATTAATATTGTTTATTAATTTTGGTATTGAGAACTCTTGCCACCTTGATCAGTAATTTTAATAATAATCAGGTTCTCTTGCAACAGTCATGGAAACATTATACAAACAAATAACTGGATCTAGAACAAATAACTAGCAATATATAAATATCTAAACTCAATTGAACTGTAAGAGAAGGTTCTTGCAGTCCATATACCACTTGCCCACTAGATGGACTGAAGTAGCTCCTTTCTACTTATAGCAGAAGGCAACTGGTAAATTACAATAGGCTTTAAGTATTTACTCACAAAATATTATTTCCCAACTTGCAGGGTTAGATACAGCCTCAGACAGTACCCAAAAATTTGCATGGGGTTCTGTTGGTGTCTTAGCTGCTGAGGCTTCTGATTCTTCTCAGGCTTCACAGGCTGGTGCAGAAAGGAGGCAGACAATCTCTGACATTATCCTTGCTTCTCTGGATGATCTGTGTACCTCCAGGAATTCCTTTCTTGGCAGGAGACTTTCAAGTGTAGGCAGGATGTCTTGCAATGTGCAGTTTTAGCACATCACTCTGGCTATGCAGGCTGATTGCATGCATAGCAGGCATTTAAAGCCTGTTCCTGGTAAACTTGAGGCAGGAAATTTCCAGGTAGTTTAAAATGGAATAAGGCAATGAGGCGGGACACTGCCAGAAGCAGAGAGCAACAGTGTTAGCAGGCAACAATAAGCAAGCAAGCACAAATACAACAGCAGAGTTGTGATACCTGTTAATCTCTTTTTATCAATACAGCCCAAGACTTTGGAACTTTGGACACAGAATAGCCCATCAGAATGGCAGTTAGCTCAGCTTGACCATATTAGATGAAGCCATAGGCTTGCTTTGCCTAAATTTGGGAAGTGCCCTTGTCCTGCTGGCAACACTATTCCTGGTACAGGCCAGGTGGCTCTCCTGGCCACCTGGGCACACTGCTGGCTTATGTTCAGCCTACCATCTACCAGCCCCTCCAGGTCCTTCTCTGCCTGGCTGCTCTCCAGCCACTCTGTCCCCAGCCTGTAGAGCTGCCTGAAGTTGTTGCGACCAAAGTGTACAAACTGGCACTTAGCCTTGTTAAATCTCATCTCATTAGCCTCTGCCTACCAATCCAGCCTGTCCAGGTCCCTTTGCAGGGCCCTCCTACCCTCAAACAGATTGACACCTGCTTGTAGCTTGGTGTAATCTGCAAACTTACTGATGACGGACTTAATTCCCTCATCCAGATCATCAATAAAGATACTGAACAGGATCAGGCCCAGCACTGATCCCTAGGGCACACCACTAGTGACTTGACATGAAATGGAAGTGGCACCATTCACCACCACTCGCTGGGCCTGGCCCTCCTGCCAGTTCTTGACCCATTTCAAAGTGAATCTGTCCAAGCCACAAGCTGCCAGCTTTGCCAGGATCTTGTTGTGGCAGATGGTGTCAAAGGCATTGCTGGAGTCCAGGTAGAGTATATCCACAGACTTCTCTGCATTCACAAGGCAGGTAGCCTGATCATAAAAGGCAATCAGGTTGGTCAGGCAGGACTTGCCCTTCCCTAAATTCATGCTGCCTGGGCCTGATCCCTTGGCCAACCTGTAGATGCTGTGTGATTGCACTCAAGAAGACCTGTTCCATAACCTTGTCTGGCACTGAGGTCAGACTGACAGGTCTGTAATTTCATGGTTCCTCCTTCTGGACCTTCTTGTGGATGGGCATCACATTGGCCAGCTTCCAGTCTTCAGAGACCTCTCCAATGATCTGGAACTGTTGACAGACCATAGAGAGTAGCTTGGCCAGCTCATCTGCCAGGTCTCTCAACACTCTAGAATGGGTCCCATCTGGTCCCATGGACTTGTGAGCATCCAAGTGCCTCAGCAGGTCCCTTACTGCTTCTTCTTGGAATACAGGGGAACTATACTGGTCCCTGGCTCCAACTGGCTCAAACTGGCTCCAACTGTCAGGAGGCCAGTTGTCCTGAAGACAATCTGTCCCACTATTGAAGACTGAGGCAAAGAAGATGATAAGTACCTCTGACTTTTCCGCATCTTTTGTTACTATATGCCCTTCCACATCCAGTAAAGAGTGGAGGTTGTCCTTGCCCCTATTTTGCCATTAATATATTTATATAAACATTTTTTGTTCCCCTTTAGAACAGTGGCCAGTCTAAGTTCCAAGTGGGCTTTTGCTTCTCTAATTTTTGTCCTACAAGACCTAGCAATGTCCTTAAGCTCTTCCTGGGATACCTCCCCTTTTTTCCAAATGTGATATTCCTTTTTTTTCCCCCTTAAATCCTTTAGATGCTCCTTGACCATCCAGTCTGGTTGTCTCCCTTGTCGGCTCACCTTCCGACACATTGGGACAGCCAATTCCTATGCCTTCAAGAGTTCTTTCTTGAAGCCTTCCTGGACCCCTTTGTTTTTAAAGGTTGTTTCCCAGGGATCTTTCTGAATTAGTTCCTTAAATAAGCGTATGTCTGCCATTTTGAAGTCCAGTGTGGAGGTTTTGTTGATGCCCCTTTTGGTTTCACCATATACTGAAAACTCTATTATTTCATGGTCACTGGACCAAATTTTCATTTGAAAATGAAACTGTCCAATAGGCACAAGCATCAAGAGTTTACCAATTAATTCAAAGTGTCATGACTCATGTAAGCCACACATATATTCCTAAAAAAGGCAGTAAGGCACACATTTGGGCTGCACAAGAGACCTGAGACATGGTGCTGGTTTGCTACTCCTTAGGGAAGGTTAACCCCTGTTGTCTGTTTTGACTGCTCCCTTGACTCACTCCTGGACCCTGCAATGAGAGAAGGAGGAGCAAGTGTAGGTAATGGCCAAACTAGTTGAGCCATTAATTTACTCTTCCAGGGCACGTAAGACTTGGATAACTCCACCCTACACTGGATTAAAAGCTGCCTGGACAGCCAGGCCCAAAGAGTGGTGGTAAATGGACATTGTCTCACACAGCATTCTCCTTCAGAAACTCATAGCACAAGGGTTGGATAAGCATACTCTTCACTGGATAAAAAACTGGCTGGATGGTTGAGCACAAAGAGTGGTGGTAAATGGAGCTAAATCTGGCTGGCACCCAGTCACTAGTGGTGTTCCCCAGGATTCAGTACTCAGGCCTGTCCTCTTTAATACCTTTACCAATGATCTGGATGAGAGGATTGAGTGCACCCTCAGTAAGTTTGCAAGTGACACTAAGCTGGGTGGCTGTCTTGATCTGCTAGAGGGTAGGGAGGCTTTGCAGCAGTACCTGGACAGGTTAGACTGATGGGCCATGGCTAATTGTATGAAGTTCAACAAGGCCAAGTGCCTGGTCCTCCACCTGGGTCATAACATATCTGTAGTAAGGTGCAGACCTGTGGATGTGTAGTTGGAAAGCTGCAATTCAGAGAGAGACCAAAGGGTATTGGTTGACACTCAATGTCAGCAGTGTGCCCAGGTGGCCAAGAAAGCCAGTGGCATACTGGCTTGTATCAGAAACACTGTGGCCAGCAGAACAGGGATGTGATCATCCTCCTGTACTCTGCACTGGCGACACCATACCTTGAGTATTGTGTTCAGTTTTGGGCCCCTCACTATAAGCAGGACATTGAGGTGATGCAGCATGTTCAGAGGACAGGGAGGCTTGTGAAGGGCCTGGAGCACAGGACCTATGAGGAGTATCTGAGCCAGCTAGGATTGGTCAGTCTGGAAAAGAGGAGGCTGAGGGAGAAGCTCATCGCTCTCTAGAAGTACCTGAAGGAAGACTGGAACAAGGAAAGGGACTGCCTCTTCTCTTTGGTGGCAAGTGGCATGGCTAGAGGAAATGGTTTCAAGCACAGCTTGAACCAGGAAGGTTCTGGCTGGATCTTAGGAAATATTTCTTCACAGAGAGGATTATCAAACATTGGAATGATCTGCCCAGGGCAGTGGTGGAGTCACCATCTCTAGAGGTGTTTAAGCAGTGTGTGGACCTGATGCTTAGGGACAGTACTTAGATTTCACCCATCAGTACTGGTTCAAGGGTTGGACTGGATGATACCTTATGTCTCTTCTAACTGGATGATTTCTGTGATTCTGTGATATTTAGAATATATCACAGAGAAAATACTAATATTTACTACATAATTCTTGATTCTGATAGTTGAAAGATGTTGTTTCCCAACACCTGAACAACCTGGCATTTCCTAGCATTTTGAACAGTTTAGAGCACATTGTTTGACTTTGTCATAGTTTCCAACATCTCTTCTCTTCTAAAGAAAGACATGAAAACATGACTTTGTATCAAATATTCTGCAGTCTTCTGTTTAGCTGACATAATTTTAAAAAATCTTTGTGAAGGGAATCTGTATTAGTTCTAATTTTCTTTCCCTTCTCTTTGTTTTACTCAAAGAGTCTACCTTATAAACTATATAGATTCATAAATGTGGAACAGAATGCTATATGTCAGAGTACTTCTACTAATTACATCTATGGATTCTCCTGAAACTGACAATGAATTTTTGCAAGCTGGTGTCACAAAAATCCTGAAGATATATGTCTGAAAAAATTATCATTAATTTCTGATCAGATTCTTCACATTTCAGTAATATCACAGGACACTCATGACTTTTTTAAGTACAAGGGTAAAAAGTACCCCAAACAGTTGACTGAACACTAACATAAGTGTTTGAAGTGTGAATAGACAAGACATTGACACTGAGATTAAGATTCCTTGCTGCTGTATTGCACAGTACTGTTTCTCCTATTTTTAGCATCTATAACATTTTCAATGATACTTCAAATCATCTGTATTTACCATAAAGCTACTCTGAGTCATATGTGTGAAAAAGATTCTATCTTCTGTAGGCTTATGGACTCTGTGGATATAGGAAATGTTGTAGGGAAGGGCTGTTTTCAGACAGTTGTATAGCTGTTTGAAAGATGTGAGTGCACTGAGTCCTAGAACAATAAGATTGGTAGAAAAATGTGATTATATCAAAATTTTATTGTATAAAGCAATAGTTATTATGTCCTTGGTTGTTTAACAATTCCTTTGACCTGATACTTTGCCATGCAGGCACAAAACCCTTTTCTTTTATATTATATGTCAGGAGTCAGAAAACCGTCAAGAACCTTCAGGAAGTACATTTCATTGTCTTTGTTTAAGTAAAGTAAGAATTTTGTGGGTTTACAACTGTTCGGATTTAGCCTCTTTTGCTAAAAAGATCATTTGAATTAATAAATATTTGCTAATGCTGGAGCTGCTTGATGCAAATTTAATACTTACGTGATACCATAAAATACCATGGATTTCAGAGGAAATAGGGAAAAGTTTCCTCCTCTTCTATGATTTTTGAACGTGAACAATCAAAAAAAAACAACTACCCAAACACCCCAAACCAGCACCCATATCCACTTTGCTGCAAACCACAAGACGGGTAGACAGTTTGATACAAACTAATTCCATTTATTACATGCATTTGTTCCCCTTATATATGTTTCAATATTCTAAAGAAGGCAGCGTGCAACTATTTTATTGGCTATTTACTTGTCCGAAGCTAAAGCTAATACAGTGATTGGCCTAACTAAGATACGTAGTCATGCATCTCTTCTTGGTACAAAGTTACATTTGCTTAATTTCAGAAAACTGTGGGTTCTTTGTTTTACTCTTCTTAGCAGGGTTTTTACAACCTCTAAGATCACCATGCTCCTAGCTTCACCAGGCGCCACATTCCTGCATGGCCAACATTTAGAGCCTGTGTGACAACTCCTGCAATTTAGAGTCTGTGTGTCAACTCTTAAGACCCCCACTGTTTTTTCTGCATTCTGTTTCTTTCCTTACCAAGGCTTTTTTATCTCTAGCATGTCTGTTTCATTATGAATCTGGGTATCCACACCACTTCAGGTAGTAGCTGCCAACAAGGAAACATCAAGTTGTAGTCCATGTGGTAGCAATGACATATGGGGTAGACATAGGTTAGTAGTTAGAGAAGTGTCTGAGCAACGAGAGGTTTAAGTACAGACTGAGAAAAGAACAGGATAAAGAAAAATTAGTCGGTAAGTCAGCTCCAGTAGAGGCACAACTGAAATGCCTCTACTCTAACACAAGGAGCATGGGGAATAAACAGGAACAACTACAAATATGTGCAAGTCTACAGAGTGATGATATCATTGGCATCACTGAGACATGGTGGGATGGATCTCATGATTGGAGCATAGGGATAGATGGGTATAGACTCTTCAGGAGGGACAGGCAGTGGAGAAGGGGAGGGGGTGTTGCTCTCTACATCAATGATAAACTGGAATTCATGGAGCTCAACCTGGGGATGTGCAACACCGATGGGTAAAAGTTAAAGGGAAGGCATGGGAAGGGGACATCATAGTAGGAGTCTGCTACAGACCTCCTGATCAAGAAGGCAAAGCAAATGAGGCCCTTAACCAACAAATAGCAGAAGTTTCACACTCACAGGCCCTGGTACTCATGAGGGACTTCAATCACCCTGTCATCTGTTGAAAGGACAACACAGCACAGCACCAGCAATCTAAGAGGTTTCTGGAATGCACTGATGATAAATTCCTCCATCAAGTGGTATAGGAACTCACAAGAAAAGCTGCTATGCTGTACGTAGTCCTCACCAACTGGAAGGGGCTGGTGAGTGAAGCTGAAGAATAGCCTTGGATGCAGTGATCATGAAATGTTAGAGTTTAAAATCCTCAAGGCATCAAGGAGGGTGCACAGCAAACTCACTGCTCTGGACTTCAGAAAAGCAGACTTCAATCTTGTCAGGAATATGCTCAAGAGGGTGCCATGGGAAAAAAAACTCTGGAAGGAAGGGGGCCCTGGAAAGCTGGTCATTGCTCAAGGATCACGTCCTCCAGGCCCAAGAGCAATGCATCCCAAAAAAGAGGAAGGCAGGTAAGAATGCAAGGAGGCCTGCATGGACAAATGGAGAGATCCTGGACACACTTAGATGCAAGAAGAAATCCTACAGAGAGTGAAAGAAAGGACAGGGAAACCTGGGATGTTCGTGCAACCAGAGATTGGGTTAGGAAAGTTAAAGCACATCTAGAGTTGAATCTGGCTAGGGACATTAAAGGGAACAAGAAGAACTTCTTCAGGTATATCAGTGAGAAAAGGAGGACTAGGGAGAATGTGGGATCCTTCCAGAAGGGAAATGGAGAGCTGGCGACAGGGGACATGGATAAGGCTGAGGTGCTTAATGACTTCTTTGTCTCAGTCTTCAGCAGCAAGTGCTCCAGCCTCAATGTCCAAATTACAGAGAGCAAAAGTAAGGACTGGGAGAAGTAAGATCTGCCCACTATAATTGAAGATCATGTCCATGAGCACCTAAGGAATCTGAATACGCACAAGTCCATGGGGCTCAACAAGATCCACCCAAGGGTTCCAAGGGAACTGACGGATGAAGTTACTAAGCCACTGTCCATCATATTTGAAAGGTCATGGCAGATTGGTGAAGTTCCTGCTGACTGGAAAAGGGCAAACATAACACCTATCTTCAAGAAGGGAAAAAAGGACAACTCCAGGAACTACAGACCAGTCAGCCTCACCTCTGTGACTGGCAACATCATGGAGCACATCCTCCTCAAGGCTCTGCTGCAGCAGATGGAAAACAAAGCAGAGGTGTCTGATGGCAACAAGCAGGGCTTCACCAAGGGCAAATCACAACAAATTTGATGGCTTTCTATGATGAAGTCACAGCAGCAGTGGACAAGGGAAGGGCAACTGATGTCATCTACCTGGACCTGAGTAAGGCCTTTGACTCTGTCCCACAAGACATCCTGGTCACCAAACTAGAAAAACATGGACTTGATGGGTGGACAACTCGCTGGATAAGGAATTGGCTGGATGGTGGCACACAGAGAGTGTAGTGATCAATGGCACAATGTCCACCTGGAGACCAGTGACAAGTGGCGTCCCTCAGGGGTCAGNCCTGGGTCACCGCAATCCCAAGCACAAATCCAGGCTGGGTGGTGAGTGGCTGGAGAGCAGCTCTGAGGAAAAGGACCTGGGGGTCTGGGTGGATGAGAAGCTCAACATGAGCCAACAGGGTGCACATGTGGCCCAGACAGCCAACCGTGTCCTGGGCTGCATTAAGAGCAGCGTGGCCAGCAGGGCAAGGGGTGGTGATTCTCCCCCTTTACTCTGCTCTCCTCAGACCTCACCTGGAGTACTGTGTGCAGTTCTGGAGCCCTCACCACAAGAAGGACATGGAACTGTTGGAGCAAGTCCAGAGGAGGGCCATGAAGATGATCGGAGAGCTGGAGCACCTCTGCCAAGAGGAGAAGAGAAGGCTTTGAGGAGACCTTTTAGTAGCCTTCCAGTACCTGAAGGGAGTCTACAGGAGGGCTGGGGAGGGACTATTCATAAGGTGTTGTTATGACAGGACAAGGGGTAATGGATTTAAACTGGCAGAAGGGAAATTTAAATGGTGTGTTAGGAGGGAGTTCTTTACAGTGTGGGTAGTGAGAACACTGGAACAGGTTGTCTAGGGAGGCTGTGGCTGCTCCCTTCCTAGAGGTTTTGAAGGCTAAGTTGGATGAGGCCTTGGGCAACCTGTTTTAGTGCTATATGTTCCTGACTATGGTGGGGGGTTGAAACTTGATGATCTTTGAGGGGTCTTCCAACCTAAACCATTCTATGATATTTGACCATTAGCAGAATTACAATTTTTAAAAGTAATGCAAATTATTAATGAAGCCTAAAATGTTCTTGCATTATTTGAGGTAGTCCAGAGAATTTTTTTTCTGGCAAAACCATCTGGTTCCAGATTAGTTATAGTTTGCCCTTATCTACTACAGACAAATGCAAAATGATACACTTCAGGGAGATGATTTAGAAAGTGGCACAAGGTAACAATACATGCTGTTTTAATCTCCTGTGGAATTCTGTATGTCATTTTTGTGGACACTTTACAACAGAATGAGGACTTAGCATTGTGTGCTTACAGACCAGAAAGCTAGTCTCATTCTGGTCTGTATCAAAAGATAGCATCAAGTCAAGGGATGTCATTCTGTCTCTGTTTTCTGCTCTAGTGAGTAGTGTGTTTACTTTTGGAGTCCTTCAGCATGGTAAAGACATGGACCTGTTACAGTGGGTCCAGAGGACGCCCACAAAAATAATCACAAGAATGAAACACCTCTATACATCAGAAGAGAAGGTAATGGCATATTTAGCAGCTAACCTACTTATTAATAATCCAGATGTTTCAGGTCAAAAATAGTGTCATGACAGTATCATACATTTAAACCACACAGTCAGTAGAAAGGACAGGTATTGCAGGAATGAAAAATACCATCAGGGGCTCTAGAGAAAGTAGAACAGGGAAGAACTGCTTCATACTTCCCGTATCACTTCAAGAACCTCAAGTTTCAAGGATGGAAAATCTCAATGTGTGCCATCTGTGTGAACAGTTTTAAGTTTGGGCTACCAAGTAACTAAATAAAAGCTGATCTAAAGAGTTAATTCAGCAGTCACAATTTTCCTGTTTTGTTTAATCCTGATGTTTACCAGAATGGATGACAATACCAGGCCCTTAACAGAAATCAATCAAAAATTCTACACATAGTCTCATTATAGATTTCTGTCCTTTCACCTGAACTACCTAAGTTAATTAGCATTAACATATTTTAGAAAACAATCTTTTGGGCAAGCACTTAAAAGAAATTTAAAAATCAACAAAACTGTCAATTTTACTAGTAATTAGCTTTTTCATTTCTGTCTAACAGTAGATAAAATGCCAAAATGTATATTCAGGTACCTGCTTTTGTGAAGTATCCTAATAATTTAAAACTTCACAGCTCTTGCTGAAGTCTGCCTGGTATTTTTCACTGTTTTTCCCAATAATTGCTGTGAAACATAGATATAATCAAATTGATATTGTTTAATTTTTAAAGTTCAAAGGAAAACTTTAGTACTTTTAATAGAAAGGTTGGTAAAAAGAGATGCATAATTCCCAGCAATTTATTCAGTTTTATCAGGCCTTCTGACAGGTGAGTTTTGAACAAGCACAAGATTATTCTTATTTGTTCTTTTCAAGGACTTTTGATTTTTACATGTTAAATAAGATTGTGCTTCCTCTCAGCATAACTGTATGCATTCAAGCACACAGACCTTTCCTGGTTTTATTTGCACAACTGTTTATGAATAGCACTTACTTTGCTTACAACCCACTTAGATCTTGGTAGCTACAGGGTCAATATCTGAGTCAGAAACCTCCAGTGAAACCAATAAGTATTAGTCCTTGGGTCCAAATGTGTTAATTGTTAATTACCCTTTTCAGGGCATTTATGGAGAGCTGTTGCTTCTAAACAAAATTATAACTCATTAACTTTTTTGTTTCCCTGAACATCAAATGCTTCTTGAACTTGAAATAACTCAAAATGCTTATTCTCCCTAGTAAGTCACTGAAGAGATTCAATGCTGGAAATACTGAAAGGCTCCCTTTTTGTCTGTCCTGTACCCCAGGAAAAAAAACCTGCTGATCAATGTGTTGCCTAAAATGTTTTATGTAATTGTCACAATGCATTGGCATCTTTGCTTAATTTCCTAGGGTTTTGGGAGTTGGGGATTTTCCCATGATATTTTGTGGTAACTCAGTGCAATCTTCTGCTACTATTTATAATTTAGACTGCACACAAAGCAGTACAGGTAATGTCTTTATCTCAAATCACACTTTTCAGCAGTCCTACAGTTCCTAAACACACACAAATATACAAGTGACTTTCTATTTATATATACTCAATATTCATTTAATTCTTTGTGAAGATTCACACCTTCAGCAGTATTATGCTTACAATACTCCATAACTGTTAACCCCCACGATATTTACTGCACTTTAGGTAATTATGGAGGCACAAGAAAATGTTGGTCCCATACCTTTAGTTGATTCAGAATTATATTAGAACATACAAGACAAAACATTCCTAGTCCTTTAGGTGGACACTATACATATTCTTAATAAGTGTGTATTTTCTTCTATTAGAGTGGTCTTTCATGAGTTCTTGAAATCTGCAAATTTAGGTTGTAGAGAGGTTGGTCTTGATCTTTTCTCCCAGGTAACAGTAGAATGAGAGGAAATAGGCTTAAGTTGTACCAGGGGAAGTTTAAATTGGATATCAGGAAAAAATTTTGATACTGAAAGAGTGGTGAGGTTTTGGAGCAAGCTGCCCAGACAGGTGATGGAGTCACCATCCCTGGAGGAGCTCAAGAAGCATGTAGATGTGGTATTTCAGGGTGTAATTTAGTAGTCATAGTAGCTGAGTTTGGATTTGACTTCTTTTTGTTAAAATAACATGACCTACATTTAAAAGTTGCTTATTATTATTGATAGTTTTCCAAGATAATTTTTTAGTGAATGGTCAGCTTATTATATCTTATATTGCCATAGCTTGATACAGAGAGTGGTTTATTCTGTTAATAAGCAGCAAAGCTAGAAGGAGCTGTATGTTATCTCTAGCTAGTTCAAAAAATGTTGAGGCAGATTTTATCATAAACAGTGATATCATTAATATAACTGAAATTTTATCCTGTATCTTTTTTCAACACTTTCCTTTACCTGTAATTAAAAATAGCTTAATATCAGACATACCTTCCTTTAATAACTACGGTGAAGTTCTCTGGATCAAAGTAAGTTTTACTTTTTGTGATTTTAACATTTTTTATGATTAATTTTGAAACAAATTCTCTACAACTCTGTGGACTTGCGTAGAATAGTAAAATATTCTAATTCAGTTAATATTTAATGAAGTTTGCGGATGGCTCCAAGCTGGCTGGCACAACTAATATGCTAGAGGTACAAGATGGCATCCAGAGAGACCTGGATAAGCTCAGGGACCTCATGAGGTTCAACAAGGCAAAGTGCAATATCCTGTACTTGTGTTAGGGCAATGTTAATACATGCTGTGGGATGAAGGACTTCAGATTACTGGTGGATGACAAGCTGGACAGGAGCTATCAATGTGTACTTGTAGTCCAGAAGGTGAATTGCATCCTGGGCTGCAGCAAAAATGTGATCTACCTGGATCTAAGAAAGGCCTTTGACTCTGTTCCACATGACATCCTGGTCACCAAACTGGAAAACCATGGACTTGATGGGTGGACAACTCACTGGATAAGGAATTGGCTGGATGGTCGCACGCAGAGTGTAGTGATCAAGGGCACAATGTCCACCTGGAGACCAGTGACAAGTGACGTCCCTCAGGGGTCAGTGCTGGGACCAGTGCTGTTTAACATCTTTGTCAGTGACATGGACAGAGGAATTGAGTGCACCCTCAGCAATGTACAGATGACACCAAGCTGTGTGGTACAGTCAACTTGCTGGAGGGCA
>VWZI01009841.1:0-13043 GCA_013396835.1 Psilopogon haemacephalus
ATTTATAATTTCAGCCTCTTCAATAGCCCACAATCAATACAGGAAGTATAAAGTTTCAGTACTGATTTCCTAGCTCTCTCTCTTTCTCTCCCCCTTCCTGTCCCCCTAAGCCTTTGACAAACAAATAGATGTTTAAAGGGGTTTGTAACTTTGACTGCAGTTCAGTCCTTTGTCTTCACAGTTCTTAAATGAAAACCAGTTGATCTTTGTGCCTTCTAGCTAATTTGTTTCTACTATAATACCAAAGGATAAAGAACTGGATTAAGGTATTTTACACTTTTCTTGGAGGCCACCAAGCATCTTTTATTTAATTGTATAAAGAACATGAAAACCTATGTGTAATTAGACCCTAAAGCCAAGTGATATGTAACAAGGTTGTCTTATTATGTGACTAATCATTCATCCACCTAGTTCTGCACTAAAAATAAATAACTCCCTCCTCATCTCCAAAACAGAATGACAATAAAATTGCAACTGATACATTTACACATGCTAACATTTAATAATAATTTATTTTTAGCTGTCTGGCTGCAACTTGATACATCCAAGTTGTTTTAGTGTTTGTGACATACAACTTTTACTAAATTGTTATTTAAAAGAAATATTTACTATTGTATTTTTGAAGAAGGTTTCAGATAAATTAAAATAATGGCCTGCTTTCCAAGGCTCCTTGTTGAATTTCTGTTGCATGTGAATGTGGTAACTTTCCTCAAGCAGCTGGTAGCTAATGTCATGGTAAAACAGCCCTAAATTTTAATGAATGCTTCAGTATCAGAGTTTTAAGCGTACTGATGTTTCTCTTCTTTATCTAACCTGACATTTATCACACAGAAAAGTGAGCTGTAGGGCATAGTTTACATGTGGGAGAGGATGAGGAACAAGAAATTTGCATGTGTCCGTGTTTTGTAATGATGGTTTTTTTGCATGCAGAGGCAGGCTCTGTCCCAGTCTGCTGCCTGGCTGGTTTATGGTTGCCAGCAAGCGTGGCTCAGTAATTGCCGAAATCAACAGGAAACCTCCCAAATGAGTGGCAACCCTATCTGTATGAGAATCATTTATAAAGAGGAAGCTACATTTTAAGCATCTGTTTCTAAGCTAAAGTAAGTGCTCTAGAAGTAGTATTTCTGTACTTAAAAACAATATGCAAGGAGTGGCATCAAATTTCTATCTCCTCCACAGGAGATCTCCAATGGCATCGATAACTGCTATTATTTCCTCGCTATTATTCCCACACACACACACCTTTTCTGTTCTTTTCCCATTAGAGAGGGCAAAATTGTGCTCAGCAACAGGGCAGAATGCACAGCTCTGGGCATCTTCTCATATACTTTCAATGTCGAATGTGTTTAACTCCGTTCTCTAACAAAATGCTGAGAAGAAAATCCTTGTAATCTGCGTTTCTCCTGAAAACAATGAAGGATACTTCTTGAATAACATAACCAAAGCTCACACAGAAGGGCCTTCAGCCTGATGTCAGGCTACCACACCCTGTCGCATGCTCTTTTAACAACCAGCCTGTAACAGATGTAAGCAATTAGATAGATCAGATTGTTGTAATAGCAACTGTTCTAGTTCTACAAAATGAAGCATAAGGGTCCCAAGGTAAAAACAACTGTAGGTAAGGTAGCAATGTGCTGGTATGAGATTGCATTCCTTCATATTTGATGAATTGGAAATTCTGCAACTGTCTCAGTTACAGTCACTCCAGTAAGGTGGGAAGAAACTGCAGGCATCTCCTGTTTCATCAAAAGACCTCAGCAGTAGCAAAGTTAGCCTTGCTAACATGAAATAACAGAAGCAGTGAATCAGCAGGTCCAATTTTTGTCTGGTACAGTGCTTCAGTATGTTTAATGTAATTGAGGTGACTTTCAACACTTGTTACAAAATCTGTGCTCCTATCTTCTCTTGTATGCTTTTTACCCCTTGTCTTTTCATTATATTTTTGTGCTACAAATGTGGGCTTAGTAGCCTGTTGATTGCAGGACTTATTTGCTTGCTTAGTATTTGGTGCCCGAAGGACTGTAGCATTTCCATATCCATTAGATCAAGAGTATTAAATATTGCCTGTGAGTACTAATTGGAAATATACGGTGTCAAGTGTCCTCTTCACTTTGGCAAAATCTGTGCTGCTGTTCCTGAATATTCACTGTGATAATTATACCACTCACCTGCTGTTTCCTTCAGATTTTTGCCTTTCATTAAGAAGCAAATTTTGCTGCATTTGAGGAAAGTGTTCTGTGTTGATGTCATTACTGGGGCTGGTTATTTCCAAAGTATTTGAAAAAAATACGTTGTTTGGGAACTTACAAAATTAAAAGGCTAGATGAGATATTTTGATAGCTGAACAGCAATGCAACCTTATTGTGGATACAATTAATTTTAATTGTTAACAAATAAGGATAAAAAAACCTTGCAAATGGTGTATTTATTGAAAAAAAAAAAACCCAAACAACAAAACCACATGACTGGTCAATAGGAGGAGTGAAAAGTTGTTGCAGTATTTACTCTCATGAGAAAGAAGGCGGCTAGTTTCAAAGCTAATGGTGTGGGAGAAATGGAGGAACACGGTCTGGGAGGCAGTATTGGAGGAAGCATGTTAGCCTCCTGGCAGCTAACGTTCAATGAAGTTACAGTCTACAGAATAGACATCAGTTTGGGGGAACAGAAGTGTATTCTGGCATAAAGACTTTAGAAAATAACTGCTAACATTTTAGCTTCCTCCTAAGATGGTGTGAGACAGTGTTAAGTATTTAACTTTTTGGAAATGCTAGTGAGGAAGAGAATGGCACCAATTCAGACCCATTTCTCCTCAGTGCAAGGAACTCATCTTTCCGCTACTCTTTGTCGAGAAAAGGGAGAAAGCACTAAGCCGTCTGAAGTCAGAAAAGACTGCAACTTCGACAAGAAATGCTTTTGACTCAGAAAACAAGCCCGTATAGATAACTATTAACGAGCATTCCATCTCACTACTTGTTGTCCTGCACCAATGCAAGGTTGTTTTCACACTGACAGGCAGTTGCAGGGTGAGCTCTTGCTGCAGCAGCTGGCTGCACATGAAGCACCTGTATTAGAAAACAGCTTACAAAAGAATGATAAGTTTTGAACTTGACAATTAAATGTGATATTTTTGTCTACTTCATGACTAAGACAGCAAGAAGAATATTTCTATGGATTCTTCTGGTCACAGTAATTGAAATAAAACAGTATTTTGAGACAAACAGTATTAAATGATGAAATAAAAATGAAAAGGAGCCACACAGTTGCACTTTGCCACAGTGCTTTAATTCTTGTCACATGTTTATGAACACCTTGTCTGTAAACTTCTAAAGCCTTTGAGATGTGGAAATGAGTAATTGATTTCTAAACTGCTGAAGATGGTATTGTGGCTGTCACAAGTTTTTCTGCTGAAAACTGGATATTCACAAACTTTGATCATTTTTAATGGTGACAACTTAGCATAATTAGTATGATTCTTTGCAGTTGGGTGCCCAGCATCTGAATTTCTCCTCTTTAGTGAAAGAAATGTCACCTTTTGTAAAATGACTTTTTTGAGGAGAGTCTTAATTGGAATGAAGTACTTTCAGGTTCCCCTGCCTTTTTTTTTTTTTTTAATTTTTCTTCTTCCTGCTCAGGAAGAAGACTCATATCTTCTTGACTTTCTTCTCTGGGAAACTTGTTCTGAAATATTTTTCTTAATAATTGCAATATGCTGAGCTTTTTATAGCTTGAATTTTTATAATAGTTGACAAATGAGCTTTGCATGGCCACAAAACCATTAAAATAAGGAGGAATGAGCTCTTCATGACTGAACATTGGTTTTCAAACAAGAACTGCTGGAAACTGGAGAAAAGTCTTTTAAAATGACACAGATTTATTAGCTGTCTACTTGATAAATATGAATATATCCTTCCTCATATTCCTGAGTAGTAAGAGTTGCCCAGATAAAGGTGGAAGATTTTCCATTTGTAATTTAGAAATGGCTAGTTCTTAGAAGACATTTCTGTAGCTTTATTTTTACCTTTTGTGTATGGATGTGTGTTTGGTTTTGTTTGTTCTGTTTTGTTTGGCTAGATATGGAGAAATGCAAAGTAGACTTCAATATCAACTTTCTGAAACTTATTTATTTGCTTATTTATCCCTTGCATTTATCCATGTCAAGTTACAAAACCCCAACACATGCATAAATGGAGAAAGAGAGAAGGAGGAAGAACAGATGTAGGTAATCCAATTTCCTGGATTATTTCTGTCCTTGAAACGACTGAAAAAACCTCTAACTGCTCTCATGTGGCAACCCAGGCTGAGCAGACACAGTTGGAAGGAGCTGTTTGATTTTTTTTCTCGTTTCACCCCAGACTTGTTCCTTCGAGATGTCCTGGACTCGTTGCTCATCTCTGTTTTCTTAATAAATGCCTACTGCAATGAAAGTTTTATGGGTATGGGAGGCCTTAAATTTTTTGGTGAAAAAAAGTCTATGTACACCTAGAACTGTATGCATCCAAGAAATGCATGTGATTGAAATAGATTAATTTCCTAGCTTGGTCTTCCTGATAATTAGGTAGCTGATTTGGTGAATGTCTGATTAATTAATTGTTGTGTAGAGCTAATTCTCAGTTTCTGCTTGCCCAGCTTGATTATTATTTTATAGACTGAAATACACTTAATCAAGTCAAGAATAAACTCACACCAGATTCTAAATTTTCTGTATAAAACATACTGTTTGACCAGTGGTCAGGATGACTCCCTGTCTCTATTTGGGCCTACATATTTTTAAAATGTCATTTAATTTCTCTCAATGCCTCTAATTTAGTTTTTACTTTTGTTATATGAAGACAAACTAGCATACATTGTTCATAGTGATATATCTTTGTATCACAGAACCACAAATGGCAGGGGTTGGAAGTGACCACCAGAGATCATGTAGTCCAACCTTTCTACTAATGCAGGTTCATCTGCATCAGTTTGGACAGAAATACTTCTGACTGGACTTTGAAAGTCTGCACAGATGGAGACTCCACAGCCTCTCAGGGTAGCCTGTTCCAGTATTCTGTCCACCTCGAACTAAAGTATTTTTCCTGAAGTGAAACTTGCTGTGTTCTAGTTAGTGCCTGTTTCCCTTTGTCTATCACTGGGTAGCAATGAAAAGAGCCCAGCCCCATCTTCTTGACTGCCACCCTTTAGATATTGTTAATCATTGATAAGATCCCCTCTCAATCTTCTATTTTTTTCAGGCTAAAGAGCATATAGGTCTCTCATATAGATCTTATAAGAGAGATGTTTCAGTCCCCTAATCGTGTTTGCGGCCCTCTGTTTGACTCTCTGATGTTTCCCTCTCTCTCTTGAACTGGGGAGCCAAGAACTGGACACAATACTCCATCTGTGATCTCATCAAGATGGAGCACAGAGAAAAGAAAACCTCCCCTGACCTGCTGGCCACACTCTACATAATGCACCTTAGAATGCCATTGACCTTCTTGGTCATGAGAGCACTTTGCTGGCTTATGGCAAATCTGCTGTCCACCAGGGCTCCCAGATCCTTCTCTGCAGAGCTGCTTTCCAGCAAGTTGATCCTTAACCTCTGCTGGTGAATGGGGTTATTCCTCCCCAGATGCAAGACTGTAAACTCGCCCTCACTGAACTTCACGAGACTCATTTCTGCCCAATTCTTCAGCTTGTCCAGGTCTTACTGGGTGCAGCACACTTATCATAGTTTTATACCACCAGCAAACTTACTGAGAGTATACTCTGTCCCTTCATCCATTGTTGATGAAGGTGTTGAAGAAGACTAGGGCCAGTATTGAATTCTGGGGAACACAACTATCCACAGGCCTCCAATTAGATTCTGCCTGCTGGTCACAACACTCTGTGGTCTGTCATTCAGTCAGTTCTCAACTTACCTCGCTGTCCACTTATCTATGTTTATCTATGAGGATATTATAGGACATTGTCAAAAGCCTTGATGAAGATCAGGTAGGCAGCATCCACTACTGTCCCCTCATCTATCCAGCAGGACTGAAATCCACAGAGGTAACCACACCAAGCTAACTGTAAGAAAATCCAAACCATAAGGAAAATCCTGTCCCATCCCTGGCATAGGGAACTTCACAAACTGCATAACATTCTGCGAGCCTCACAAGTCCCAGCAACACCCACTTCTGTTGTGCAGGAAACATTGTTCAGAATATGGTAGGATATAGAGATATATGATTTTTGTCTCAAACCATTACACCCAGTTCTCCATGATCTTTCAGAAATGGATACTGATTTAGCAATAGCCTTAGCCAGCTCCTTCAGCAGTCTTGGCTGTATCCCATCAGGGCCTATGAATCTGTGGGTGCCCAGCTTGTCTAGGTGATCTCTAACTCAGTCCTTCTTGACTAAGGGAAAGTTTTCCTTCCTACAGACTTTTACCTTCAGGGAAATACAATTTAAAAGCCTAATAAACGCCTTTCTGCATGTGAACTTCTCTGTTGTTAAGGGAGAAATAAGTCAGCTCCAAGGGTTTGAGTTAGAAAGGGGTCTGTCAAGGATAACTAGTCCAACCATTTAAATGTTTCTAGGGATGGGGCACCTCTGGGCACCATCTCTGAGAAATCTGTTTGATTGTTTCACCACCCTTGAGGAAAATGTATTCCTTACACCTAGGCTAATTCTACCCTCTTTGAGTTTAAAACTGTCACCTCTTCTCCTCTTGCCAAGAGGGTTGTCTCCATCTTTCTTATGGGCCCTGTTTAAATGCTGAAAGGCTGAAACCAGGGATTTCATGTGACTGCCATGACTNATCAGCCAATTCTTTCTGGACTCTGGGATTCAAAAGCAGCTGCTTTTGTTCAGCATAGTGTCTTTCAAAATCAGTCTAGCACCTTGTATACTGTTGTCCATGACCATTTAATTTTCCCCTTAGGAACATGATGGAGACTTTGGGAGTAAGGGAAAGGGGAGTGAAAATTTTCCTGAAATACTCTTTAAATAAATACAACATATCACTTAATACAGTGTCTCTCCCTAAACCAAGGTATATGTTCTGTTTATGGATGCTCTACTTTATTAATGAGAAGATTCTGGGACAATATGGCAATACCATATTTAATAATCTTTACCACCTTTTTTGTACACAGTTTCAAGTAACAAGCACTTAATGATACATAAATTACTAGTTAAACCACACTTCCTTCTTTCTGAAATAACAAGGGAAAAATGTACCACTGGAGGGGACCCATTTCTGACAACAGCTGCCAGCAATGAGTCAGTCTCTTAACACCAGATGGAGCTGCTGTTATGTAGCTCCATGTGTCGGTAAGTGAATGAAGATGTAACCAGAACTCCTGTCCCGCAGGCTGAAAGTTAGGAGCCAACTCCCCTGATGCACTTGGTATCCCTTTGGAAGTGTTTCATCATGTGTAACAGCCATTTGCTTGGTAGCGGATTTGCTGTATTAGGAAAAAAAAAAAAAACCAACAACTCTCTGAATTGTTTTAAATGGCACTACTAGAAAGAGAGAGATAGAGAAAAAATAAAAGGTTCAAAGCGTGTTA
Source organism: Psilopogon haemacephalus (assembly GCA_013396835.1). Lineage (NCBI taxonomy): Eukaryota > Metazoa > Chordata > Aves > Piciformes > Megalaimidae > Psilopogon > Psilopogon haemacephalus. Next base: position 7,533 of record VWZI01009841.1, read on the forward strand.
CATGGAGTGGAGGAGGTGGAACCACCTTTTTTTTCCCACCGTCTTCTCCTTTAAAAAAAGAAATTTAAGAGGCTCTGTCTGTCATCCTCCATGCTTTTAGTAAAGAGTGGGGGTGAAAGTAAACACAGCTCTTCAGCTGGGTGGAGAGGAATGGCCTTGCAGTCTGAAAGTGATGGCTGAAGTGACAAAGAATTATAATAGCACTGCACTTGCTCTCTCCTGTCATGAGGAGATAAAATTCCTTTTTACGAACTTGGTATTCTGTGCTCACATAGGAAATCCACTTTTACTGTGCATCTTCAAGAAGCTAGAAAACAGATCACACTTCCAGTTAAGCTGAAAACCTTAACCTGGCTCAAGCCAAAATAGTCTACCTACAAGTTGCCTTTTGCTGTTTGTGACTAAAGCTGGCATTGCTATTTCTTACAAACCACTCAACCTCGAGATTGTAGACAGCATAATTTTTATGACAATTAACAGGATATTTGGAATATGACAAAAATAATGATGTGGAAGCCTGCTTTCTAAAGTAATTTTAATGTTCCAGGCCACAGCTTGGATTTATCTGTATGCTGAATCAGTGTGAGTACATCATGATGCAGTTTATTTTGTTAAACTGTCAGAAATCAGTTTTTATTGAGTGTATTCCCAGGTGAATGTGACTGAAAAGGCAGCAGCAAATAGGCAGCACTTAATATCTGAAGAAACAGAGAGCTGACAATAGGACATGCTTCTCCCTATGTGTGCTTTTCTGGACACAGAGAGCAGAGATGATTAGCAACAGGGTCCCTTTGTCTTACCAGGTTCCTCTGCCTTCTGCATCATGAAAATCCATTATGCATAATGATTCCTATCTAGTCCCTGAAAAAACTCATTAACTGAGGAACTGAAGCAATGGTATTGATGAAAATTTTTAACAGATGTGTGTAACCTATTAAACGCTACGTGGCCTTCATGTAAGTGGGTTTTGCCACTATGATCCATCTTTTTTCTAGTATCAAATTATATCCTCCATTTCTTTAGTGTGAAGTTGTGATGATAACTCCATCCAATGTGAATTGACAGATAATTGATCCTACTGAAGGTCTTGCTGTTCACTGACACTTGGTATCCACTAGAAAACAATTCTTGGCCATGGTGACCATAGTTGCAATGTCAGAGCCTTCTACATTGAACATCTTGCTATAAATGGATTTATTTGCTCTTTCTAGTTCTCTTTTGCCGGAATATGTACCATTTGATGCTCAGATTTGAAAATATTCAAATTGAGAAAGAGCCTTAGACAACAATCAGAAGTGGTTTCTAATTTGCACTGACATTTTTTTTAGATTTCAACCAATTCCTTCAAATATTTGTGAATCTCTTAAAAGACAATGCACCTACTTTCCATTTACAGCTGCAAAACCATGACTACATTGGAGCTGCAGAGACAGCCACAAGCCAGGCAGCAACAGCCATCTAGAAATGTGTATTTTTTTGTACCCAGCACTCCTTCCAAACAAAATTTAATTACAAGTTTTGGTGTCGGTCAGGAACATGCTACTTCACAGCCAGTTTAGCTTTAACCTTAAGCTTTAAGGAACATTATTTTTAGAAAGGTGAACCAACATGTGTGTGCACTCACTCATCAAGGGGGAACCTCCTGTTCAAAGGTACCCAAAATACTTGCTCACCAAATGCAGAGTGAGGATTTGCTTCATTTGTGGCAGCATTCTTAGATGGTGTCCCATTACAAGGAGAGAGAATTTGCCAAGCCTCTTGCTCTGTGAAGACCAGCTCAAATAGTCTCTGTAGTAATAGGACTCCAATTATATAAATAAGTCCAAGGTTCACTGTGATAATTTCTAATTCATTGGAGGGCCTAGCCCACAAAACCTCACAAAACTAGGGTAGGAACCTGGGCCCTACATGTCAGTTACTGTCTGAGAGATACTAGACTGGTCTTTATCAGCCTTTACCAAGCCTCAGTCTTTTGTCAGACATCCTTCAGTCTTTTGTGATTACCAGGGTGGACGTACCTGCCACAATTGGTCTGAAGTGGTAGAATCATCACAGAATCACAGAATTAACCAGGTTGGAAAAGACCTCTAGGATCACTGAGTCCAACCTGTCACCTAACTCTTCTAATTAACTCAACCATGACACTGAGTGTCTCATGCAGCGTCTTTTTAAACACCTCCAGCGACGGTGGCTTCACCACCTCCCCATGCAGCCCATTCCAATGGTAAGTCACTATTTCTATGAAGAACGTCTTCCTAACATCCAGCCTAAACCTGCCCTGGCACAGCTTGAGGCTCTGCCCTCTCGTTCTGTCACTGGGTGCCTGGGAGAAGAGACCAACTCCTGCCAGGCTCCAACCTCCTTTTAGGTAGTTGTAGAGAGCAATAAAGTCCTCCCTGAGCCTCCTCTTCTCCAGGCTAAATAACTCCAGCTCTCTCAGCCACTCCTCATGGGGCTTGTGCTCCAGCTCCGTCACCAGCCTTGTTGGCCTTCTCTGGACACATCCAAGCACCTCAACATCTTTCTGAGGGACTCAGAAAGTTCAGTTATCTATGTAGAGTATGTGTGTATTTGGCAATGTCTGGTAGATAGACTGTATTAGTTGAATGAATAGAAATGAGGTGTTGTTATAAATACTTTTAGGGTGTATCTGTATACTTTAGCTTATGAAACAATTTTTAATGTACTTGTTCTATACTACAGTGATTGAACCTGGCACATTTTTTTTTCTGATAGCAACTGCTTTCTTATTTGATTCAGAATCTATAGAAGTTTTGCTATAAAAATATTAATGAACAATCCATTTCCTGAATAAGTTTTAGATTTTATTTTTTTTTTTGTGAAGTCTCCAGCATTCAACATGTTTTTGCTCACTTATTACTGGGGCTACAGGAGCAGTCAGCAATAAAATGGCAGAATGGGATATAAAACCTTGATTATTATTTCTAATAGTATACACATTTGACAGAAAAGATAGATTATACCACGTGAACTGCAAATATGAGTCTGTGGTTTTCAATATATTCACCTTAACTTCATTTAAACAGCAGTGAAAGTGTGTAGTTTGTTGTCTTCTCAGTCTCCACTTTTAAAATCTACTGAGCCTGTGGTGACAGAAGAAAAGATTGCAGATTTCATTGTTTACATTTACTGGGAAGATTTAACACACTTCCAAATTTATTTCCACATGGTGTGTGTCCATTTACATATAACCCTTCATTTCTTTGAGATGGAAATCGGAATTTAGTCTGAGCTTGAAGTGCTCTACATTGTCTGTTTCAAGTTATCTTTTTCTTTTGACTACCCACGAAGCTTCTCTGGTGGTTTCTCTCTGGCAGCTCCCTGCTGCTCCAAGGCACTCCAGGCTGTTATGTAGCAGACAGATACTGGCAGAGCGTGGGTGTAGTGCAGGGAGTGTGTTAATCAGCTGTGTGGCCCTCATTATGTCAGAACTGCCCTCTGTCCCTGAACACACATCCTGAAGCGTCCTAATCTAAAAAGAATATAGAATACTTGGTGCAAGGGCAAGGAAGATGGGAACATCTGGAAACATTGTAATGAGCAATGTACTTTACTAAAATAGAATTCTAAAAAAAACCCAAAAACTTGGTAGAGTCTCTCAAAATATGCACACTCTTTTCTTCCAGGGCTTTCCCTCGCACCAGACAGCTAAAATGTTCAAAAAGCAAATGTGACTTATATTAACATATTGTGGGAATTTAAGTGTGAAAGAAGACTGCTTGTCAGATAATCAGCCCAATCTCATACCAGAGATGCAATGAAGTTTAGGGTTTTCTGCATCATATTGAGCATGTGTGATTAAAATTCTATTCTTTTAAAGATTTCTATGAGAGGAAGAAAACATGGATGCGAGTGCTCAAACTCCAGGATAAAGCATAAGAAATGTACTGGTCGTGTTTCACAACTGAAGTGTCTGTGCTCTTTTTTGCTCCCTTTAACTATGCCTATTTTAAAATTTTCTATAATTGTTTGCCTTAATTTTCTATGTATTATCCTGTTGCATAGGTAATAGAAACAGTGATTACAGAAATTTCGTAGGAATTTCTAATCGGGGAAGAAAGTGCTCAGAAAAAAATATGATGCAATATACTGTTGTGTAAAAACATGTCTCTTACTTTAATACATCCTCATTCAACAGTTACAGAAAATCACTGCCATCTTAAAACTACTTGCAGGCCACCTTGAAACAAATTGGCAGTTTTATATCTCTGCTTTGCAGGTCCCTTCACCAAGAGCAGCAGTCTTGCAACTGTTATCTTTGTTAACTAACGAAAGACAAAGGAGTGAGTGTGGAAGTGCCAATCTGCAGTACCACGTGTACAAAAACAAAGGGTTTCTTTTCAACTGGTTTGGATATGTGACAACACTACAGTGAACCTGAAACTTTAATGACATTTTTTATGTGGACTCTGAATAGGACTCTGGACAGGATGAAAATCTCTTAAACATAGTTGGCATTCAAACGGCAAGAAAGCTAAACTTGTAACGTGTTTTTTGGCATAGGAGATTCTGAGTAGACCTCAAACAACCATAAAGTCACAGAAGTCAACAACAACACAGGATACTCTAGGAAATCACAGGATAACATTTTTGCCAAAGAGATATGGTGTTTACTTGCCTCTGCAAAGGAGGCCTTCTCTCCTTCAGGTGGAATAAATAGTAATGGAGATCCTATCAGCTCCATCCACCCCCTGCTTGTAGCTGTGGAACCATTCTCTCACCACAAACTCACTCTAAGCTTCTTTGGTTTATGTGCAGTCAAATTTAGCAGCATGTATCATCAATGGGGACAGTGTGGGGAATGTTGCAGAAAGCTGCTAACAGCTGAACTGTGGCTGTTCCTCAAATGTCACAGTGCAGAAAAATCAGAGCAGCCAAGCACATACATCACATTAAAAAAATTCCTCATTTTCAAAAGATACAGCATTAGGACTACATTATTCAGACTGCCAGGAGCAAAGCTTCAGATGTAGAAACTGCAATTGATTGGTGCAAAAGAATTGCAAGGACGGTGTATAGAGTGGCAGATTGAGCTGGCCTAGGTACTTCAATGAAAATATGTTTGCTTTTTATTCAAACCCTCATAATGAAGGACAAAGCCATTTTACTACATGCAAAACTCTCCAGAATAGTATTTTTTGTTGATAAAACCCAGAAAACTCCTCCTATATTTCTTTTATAATAGAAATTTCTTTTATAATAGAAATTTCTTTTATAATAGAAATTGAAGACAGTGTTTCTCACTTAAATGTATCTCTGACAATGCTGGAGCACCAGCACTACTGGTGGCTGTTGTATAAATGATTCTTTGGGTTTAGCCTTGAACAGATTGTTGGACCGTTAATGCAAGTCTCCTGCTGGCCTATCTATACAGGATGTCAAGGTCTGTAGTACTTTGTGAGCTACATGCAATGTGCTTATCTTTTCTGTTGCTGTTTCAGCCCTAAGTGTTTGAAAGCATAAAAAACATAAGGTTTCTCTGAGAAAGTA
>VWZI01009841.1:17570-43474 GCA_013396835.1 Psilopogon haemacephalus
TTTTTTTTTTTTTTTTTTTTTTTTTTTTTTTTTTTTTTTTTTTTTTTTTTTTTTTTTCCTCCTACTGTAAAACCACTGCACACTGACCAAAAGGGAACAGTGTTTGATCCTCATTTTATCTGACAGAAGACATGTGTTTATTTCATATTTGTAGAAATTTTGTTTCTAACAGATCAAATAAATGCATATGAAAATAGAGCAAAATTTTAATGAATTCTCTTTCAGTGGAAACCTATCAAAAGCTCTGGTTAGCCATACTCAAAGTTGTAAGGGATTAGTAATCATGGGAGGAATATTATGAATTTCCTGTGTGTAAGCATAACCAACTGGGTAGTCAAAACCACCACAGCTCATTTCAAATGTCTGACACTGATGCCCAGGTTAGATTTCCAGTGTTCCTGCACAGCTGGAGATGCTAACCTCACAGTAAGATGCTAACCTTACAGGTGATTACTTGATGCTGGCAGTAGTAATAAAGTCAGTTCAGGGCTTATCTGCCCTATACAGTTTTAGGCAGCTGTTTCCTCTGCAGCAATTTGCTATCCTGTGAGCTGCATCAAGAGAACAGGCTGCAAACCCAAGCACTGTAATGGTTTAGGTTAAAACATCACTCTAGAAAGGCATGTAGGGGAAAGAAGCATCTTTAATAATTTCAGTGGTCTCGTTTGATGTATCTGTTGTCTAAGCATAGCTCTGGAGAAGTCAGCAGAGGGGAAAGTAATGAAGTTCAATAAGAATAATTATAGGGTCCTGTACCTGGAGAGGAAAAACACTGTGCACCAGTACAAATGAGGGGTGACCTGCTGCAAAACATCTCCATGGAGAAGGACTTTGGAGTCCTGGAGTAACAGTAAGTTGTCTATGGGATAGTATTGTGCCCATATGGCCAAGAAGGCCAATGGTATCCTGGGGTACACTAAGAAGAGTGTGGTCAGCAGGTCAAGGGAGGTTCTCCTCTCCCTCTACTCTGCCCTAGTGAGACAATATTTAGAGTATGGCACCCAACTGTGTGCTCCCCAGCTCAAGAGGGACAGGGAAACACTAGAGAGGGTCCCAACAGAGAGCTACGAAAAAGATTTAGAGACTGAAACATCTGTCTTATGATGAAAGGCAGAGATACATGGAGCTGTTTAGTCTGGAGAAGACTGAGAGGGGATCTCATTAATATTTACAAATATCTGAAGAGTGGGTCTCTTCGATGATGCTGTGTGATAGGACAAGTGACAATAGGCAGAAACTGAAACACAGGAAGTTCCACCACAACATAAGGAAAGACTTCTTTACTGTGACTGTGATGATACTGAACACGTTGCCCAAAAAGCTTGTGGAGTCTCCTTCCATCCTGGTTTAAGACAGCCTGCTTTCATGAGAAACCCCCTCCCCCAGATCAGGAGAGAAAGTAATCAAAAAAGCACTGGATTTGGATAAGATTTTAGTGAAAAGACCCGATATACTGAATTGATTGTGGGTGATTGAAGAGGCAGAAATTGTTAATTATGTTGCTTTTATAATTTCCAAAAGCCCCACCCACAATCTGTGTGTAAATTGGTTTAAGTTTTGGTCCTAATTTGGTCGAGAAAAGTCTTCACAAGGATGCCTTTTCTTGTAATTCAGGAAAAATCAGAAAATTTGGAAAGGTTTGGGCATGAAACAGCTTTGCCCTACTTACAGATGGGAGACTTGTCTCTCATGGCAGTGTTCGGAGTCCAGTGCCTGCCAGAGTCCAAGATCACTATAGGCACAACTTTCACAAAGCCACGATTGTGAAGCAAGGCAGGGGAAAGCCAGGGTGCTCCGTGGTATTCCCACAAATGGCTGCAGTTTACCGTTAGAGGCAGGTCCTGCAGCAAGAAGCCAGGATGCTCCTCAAGGTTCGGCTCAAAGTCTGTGTGAAGTTCGTGTCTCCAGGTCCGTGCTCAGGTCCGTTCAGGTCCCAGTGCAGGTTCCAGTTCAGGTCCGAGTTCAGGTCCAAGTGAAGGTCCTAGTGAAGGTCCTGCTCCAATCTGTCCAGCTGCCATATATATATACTGAGGCAATTTGTTCCCTCCCTGTTCAAGCCCACGGAGGGTGGGAGAAGGCACTTCACACCTATTCCAAACTTCCAGTAACAGAGGTGGGGAGGGAGGAAGACCGTTTCCTGCCCATTCACACCTCTGGTGGGACAGTGGACTGGGGTGTGCCCTGCCACAGTTTGCACCCCATTCATACCTCCAGTTGGGCAGTGCCCTGCCCTGCCACATATACAATTATCTCAGTTATTTTGAAGGAAAGCACAGCAAAAGCAGAAGCAGCAGCAGCAGAAGCCAGCTGTAAAATGACCCACTTAGCCCTGCAAGCCCACAGCACAAGAGACTAACATTCTGAAACCAGAAGCAGCAACCAGAAACAAGAAGCCTCTTGTGTTACAATCTGAACAACAAGCTCCATGATACTTTGAACCAGACAGCACTTTCATTTTAAAACTGGCATGACATGATATTGAGTATTCATGAGCAGATTCAGGTGGGTAAACCCATGACACCTGCTCTAGAGACTTTTCTGTCTAGCTGATCCTACTTTGACAGGGTGATTTGATTTGCTAATCTCCCAAGGTTCATTCCAATCCTTGATATTCTGTGATTCTGTGTTGAGAGAGACCTTGGTGACACCCAGCTGAAGAGACAGGAGCAGAAGAGCTTTAAAGCTCCTTTTCCATGAGATTCAAAGTGTCTGGTACATTTCCTGATACTCAGTATTGGTCACCAGAAGAGAGCTATGTTACTGAGTGGAGTGGCAATACTGGAACCTTAAGCCACTCCGTTTTATCATTCAGTTACATACAAGCACTAAAAATGGTGTAAATACTCTCCATGCTACTATTTTTAATTGTATGAATAAGCTGTAAACAATAATATAGTAAATGGGAAATTATGATGCAAAATCTATTGCCCATTAACTCATAGCCTTTATGAAGAATATTACAGAACACCTGAAAACCTTAATAATTCATTAGATACAAATAATAGTGATAGACATTTCTGTTTTTCTCCTATTTACATAATGTAAAGTTTCCCCCTTCATGCCTATTTTGATATAATTATTCCATGGTAAAGTGAAAAGGTTTTGGAAAAAAAAAACAAAAAACCAAAAACCTAGATAAAAAAAAAATCTAATGTTACACATACCTTCAACAGAAAATGTCTTGGGAAAGTTATTACTAATAAAAGGCAGTAACATTGCCAAGGGAAGACCTGATCTCTCATCAGCTGCCTCAATGTTTGTCTCAGGCTATTTCTGCTCGTGTTTTTCGGTTCACCAAGAGAATAAGACCTATTGTAGACATGATTACTCCAAACCTATTCTGCTCACAGACTCTTATCCTTTCAGAGAAGCATAAATAAAGAATTAAATAAAAGGCTTCTGGAATCATGGCTTTGATTTTAATGAAACACTAATATTGTATCTGTCTTCATATTTAAATGATTCTCTCATTCTAAGAGAGAAAAAAGAAAAAAGTTATGACATTATTAAATAGAGGCTTCCTCACAACCTTTGAGCTAAGTATTAAACTGCTGAGAATCAGTTAAAAAAAAAAAAAAAGTAACCTGGAGATAAACCTTCAATAATAGAGAAGCCCTGTCTTTCTTCTGAAGTGCCATGTAGGGTGATAGAAATAGCTCTTCTCTTGCTAGCACAGATTTAGATTTCAGCCTTCCTCCATGTATAATAAAGGATTTCCTTAGGCATATAGCAAGGAATTAAAAGGAATTGTGAAGATATTACTGGGTTTGTCATATCCCACCATTTTTCACTTAATAAGTGAACTGGCCCTGATAATAGGTGCATTTGGATGGCTTTATTCACTGCTGGTTTGATACATTATTTGTGAAGGCATTCCAATGAAAATATTTGCAAATTTGGTTATACCTCAAACATTTTCATTTCTGGCTGAACCTGGCTTTGTATTTTGTTCATGCATGGCAATTGTTGTCATATTCCCTCAACTAAATTTACATATTAATTGAGTTTTAAACCTTCTTAATAGGTGATGGTGCACCACGAGATTATGCAACCATTTCAGCAATGAAGAGAAAAGCACTTTTTATAATTTGTTTTAATATAGGAGACTCAGCCATACGGAAAAATACGTTGCCAATAGAGCAGAAGTTAAACTTTGATAGTATTCTGAAGTGAAACAGACTATACTAGAAGAATCACAGGAGCCAGATGGTAGAAGTGATATTTCCCATAACTGCCAGCTTTAGAAATCCAAGCACTGGTACCAGCTATAGAACTACAAGGCATGCATATTTCAAAGTCAGTTGAATTGCAAATGGAAAGGTAGTTTGTGCATTTACATTAGCTTTTAAAATTTCACTTGCATTATTATTTCTGGAATTGTAGTATGTAACTGCTATAGATATAAACAATAAACATATAAACAATTCAACAAAGAAATGTTTCTTCTCTTTCCTCCATGGCATTCTGGTAGGTTAATCAAAATCAAAAGTTTTTAATGGTCAGTTCATAGGTCTATAGGAGTTTCTTTTATGGGAAACTCACAAAGTCTTTGATTAATCCATTTCTACTGATAGCCAGTTTGTTTTTGCTTTCTTTTGGTAATGACTAATCATTTTCTACTTAGGTAAAAAGGAATTAATACCAAGCAAGTTTATGTAGAAGATATATTTTTTTGTTTTCCTAGAATTCGTGACTCAGAATATGAATACTGAATGCATTCATAGATAAAGAACTTCTGTTCTTATTCTGAAAATGTTTTCGTTTCAATTATCTGTCACTTTACCTAGTCAAATAGGAACCAAACAAATGCTATCTTGAACTGTTAATTGATTTTATTCTCTGCAAGTGTAACCTCCTGCAATGTATCTCTTGTATGCTTACGTATATCAACCTGTTGTAGCCTTTTCACCTCAGCTTCTGGAACTACCTAGTTTAGCATTCTGAACAGTTGAAAAATCTTAAGTTTTGACAGCATTCTGGCAAATAAGCTTACCTGATGATAATAGCCCTGTAGGTGTTATTTAAGGAGAGAAATCTATCTAAATAATTATTGTAAAAAACGTTGTTTTCTGAAAGGAAAAACTAAAGCATCAATATACCCTCAGTGTTTTAACTGAAGCAGTTTACAAACTTACCAAGATATAATAGGTAAAAGTCTGACTTTCTGCTACATTTCCTGCATCGCTACATGCCAGCAATGTATCCTAAAATCCAACTTTGACTACAACGACAAAACAAGCTTCTTTTTATTTTAGAGTGAAGAGTAGTTGCTAAGCCAGCTTAAATGCATGGGTAGAAACTGATTCAGTTCTTTAATTTTAGCAAGATGCTGCTTGTAATGGAACATATAAGAAAACTCAGCAGCAACATAATCAGCATTTTAAAATTTCCTCTCTCATGAATCTTCTAAAGTGGTGCAACTGCATTAGAAAGGTAAAATTAAAAAGAATGTTTCCTTTTACTGTATTCCTCCCTAACTTGATTGACTGTCTTGCACAGCTGTGTTTTACATTGTCTAAATCAGTTTTCAATATCTAGATAATGTGCTGAAAGGAAAAATGTATGCTTTAGTGAAGGGAGTGAACATGGGGCCACAAGTAACAGTGCTGATATCCTAGTGAGGTATATGGTTGTTTTATTCCTGGCAAAGAGGTGATCCTTTTGAGGTATCTCTCTAATCTGTTCTAAAAGCTGCATCTTTTCTCTATGTAACTGCCTTCTGTCTTAGAAGTTAGGGAGGCTCCAAGGTGACCTTATTACAGCCTTCCAGTATCTGAAGTGGGCCTACAGAAAAGCTGGGGAGGGACTTTTTAGGCTATCAGGTAGTGACAGGACTAGGGGGAATGGAGCAAAGCTGGAGATGGGGAGATTCAGATTGGATGTGAGGAGGAAGTTGTTCACCATGAGAGTGGTCAGGCCCTGGAACGGGTTGCCCAAGGGGGTGGTTGGGGCCACTTCCCTGGAGATGTTTAAGGCAAGACTGGATGAGGTTCTGTCCAGCCTAATCTAGGGTAGGGTATCCCTTCTCATAGCAGAGGGTTTGGAACTAGATGATCCTTATGGTCCCTTCCAACCCTGACTGAGTCTATGATTCTAAGTTTACCTGATGCAAGACATGTCCTTCTGCTTGGGCAAAACAAATTCCTCAGCTGTTAGGTCATAGCTGTTTCCTCTAATCATACTGTTCTGCACGTAGCAGCATGTGAAGTCATTGTCCTTGACAATATGTGTTGCTTTCCAGAGGAACATTTCACTTGGTTCCTGTTAGTGTCCTGGTGCAAACATGGAAGTTTTCAGAGGTACAAGTTTTACTAAGAGCTCTTGGAGATTGGATTTCAAAAATTATTACCCACAAATCATACTGCTCTTTAAAGCATGTTTACTAGGCCAATGAGCCTACAGCATATAAGAGTTATTGTGAAGACTGATCTGGACAGGACAGACTATATCCATTGATTGAAAGACGCAGCTCTGCAATGACTAGAACTTTGTAGCATCAATAAAAAAAGCTAAAGACATGATATATGCAATATGCAATGTGTATAAACAGCATACTTTTAAAGGCTAGAAGGATGGTTTCAGTCATATAACCTGTCCTTCACAGAAAGACTTTCACTAGACCCAGAATGTACAGAAAATCATCCAGCCTTGGCTAAAACATCAACTATCATGTGTCCCTTAGTAAATATGCCAATAATCATTTAACATTCTTGTAGTTATTACTCGTAGTTTGAATGTATCTTATGAATTTATCTTATTTAAACGGATTAGATTCCTTATCACTTTTCTAAACAGAGACTATGCAGCAACACTCATATGTTAAATAAGTGTGATGAGAAGATGGCAGTAGCATTGAAATATAAGTAAGGAACAAAGGAATCAATTTGTAGTCAGCTCAGGCACACTGTGTCAGAGCAGTGCTCTGCATTTAAGTGGTCTCCTTAAATTCAAACACTTTTCTTCAGCCTTAAAAAAGGTGCTGACTTGATGCTGAGTACCTATTTAGATTCAGGGAGTCGCTTCTTCCCAGTTCTCCCTAATATGAGAAGATTGCTTTGAGTACCACTTAGGTCTCCCAACAGATATATAGCAGAGGAATGCAAATTTAGTCTGGAATACCAAGCGTACAGTTAAATTATGAAATCTATGCATAATTGGCCTGAATAAACCTCCTTTGCACCTTTTGTGGGATTGAAGTTGATATTCAACGCAGTGAGTGCCACCAGCTACAGCTCCTGGAAACAACTGAGTAGGCAGGTGTGTGCAAATTCTCATACAAGACAATACTGAAACTTGTTACAGTAGTGTTCCCACTGGTCCAAATCTAGTGGTGCCTTGAACAGAAAGTACAAACTGTACTATGTTGTGTGAAGGGATCTCATTTGCTTTTAAAAATTTCTGCTGAGCTTTGCAATACCTTCTCTGAAGACTATTAAATATTACTGATTTGATACAGTTTACTGACTCACATTTAAGTATGACATATTTGCCAGCTTGTGTAGCACACCACAAGTGAGGTTGTTGAAACTCTGGAACAGGTTGCCTAGAAATGTTGTAGGAGCTCCAACCCTGTAAATATTCAAGGTCAGATTTGACTGAGTTCTGAGCAAGTTAATCTAAATAAAGCTGTTGCTGCTTGTTGGTTGATCTAGATGACTTTTAAAAGGTCTCTCAAACTCTAACAATTATATGCACTGATCCGCAGATTTCTGTTGTACTTTTGAGTGGTCATCACTCTGAGCTGAAACTACCATTTATTTTGCAATGTCAAACCCAGATGGCTACTTTATCAAGCAATTAGATTACAGATTAGCTGTAGTATCAGTTTTCATACTTAGATTATGGTAGCAGGTAAACACCATGTTAAAGACCAGAGATGGAAAATAGATGAATTTAGACATTAGGAAAGCCAAGGGATTTCATCAAATGATTTGTTTAAACACTAATGAGACTGTAGCTGTATATACTTTCCATTTACAGGTGCTAGTGTCCAGTGTAGCACTAGCAATATTTAGTATGTGCTGATCTATGAGCAGGATAAAGTTACTGACTGAGGTCAATGGAGTTTATTAATCATAGTTTCTCAGACAGCATCTTTCCCTTAGAGAGTATTTCTTTCCCACACTTAAATAGAAATAATAAAAGTTGTGTCCTTCAAATTTAAGGAACCCAGAGTAACACACAATGGAGTTTTATTTATAATTATCCTGATGATTTCTCTTTTTATAGGGACCCCTGTAACTTATTCAGATGAGGTATGTAGTGAATATTCTTAGTGTGGTTCTCAATTTATTCTAAGAAAGGAAGAATAATAGGCATATTTCGTAACTATGAGATGTAGGTTTTATTAAGGACAACTCTGCCATCTTATCTAGTTTTGTAACCATTCTAAGTGATATCTAAGCAAGCTGACTATGTCTGTTTGGCCACTTACGAAAGCTTATATTATTGTGTAGCAAGTGGTAATCCTATCATTTCAGGAAATGGAAAGTGTTGCAGCCTTTTATAGTGTCATCCTTTCAGAAGAAAGACTTAAATGGAAGGCAGAGAATATGTACACAGCTACTATTACATGTTTATAAAAAACCCCAAAACTACTTCTAACATGCTCCCTTCCAGAATAAGCTGTTCTGTACTTGATGCTATGTCGATACTTTGATACTGTTAGGCAATCATCTTGTTTATCAAAGCTGAAAACTCGGTTGCCTTTTAAATGATTTTACAGTTGGCATTAAGTATTCCGTGAAGCACAGGAATGAATATGAGTACAAACATTTAATGCTTTAATGGTTGCAATGGCAGGCTGTGCAGAGTGGTCCGAAGCTTCAAAAATACTCTGTGACTAATCACTTTGTGACCACATCATTGTACTCTGAGAGACTCCGTGAGATTGTTCATGAGATACCTTGACATATACCTTACTGGTTTACAAAGTGAACAATTTGTGATTTGTTTCTTTATGCACAGTTGTTTGCCCTGGTTTTTTTTATTACTGAAAGTGGCCTTAAAAGATTCAGAAAGGCCTGTGAGCAGCAGTGCAGTGAACCCCTCACTGTGAGACAGGAACAAAAAAGGAGATGTACAGCAGCTCCTGTGAAACATCCTTTTATTTTCTGACAAATATACTCTTCAGGGTGAAAGGAGGTGAAGAGAAACCTGTCAGACTTGATGATAAATATACTGTGTTTTGTTATTTTTTAAGTAGTCCTTTTAGCAATCATGTTTTGAACTGCTCTGTGATTGCATATCAAGTCAGAGTTTACAGTCTCACACAAATAGAAGTAAACACTTATTTCTTTAATCAATCAGATGCTTGGGTTTTTTTCTGTGTATTGTGACTGCAAAAAGAAGAAAGAGCAGAAAAATGTGACAGTTCAGTTGAGATGGGTACCTTACAGGAATGATGTAACCCTCAAAGTGAGTGTTGGGCTTTAAAAAATGGAATAATTTATGCCTAGTACAAAACCTTGTTGCTTAAAAACTTATCATAAATGACACTTTCCTAGTGGTGAGTCAATACATTTTAAATTTTATTTTTATTTTTATGGGATGTCATATTGTATTATTTGAGTCTTTAGTTTGGGCCTCTCTAAGCCAGAAATTCTGTTCTTTTCCTATAGTCTTCCTGTACATTATTTGCAATCCTGGTTTGTTTCTGGCTTGGAAGCAAATCCTGCTAAAGAAAGGAGGAGCAGCAAGGAGAATGACTGCTCCTTTGAATCACTGTCTCCAAGGCTTCATTTTGCTGTGTGTGTGATGGAAGGACACACACATGCACGTGGGAGGTTCCAGTTAATTGGAGGCTAGCTAATGCAATGCATATCTACAAGAAGGGCCAAAAGGGTGATCCAGGAAGCTACAGACCTGTCAGTCTGACCTCAGTGACAGGAAAGATTAAGGACCAGGTCATCCTGAGTGCCATCAGATGGCACACACAGGACAACCAGGTGATCAGGCCCAGTCAGCACAGGTTCAAAACCTGTCTGACTGATCTGAACTCTTCCTACAATAAGATGACCTTCCTAGTGGATGAGGGAAGAGCAGTGGACATTGTCTACAATATCTGAAAATCTCACTCTGGCATGTATTGTTTCCTTCTCTCCTGGTGCATGTGATGATAAGAGATCTCACTGTCACTATCCAGTGTTTTCTCCTAGAAGATTTCTGACTACTTGAACTTAACAGCACGATCACAATTCATTACTTATGCTATCAAACAGAAAAAACCCTGACATTTCTCTGCAACAGAAAACATGAGATGAAATTTGAAGAGTAAGTTTAGTCCAAGATCCATGATACCTATTTTGAAACATTATTATTTTGAAAAAGTTGCTGATTTGTGTAGAAATCTAACTGCCTTCCAGGTAGTGCCTTTTGCATTGTCCTAATTGTGATGTTACAGGAGAATTCAAAGCTTTTATTGCATCAGTAGAGATGAAACTCAAGTCTTGTCCATTTTTGATCATTCAAAATTCCATAGGTCTACTGAAACAAAACAAAGATGTTAGAATGTGTGTTCAGACCAACATCTGACAAAAGTATTGTAACAAATATTCCATTCTTTAAGGTTTGTCTCTTGGTTTGAAGGATTTTTTATTTAAAAGTAGAAATATTTTATCTTGCACAATCTGGTTCTCAGGAGTTAGGAGACCTCATCTCTGTGGTAAGATGTTTTGCATTTATCTCCACTAATTAGAGTGAAGGATTCTCACTTTTAAGGCCTTGGCTCACGAAGTTTATGGTTGCTTTGTGTGGAAGTACTTGGAGAATGCTCTACATATAGGATTTATACATACATGCACCATGAGAAGTTTTTTCTTAGAGAGGTCCATCATAAGATAGTTCTGACTATAAAGCAGTTTCTCATCTCTGTAAGTTTTTCATCCTAAAATGGCTCACAAGGTGATAATTTGTTTATTTGCAGGACTTTGGATTGGTATAACCAAAGATTTAAGCTTGAAGGTGAAGTCCCCAGAAGAAATTCTGGAAAAAAACATAAGAGAATCAGCTTTGAACTCAGCCCTGTGAAATAAAATTCAGATAGAACATGAGCATTTGCATTGATCACTTGAAGACAAGTAGATTTTTTAAAATGGCAAGTTTTTATACAATTATTTAGGTGAATGCCAGTGGTGTAAAAAAAATTACTGCACTGAAAAAAATGCTGTGAGCTCTGTAAGAAAATCAGCAGACAAATGAACTTATTTTTTTAAAGATAGGATTTTTCTTCCCAAAAACGGCATCTAAGATTGGCCTTGTGGAATGGCCACTAGAATGACATTCCTACTCAATGTAACTTTCAACTTGCTAGTGGCACAAATTGTTACTGGAGGGCAGTATTATGGACACTGAAGATCAAGAGTGATGAAAAATTTAAAAATACTCAGGCAGTATGACGTTTTATGGAAGGACCCAAAGAGTTCAATTAAACTGCTCTGGGAGGTCTGAAAGTCACACAGAATTAAATGGTTGAACATTGAAGAAAGACAAATTGAGATGACCGAGGAATATTATTATTTTTAAATTCTGAGTGTAGTTAATCACAATTGTTAAGCTTGCCATGTGGCAACATTTATAACCAGCCTTGGATGTTATGAGAACACATATTCTCATTTAAATGATGATTGCATCTGGGCCATCATTTAGTCTGGATTATGCAGTCAATCAAGTCTAATTCCAACGATTTAATAAAATTTTGTGATTGATATCAGACACTCCAAAATAGAAATAGAGAAAGGGGAGTGTTGTGAGAGGATTTCATGCAGATATATTTTTTTAATTGTCTTGGACAGGGTGCACAGGTTTTGTGCTGAAACCATTTTTTTTTTTTTTGTTACATTTCACTGAGTATTATTTTAATGAAAAAAACCTTTACTGTTTGCAAAGGAGTTCATTGTTCATAAGTCTCAGACCATGCACCAGGATAGGTTTAGGCTGGGTGTTAGGAAGAAGCTCTTCTTCACAGAAAGAGTGATTGGCCATTGGAATGGGCTGCCCAGAGAGGGTGGTAGATAGACCATCCGTGGAGGTGTTTAAAAGGAAACTGGATGAGGCACTTAGTGCCATGGTTTAGTTAATTAGAAGGTGTTAGGTGATAGGTTGGACTCGATGACCTTGAAGGTCTTTTCCAACCTGGTTAATTCTGTGATTCTGTGATTATGCTCTTTGATGGTAAATGAAAAGCAGTCTGATTCAGGAGTTCTTGCTTGCTTGTGGACTTTTAGTAAGGCTGTGAGCAGTTAATCTAAAAATACATTGGCTCATACGTGTCATCTATGTTATGTGCTCCCGAGTGCGGGACACAAGTGGCCATGTGGCCATATACTAACTCTCAGCAAATGGTTTTTAAAATATAAGTGTGATTTTGGTGCTTCCAAAGGCAGGATACTACTTTATACTCAGATTTATCAGCAAACAAGCAAAGTTTGATATTCTCCCCATTGGAAAGATGAATTTTGTATTTTGTAATTCTTTGATCACAATACATTACACAGTTTGTTTTTCTTTTGTTTGTTATATTCATTGGCTCACAAGGTGCTCAACATTCATAGGCTTGCACTATTACACTGGTCTTTTAAGAATGCACTGTAAATTTGGTGAGTTTTATGAGTGTTATCTTACAGGTACCTTTCACCTGTTTTAGCATAATTGTTCTTCTCTTTTCTGGGTTTGAACCATATATTCTTAGAGCCACAGGGAAGTGTTTAATAACACCTGGGTTTAATTCTGATTTTTTTTTTTGCTTATTTTTGTCAAGGAATGTGTGTCTCTTGCCATTCTCTAGGTGGCACAATACTGATTTTATCTCTTCAATTCTGAGAAAATTCTTATAAAGTAAAAAAAAAACCCCAGATTCATTGACATTAAAAATATTTAAAGTTTCATCAAAGCTATTTCTTCTCAAAATATAAAATTCTCAGAGCATTCTCCTTCTCTTCACTCTTCATCAAACAAGTAGATATATTTTTCTAGAGAAGACATGACAGATTTCAGAAGATTTTTTCAGCCGAATATAATGGCTTGCCATTTCCAGTATTTTCTACCTTTCTTACTCTCTCCATGATATTACTCAGATTCTGTCTTAGAATTATTTTTAGAGACCGTGGTTTTACAGCCTAGTCTCATTAGATTCCAATAGCCTACAATAAAGCCTGACATTTATTTATCAGTCTAAACTATATAGAACAGAATAGTGATTATTTGAATCTCTGGGTGACTGTAGAAAAATGTTCATGCAACATTTACTTTACCACACATTTTTTTTCTTCTTAACAAAATATTCAGTTATTCTTGTTCTACCTTATGTTAGCCCATCCTTCGGGAAAAAATGTTTTAAAAGTTTGAAAAAAGAAACCAGTTCAGCTCCAAGAAATAACTTAAGATAGAGTGGTTTTGTTTACTGTCTTCAGCAGAAGCAAAGTCTTAGCAACTTAAATTTAGCAGTTGTGTTTATAATCTATAAATTTAAATGCATGATACTTGTGTTTTCTTCAGCTGCAAATATGCATTGCATCAAAATAAAAATTTATAACTTGGCATGTAAAATGGACCTATTTTACTACCTGTAATTATTGTTACTTCTAACTTAAAACGCCCTTCTGTGAAAAGTATGAATACATACAGGCTAGGGGGCAAAGGGCTGGAGAGCATCCCTGAGGAAAAGGACCTGTGGTCTGGGTTGATGAAAAGCTCAACATGAGCCAGCAGTGTATAAGTGCTGCCCAGGCAGCAACTGTGTCCTGGGCTGCATTAAGAGAAGCGTTGCCAGCAGGGCAAGGNATTGCCAGCAGGGCAAGGGAGGGGATTGTCCCCCTTTACTCTGCTCTCCTCAGACACCACCTGGAGTACTGTGTGCAGTTCTGGAGCCCCCAATGCAAGAAGGATGTGGAACTGTTGGAGTGAGTCCAGAGGAGAGCCATGAAGATGATCAGGGGGCTGGAGCACCTCTGCTATGAGGACAGGCTGAGAGAGTTGGGGCTTTTCAGCCTGTAGAAGAGAAGGCTTTGAGGAGACCTTGTAGAGGCCTTCCAGTATCTGAAGGGTGCCTACAGGAATGCTGGGGAGGGACTATTCACATGGTCCTGTAATGACAGAATGAGGTGTAATGGGTTAAAACTGGAAGAGGGGAGTTTTAAACATGATGTTAGGAGAAAGTTCTTTACAGTGAGAGTGGTGAGATACTGGCACAGGTTGCTCAGGGAGGTTGTGGCTGCTCCCTCCCTGAAGGTGTTCAAGGCAAGGTTGGATGGGGCCTTGAGCAACCTGTTTTAGTGGGAAATGTCCCTGCCCATGGTGGGGGTTTGGAACTGGATGATCTTTGAGGTCCCTTCCAACCTAAACCATTCTATGATTCTATGATTCTATATGAAAGTACTTTTCTAGCTGATGCAGATTAGACAGGTTTCAGGTGGCTTAATGATAAACAAATGTATCAAAGAGAAGCAAATGTATAAAAACATATTACTCTGGCTCATCACAGAAAAAAAAAAAGTATAACATCAGAGTTAAAAAGAAGAGGGTAGTCATGCAGAAAATCTAAATGGAATTGAATTTCAGTCATTCTACTTTAAAGGGACATCTGCAGGGTGTGAAGTGGTGGGGCTTTTCTGGTTTGATTTGGGGTTGTTTGGTTGGTTATAGATTTTATTTTAGGGGTTTTCAGACTTGTAAAGCTGGAATTGGTTCACATTCACTCCCAAATCATGTGTGATCATGTATAATTTTTTTTTTTTCAGATGTGTTTTCATGCTCAAACACATAAATGTTAGGTTAGGCCAGAGACTTGAAAAAAAGGAAATGCATATAACATATAACATGCCTGTTTTGGAAGGGGGAGCTCATTTGAGCACATTCCGTGGGTGGAGACAAACAAGCAAAAAAAAAAGTGTTTTCTAAAGATGCTTGAAAACATAAGAATGATAAATGGGTCTTACTCAACTTCATCAGGATTTCTGTCATGAACAAAAAATAGTGTCCTGAGTATAGCACTTGAAAGGAGAGAGAGAACTACCTGTTTCTCCTATGTGCATGTAGTTAGTAGAGGCCACTGTCTTGCAGATTTGCCTGCAAAACGCATTAAGTTACAGATGGGTTGTGGAAACTGAAAAATTAATTTGACTTCCAAAGAACTAAAGGTCCCTGTTCTTTTGAGGAAAGCCAGAAGGGAAAAAAAAGAATGCACAGGGCTGAAATAGGTATGGACATATCAAAGTAGTGTTTGTAATGTGGTCCCAGAGCAAGCACAGAGTACTAAATAAGAGGTAGAGAATTTTCCAGGTCCTTTTAATAGTAGGATGTCAGATCTCTAATGAAAGGTACTGAGTTTTGCTTCTTTCTGATGAGCTGAAAGAGAAACTGTCTCTCCCTTAAGAATAATTAGGACAGAGTCAGATGAAAGAAAACCCAATGCTATTACAAAGGTGATTTTTTTTCCCATAGTGATGTAAGCTATGAATTTTTTGCTACCTTCTCTATGCAATTGTGATAGTCTTTCTCTGCAAACTGAAAACCGAATATCTATATAATGGTTTGCAACATTTTTGTCATTAAATATATAATTAAACCATTTATTAATGTCCTTACCATTTCTCCAAAGTGTCCCTTTAGGAAAGAATTTCAGTATACACTCAATAAATCTTAACAGTTTTAGTAAGAGAAAAACTTTTCCCTAATGTGTCAAATCATAAGGTCTTTTTCTAATATTTCAACCACCTCGTGTTCTACCTGCAGTAGCACTTGCTGTACTTTGTATCAGATCATATTTCTAACTCCTGCACTACAGAGTCCCTGAAGATCCACTAAGAGAGGAGATTGGCTAAGAAATAAAAATGGGTTTGTTTTGCTTTCTTTCTTAGTCATGCACTGTATACGGTAGAACTGTGGCTTTGACTTGCTCATATACTTTTGGCTTGCTTATTTCAGCAGAGAATTGGCACAATTAACTAACTTTGACCTGCTGATTCTAGAGAAAGGGCAAACAACTTTTCCCTATTTGCTTCTAAGTTCTCAAAATTTGTTAGTTCCCCTCTACTGTTCTTTACAGCATAGGCTGAACATAGGTGCAGAGATAGATGTGTCTAGCATAATTCAACTGTGCAAATATGAGAACAGCCACCTTTGTTTTGAATGACAGCTTGTCCTGGTTTTGCTGGGATACAATAGTGGGCCAGCCATGGGCTTCAGGATACTAGTGGTTCTTAACAATTGTATCCCATATTGTAGACATCAGAGTCTAAAGGGGGAAATTTGCTGAGGAGAGAGAAACTTCCTGCTTGGGGTTCTCCCAACCCTGTTCCTCTTACTTCTGTTCTCAGGGACTGCTTCCCTGTTTAGCGTGACTGCTGTACTGACATTTGTGTCAGTTTGGTTATTTCATTAAATTAATTCTAATTTCTACCTGTGGGTCTTCCCTCCTTTTCCCAGTTCCTCTTTTCTGCTGGTGAGAGTCATCAGATTATAGAGCAACTGCTATTGTGTAACAATAGATATAGGCTGGAAATAGATGCAGATGCTAGCTGTCATCAAAATTTAGTGGTTCTAGGAGCTTATAGAGTTGTAGGGCAGATGTAGAAAGGATGCTCTCAGAGGTTCTAGACAGAAGTTTAATATGGAGTAAAGGGAAACCGAAAAATTCAGGGGATAAAAATTCATTTTGGAATATGCTTTAAATAATCTTCAGTGTTTAAATAAACATATGTGAGATCAGATCATCAACCTTAAGACCATTGTCTCCTTGCTATATTTTTGTCTGTTTTTGCCAAATACTTTTTTCTTTTAGTCAGCCTGTATGTTAATATATGAAGAATGAGAAACAAGCAAAACAAGCCAAAAGTCTTGATGCACTATTGATATTGCAACATAGTTGATGTAACAGAGATTTATGGGATAACTTGTCTGACCAAAATATTACTATAAAAGGAGGGACAGATAAGAAGGAAGATGCACATTGCTCTATAAATAAAAAAGGATTGTGATTGGTTTGAAGTTCAAAGTACAGAAGAAAAGGGATCTGCTGAAAGTCAGTAGGAAATATTTAAAGCAGAAAAGTTCAAGTTACTATTGTGTTGATGCTGCAATGGATATTGTGGTAGGAATATGACAAAGCACAGCTCTAAGCTGGGTGGCGAATGGCTGAGAGCAGACCAGAGGAAAAATACTTAGGGGTGTGGTCTGGGTTGATGAAAAGCTCAACATTAGCTGCGATGTGTGTACAGCCCAGACAGCAACTGTGTCCTGGGCTGCATTAAGAGAAGCGTTGCCAGAAGGGCAAGGGAGGGGATTGTCCCCCTTTACTCTGCTCTCCTCAGACACCACCTAGAGTACTGTGTGCAGTTCTGGAGCCCCCAACACAAGAAGGACAAGGAACTTTTGGAGTGAGTCCAGAGGAGAGCCATGAAGACGATCAGAGGGCTGGAGCACCTCTGCTATGAGGACAGGCTGAGAGAGTTGAGTCTTTTCAGCCTGGAAAAGAGAAGGCTTTGAGGAGACTTTGTGGAGTATTTCAGATACCTTCCAGTATCTGAAAGGGGCGTACTGGAATGTTGGGGAGGGACTATTCACATGGTCCTGTCATGACAGGACGAGGGGTAATGGGTTTAAACTGGCAGAGGGAAGAAGTTCTTTACATTGAGGGTGGTGAGCTACTGGCACAGGTTGCTCGGGGAGGTTGTGGATGCTCCCTCCCTGGAGGTGTTCAAGGCCAGGTTGGATGGGGCCTTGAGCAACCTGTTTTAGTGGGAGGTGTCCCTGCCTATGGTGGGAGGGTTGGAACTGGATGATCTTTGAGGTCCCTTCCAACATAAACCATTCTATGATTCTATGACAAGATCTTGTCTGTTAGATTCTTGATTAAATTGTTGCAGGTTTTTGGTATAGAAGGCTGAAATATGTATCAATAGGATACTAAGTACTAGGACTTCATGGAGATTCTGAAAATGGAGGGCAGATTCCTGGTAGAGATATGGGACAAAATGAGGACTCTATAATCCAAGAGGAGATGGTTACTGACCTGCTGTACTACTTAGACATGTGCGAGTTTATGGGGCTGGATGGCATACACGTGAGAGTACTGAGAGACTTGGTGAAAGTGCTCAGCAAGGCACATTCCATCATTTATCAGCAGTCTTTGCTAACTGGGAAGCTCAGAGTTGGAGGTTAGCAAATATGTCACCCAGGAAGCTCATTCTGGAGGACATTTCATATCATGTGGAAGAAAAGAAGATCATCAGGAGTAGGCAGCATGGATTCATGAAGGACAAATCATGCTTGACTAGACTGACAGCCTTCTCTGGTGGCATGAGCAGCTGGGTAGATGAGGGGAGAGTAGTGGCTGTTGTCTGCTTCCATTTCAGCATGGATTTTGACACTGTCTCCCAAAATATATTTATAGGTAAACTATGAAAGTGTGGGTTTGATGAGTGGACAGTGAGATGTATTGAGACCTGGCTGAATGACAAAGCGCAGAGGGTTCTAATCAACAGTTCAGGGTCTAGTTGGAGGCCTGTGGCTAGTCATGTTTGGTCCAGACTTGTTCCACATGTTCATCAATCACCTGGATGATTCAATGAAAGACAAGAGAAATGAATGTTCCCCTCTGCTCTGCACTAGTCAGGCCACACCTTGAGTACTGTGTTCAGTTTTGGAATCCTCACTATGAGAAAGACATTGAAGTTCTGGAGTAGGAGCAGAGAAAGGCAATGAAGCCAAATCTGAGGAAACTGTGATTTTTTTAGTCTGGATAAATGGAGGCTGAGGGAACACCTTGCTGCTCTCAACAACTGCCTGGAAGGAGGTTGTAGCAAAGTGAATATTGGTAATTTCTCCCTAGTACAACTGACAGGAGAGAAAAAGGCCTCCAGCTGCACCAGGCAGGGTTTAGATTTGATTTTAGAAGAAACTCCTTCACTGGTTTTTAAGGACTGGAATATGCTTCCCCAGTCTGTGGTTGAGTCACCATTCCTGAGAGGGCTTAAAATGTTATGATGATAACAGATGTGGTTTAGCATCACACTTGGTCAAGTTGGATAATAGTTGGATTCAATGATCTCAAAGGTCTTTTCCAACCAAAATATGATGCTATTCTATTGAGCTGGTTAAAATAATGAGAAGTTGGACAACAACAAAATCAAAACAATGAACTTTAACAGGCCAGACTATAGTTCTCAGTGTAGTGAGTTCATTGGTAGATTAAATTCCTTGTAAGGCATATTTAGGACAAATTGAGGCACGGTTAAGCATACAAGCTAATTGTAGTGAGTACCAACCTGAAAATAAGTGAAGCTATTCATTCTGTCCCACAATGTTAAGCATCACTTAGGGGTGCTGCAGTGTATATTTGAATCCTTACAAGTCTATGGGATCAGAGGGGATCCATCCTAGGGTGATAAGAGAGTTGGCAGATGAGCTGGCCAAGCCACTCTCCATCATTTATCAACAGTCCTGGCTCACTGAAGAGGTCCCTAGTGACTGGAAGCTGGCTGATGTGGTAGCCATCTACAGGAAATTACAGACCTGTCAGTCTGACCTCAGTGCCAGGCGAGATAATGGAACAGATCATCTTGAGTGCAATCACAAGCCACCTACAGGATGGCCAGCATGGATTTAGGAGGGCCAGGTCCTGCCTGACCAACTGATCTCTTTTTATGACAAGGTGTCCTGCCTGGAGGGTGTGAGGAAGGATGTGGATGTAATCTCTCTGGACTTCAGCAAGCCTGTTGACACCATCTGCCATAGCAAGCTTATGGCAAGTCTGGCAGCCCATGGCTTGGACAGGGGCAGTCTGTGCTGGGTCAAGAACTGGCTGGATGGCTGGGCCCAGAGAGTGGTGGTGAATGGTGCCACATCCAATTGGCAGCCAGTCACTAGTGGTGTGCCCCAGGGATCAGTGCTGGGCCCAGTCCCATTTAATATCTTCATTGATGATCTGGATGAGGGGATTGAGTCCACCATCAACAAGTTTACAGACAACACCAAGTTGGGAGCATGTGTTGATCTGTTGGAGGGTAGGATGACTCAGCAGAGGGACCTGGACAGGCTGGGCACAGTCCAATGCCATGAGTTTTAACAAGTCCAAGTGCTGGGTTCTGCACTTTGGGCACAACTACCCCATGCAGTACTACAGGCTGGGAATAGAGTGGCTGGAGAGCAGCCAGGCAGAGAGGCACCTGGGGGGTATTGGTTGACACTGACTGAACATGAGCCAGCAGTGTGCCCAGGTGGGAAGAAGGCCAGTGGCATTCTGGTCTGTATCAGGAATAGTGTGGCCAGCAGGACCAGGGAGGTCATTCTGCCCCTGTACTCAGCACTGGTTAGGGCACACCTTGAGTACTGTGTCTAGTTCTGGGCCCCTCAATTTAAGATGTAGATGTGCTTGAACATGTCTAGACAAGGGCACCGCAGCTGGTGAGGGGTATGGAGCACACCTCTACAATTTGCAGCTGAGGGAGCTGAGGTTGTTCAGCCTGAAGAAGAGGATGCTCAAGGGAGACCTTATTGCTCTCTACAACTACCTGAAGGAAGGTTGTAGCCAGGCGGGCGTTGGTCTCTTTTCTCAGGCACCCAGTGAGAGACCAAGAGATCACAGCTGAACCAGGACAGGTTTAGGCTGGACATTAGGAAGAAGTTATTCACAGAAAGAGCAATTGGGTTTTGAATAGGCTGCCCAGGGATGTGGTGGAGTCACTGTCCCTAGAGGTGTTTAAAAGGAGACTGAATGAGCCACTTAGTGCCATGGTTTAGTTAATTAGAAGGGTTAGGTGATAGATTGGACTCAATGATCCTAGAGGTCTTTTCCAACCTTGTTAATTCTGTGACTTAACACTGCCATAGGAAAGGAAGGTGGAGAGCATTATGTAGGGATGGATATATAGTGCTTTATATATGGGAAAAAAATATCCTCTGTGCTTTAAAAGTACCTGACAATGCTGAAGTCACTTTACTGTGAATTTTTCTACATTCTTTTGTTGTTTCTGTACCAAGATATTCATATTCATGTATTTGAAAGGTCAGAAATATTTATAATGTTTTAAGTAATGTTTTTCTTGGATTTAAGTATGCATGCAACTTGAAATGTCTGTACATTATGCAACTTAGAGAACATTTCCTTTCAACTGTAATCTCTCTTTGTGTACCTTTGATTATTATTTTTTCCCTTTTGTTGTACATAATAGAGTTGAATTCAAATCTACCACTTTAAGTAATTTCTTGGAATGGTGAGGTCTTCTGAAGAAAGTGAACAAAGAAGTCTGAACTTTCTAACTTTAAATTGTCAAGACTGTACTAGATTTCTGATTTGCAATTAATATTTTCCAGTAATGTTGCACTTTTTTTTTTTTTTTTTTTTTTTTTTTTTTTTATTTTTTTTTTGGTTAGAGCTAGGATTGCAAATATCTTATTTCNAAGATAAAAAAGAAGAATGGTTTCCTATCCTGTTTGTAGGGGTTCAGGTTTAACTACAGAAGTGTAGTTTTTATAATATTTTTCTTTAGCTTTTAATTTATTAGCATGGTGACTTTATGACTGATGAAGAATTAGACATATTAGAAATACATTTGTCTGGATTGTTACAGTGAATATGACACATAAACCGTGCATTTTGTAACAGAATTAACATATTGAAAAGATTTTAAGCAATCATTGATTCCTAGGCTTTTAAATCTAAATATACATAATTACCCATTCACAAGTTTTGATCAAATGCAAATCCCCTGATTTAGCTGGGAAAATTTTCTTTTACTGGATTATATCTCATAAAATGTTTTTTCACCTTCATGTCTCTTGCTGGAGCTGTGAATTAAATCCTTTCTGGATATAAGTATTGCTGATTTTTACGGCCTTTTTTTTAAGTGCTTCATGAAGTCACAGTCACACAAATTATCTTAGTCACATTAAAATTAAATAGCATGAAATCTGTTTTGCATTTCAGAATTCTGTCTCCCACTCATCATAAATATAGTAAAATATGTGTATTTTTGCACAGGCAAATGTATATGTCTGTATATGAAAACATGTAAAAATATGACATGCCTCACAGATCTGCTTCCAGACTGAGCTCTGGAGAAAAAAAAAAAAAACAGACAGTAAGACTCCAATCTAGTTTTCGGTCACTGTGAATTCTAGTGGTTAATTTGGTAATCCAGTATAAAAAAATATGCCTGTAGATCTTTGTTACACTGCCTGGACTAAAAACTTAGTGCTAGATAGTGTTAAAAATGGACATATAGAATTGGTTTTGTGAGACAATGATTTTATTTTGCCTGACACAAAGATTGTTCAGAAAAGCAAAATTTTTAGTGCACTGCTCTTGCAATGATTACTGTAGCAATGGTTTATAATGCAGTCTTTAAGACAGAAGTTGATGTTTAAGGAGAAATTTGAAGAAAGAAAAGAACACTATTATTATGGATGTTGGAACAACAACAAAAGCAAAAGCAAAACAAACAAAAGTTTGAGGTTATTAATTGAATATAAAAGTTTTACAGAAATAAATTGGAAAACATAGAATGAATGGGTTTAAAGCTCAAGTTTTGCAACAGCTCCAGAATGCTTGCAAGTGGTACTGAGCAACAGACATCAAATAGTTGTTAAAGATGTGCAAGTAGCCTTGTTTACTTTCTAAAGTTCCCTTTCTTGGCAATATATGTACTTCAGTTACCAGAACTAGTAAATAAATGTAGGTTTGTGCCTGAAAGAGATTTATTGTCATAATTTCTTATTACTTAATTATCCAGCCATCAAATTATATAATTTTGGAAACTTCACCCAAGAATATGTTTGTATTTATTAGGCACAGTTCTGCAGTTATTTTAGTATTTAATCCTAAAGAGTACTGAAATCATAGCCAGCAGGTTTGTTTTCTCAATTCGCATTTGTATTTCCCAGCTTCCATTTTACTCCCTCACTTCTGTAGCAAAGTTTAATCCAAATATTAAGCAGAAAATGTCAGATTCATCATAATCCTAAAGAACCTACTAAGATAAACTCAAGAATTTGTGCATTTAGTATTGCTGTATATATTTATAAATAGTATTGCCATTTAAACTTCAAATCCTGTGTGGAGCATTTTTATTTTACTCCTTTGGGAACGGGTAAAATAGCTTTCTGTCAGCTCAAATCCAGAATCACAGAATCACTGAATGTTAGGAGCTGGAAGGGACCTTGAAAGATCACCCAGTCCAATCCCCCTGCCAGAGCAGGATCACACAGGAACATGTCCAGGCAGGTTTTGAGTATCTCCAGAGAGGGAGACAACACAATCCCTATGGGCAACCAGTTCCAGTGCTCTGTCATCCTCACAATTAAAAAAATTCCTCCTCATTTTTATAACGAATATTCCTATGCCTCAGCTTCCACCCACTGCCCCTTGTCCTGTCATCAAGCGTCACTGAGCAGAGCCTGGTTCCATCGTCCTGGCACTCACCCTTTACATATTTATAAACATTGATGAGGTCACCTCTCAGGCTCCACTTCTGAGCGAGTCCCAGCTTGCTCAGTCTCTCTCAGTAAGAGAGATGTTCAATTTTCTTAATAATCTTCATGGCTCTGCGCTGGACTCTTTCAAGAAGTTCTATGTCCCTCTAGAACTGAGGTACCCAGAACTGGACACAGTACTTCAGATGTGGCCTCACTAATGCAGAAGAGAAGGAGTGGAGAAACCTCTCTTCACCTAATACACCCCAGAATGGCATTGTCCCTCCCAGCCACAAGAGCACATTGCTGGCTCATGATCAACCAACCATGACTCTGATATCCCTTTCTCCTTCACTGCCTTCCAACAGATCAGTCCCAAACCCATACTGATATCTGGCATTGCTCTTTCCCAGGTGCAAGACTCTACACTTCTTCTTCTTGAATTTCATTAAGTTTATTCCTGTTCAACCCTCCATCCTGTCCAACTCTTGCTGAACAGCAGCACAGCCTTCTGGTGTGTCAGCAACTCCCCTCAGTTTGGTGACATCAACAAACCTGCTGATAGTACTCTCTGTGCCCTCATGCAGGTCACTGATGAGTACATTGAACAAAATTGGTCCCGGTACTGACTCCTGTGGGACTCTGGTAGTCACAGGTCTCCCATTGACCACAACCCTCTGATTTCTTTCCTTCAACCAGTTCTCATCCACCTCATTACCTGATCACCCAGACCACACTGCCTAAGTTTAGTCAGAAGGATGTTGTGAGAGGCTGTGTCAAATGCTTTACTGAAATCAAGATAAGCCACATTCACTGCTCTACTCTCATCTAGCCACTTGCTTATGTCCTCATAAAAGGCTATCAGGTTGGTCAAACATGACTTCCCCTTGGTAAAATCAGGTTTGTTGCTCCTAATGACCCCCTTGTCCTTGATATGCCTAAGGACAGGACCAAAGATAAGTTATTCCATTATCTTTCTGGGGAGGGAGGTGAGGATGACTGGTCTGTATTTACCCGAGCCTCCTTCCTACCCCTTTTGAATACTGGAGTGATGTTTGCCCTCCTCCACTCCCCAGACACCTCTTCTGTCCACCATGACTTAATGAAGATAGTGAAGAGTGGCCTGGCAGCTCCCTCAGCACCCGCAGGTGCATGTCATTGGGACCCATGGATTTACGGATGTCCAATTTACTCAACTCTTCCTGAACCCAATCCTCATCGACCAAGGGAGACTCCTTTGTCATGCTTTCCTCTGGTGCCTCAGGTGTCAGGGGCTCCTGAGGGTGGTTAATTTTATTCTCTGCTATCTATGGAGGTACCTAAATTTTCTGTAAAACTGTGTAATTTCCTGTAAAACTGCTACTAGTACATTATAACATGAACATGGACCGCTAAAGAGTCTGTTTTCATGCCTAGATATTAATGTGGAACATTCTTCTAGTATCTTGCCTGTGGGGATTAATCTAATATTCATTCTATGACAATGGGCTGATGACCAAGTTCTTGTGCAGTAAGATATTCCTTGTACATATGTTGAATATCAGTTTCTTTCTAAATATCATAATACATATTCTGATCTTGCAGAACAACTAAGATACCTTATTTTCCCCATTAAGGGTTCAGCAGGATGAGACTAAATTACTCCAGATTCTGAATTGATCTAGAGGACATACTGTCCTGCTTTTAAAACATTATCTTAAATAACTGTTATTCTTTCCTGTTCCCTGATGATCTTGTTACTGAATTTGATCTAATCTAAAACCTAAGGAGACAGGAGACATTAAGGACAGAGATCCACTTCCAAATCCATGAAACGTGCTTCATGTTACATAGAGGACTTTCTGGTGAACTAGAAGATGTATATTCAAGGCACTCTTCTAAAGTGGGCAAGGAGTGAACCCCAGCCCAAAGCACCTCCCATCGTTCCAAGAACACTTAAACTTTTTGAATAATGGAGATAACTACAAAGGACCATGAGGTTTTCCATGTGAGAGGAAATATAATCCTCACATGAATCTGAAATTGGGTAAAATTTTTCTGACTAGGAAATGTATTGTCTTTCAAGTTAACTGTATGATGACTTTTTCTTTCTTAGGTAATTTGGTTGGCTTTTTNGATGGGGAATTTTTCTTCTTTTTGTGTTTTTTTTTTTTTTTTTTTTTTTTTTACATGATTGTATAGGAAGTCTGGGCATGTAACTTGTGGTTAAGAAGAAATTTTTTTTCCAGTGATGAAGGACCTTGAAATCTTCTTGCAAATTAACACATTCTTTGTATTCTTTCCTTCTAGAGTAAAAAGTAGGTAATCTGTGGACCTCTTTTTGCTTTACTTTTTGTCATGGCTTTGGTTTCCTATGGTTTCTGTGACTATTTTAGTATACCTTATGCATAGAATTGTTTACACTCTTCCCCCCAGAATCAAAATTGCAAAAGTAGCAGTCAGGATTGTTAGCTAAGCAACATAGGAAAAATAAGTCTCTGTATGTTTCTAAATTGCTT
>VWZI01009841.1:55885-91894 GCA_013396835.1 Psilopogon haemacephalus
CATCTACAAGGGCAGAGGATACCATTACATTTCCTTTAATTCTAATGGACTCTCAACTTGTATGCAAACAGAGTTCACTTGAAAAATATTTCAAACCACTCTGGATCCAGATTTTTTATCTTCCAGCTTTCCTTTTAGTGATACTGGGAATGCTGTCTCTGCTTTGTCACCATTAATGCATTGCTGTGTCTGCTGTCAGCATAGGTACGTACAGTTGTAGGTGGAAGGTTAGAGAAGTACACTAAATTAGTTTTGGTACCATGGTTTGATATGTGGACCAAGTAAACAGCCTGACATGCACGACAAAATAAAAACAGTTCTTCTAAAAGACCACAAAAAAAAAAAAAAAAAAAAAAAAGCCGAACACACAAAAAAAAAAAAAAAAATTTTTTTAAAAAAACAAAAAAAAAAAAAAAAAAAAAAAAAAAAAAAAAAAAAAGGAAATAATGTCATCTGATCTAATGAGATTTGGTCAAATTTGGGGGACAGACCATCACAGTTTCTAAGTTAACTGACTGAATTTTTATCAAATATATTACTATTTATTAATTCAGAGGATCTTCAGATTTTATTACAAGCATCATATTTTATGAAGTTAAGTTCTAAAAAGTTCAATAAAAACATCAAACATTTCAGGTCCTAGATGAAATTTTTTTAGCCTAAAAAATAAGCTTCATTAGTTTTAGTGTTAAGTCTTAGCACATCTTGCTCTGTGAATTTATTCATACTCACCTGCAGCTATATTTCTGCCAACTGGGTATATAAAATATTTTCTGTTGTTAGTTGTCTTTAAATTGCAAAATATGTAATACCTAAAAAATATTTTAAGACATGTGGTGGCATATTATTTAAATAATTTGTTGACTGTTCCTTGCAGGAACAGGTGATGTAGCACTATTGAGCAAAAATTACTTTGGAGAAGTGTCTTATTACACTTGCTGAGTACATTCAAAGATTCGTTATCATGTGATGGTGGCATCAAAACTTTCATTTTCCTACATGCCCGCTAATTTAAATTTTCATTGTCAAAGATATACCAGACCGGTCATTTCCTCAAGAAATGGTCTTAAGTGTAAATAAAACGTTATTAGTGAATGGAATAATCTTAAAAAGAAAAATGTAACATGGCTTCTGTTTTTATTCCATAAGACATTGTCACATAGCTTTTGAGACATATTTTTATGTTTCTAGGAAGCACAGCAATCAAAGTCTTGGTTCAGTAGTTTCAGATGCCACTGAACATAATTTATATAATATGGAAGATGAACCTGCAGATAAGTGAGAACACTGTTTTTTTTTTAATCAAATGTAGAACTAATTGTGCATCATGAATTGGCTGAAGCTTAGTTTAACAGTATGCAATAATCACGGAGTCATACAATGTTCCGGTTTGGTTTGGCCACCTAGTCCAACCTCCTTGCAGTGAGCCCCATCCATCTGGACCTTAATGTTTCCATGGATGAAGCATCTAGCAGCTCTCTGGGCAACTTGCTCACGTGTTTCATTACTCTCAGGCAAAAATCCCAAATCTTTCTTATACCTAGTCTGAATCAACCCTTTGTTAGTTTAAAACTGCCATTCTCTGCCCTGTCACATCAAGCCTTGCAAGAAGCCTGCCACAATCTTTCTAATAGGCCCCCTTTAAATGCTGAAAGGCTGCAATTATGTAACCCTTCTGTTCTCCAGGCTGAACAACCCCAGTATTTTCAGCTTGTCCTTCAAGGGGAAGTACTCCAGGTCTTACTTTAGTGGTGCCTCCTCTGAACTTGCTCAAACAGTTCCATGTCTTTCTTGTAATGTGGACTTCAGTGCTGGATGCACAAGTCCATGGGACCAGAAGGGATCCATCCTTGGGTGCTGAGAGAGCTGGCAGATGAGCTGACCAAGCATCTCTCTATCCATTTATCAACAGTCCTGGCTGACTGGAAGCTGGCCAATATGGTGCCCATCCACAAGAAGGGCTGGAAGGTGTAACGGGGAAACTACAGTGTGAGCCTGACCTCAGTGCCAGGCAAGGTTATGGAATAGGTCATCTTGAGTGCAATCAGACAGCACCTACAGGATGGCCACGGGATCAGGCCCAGCCACAATGGGTTTAGGAAGGGCAAGTCCTGCCAAAGCAACCTGATCTCCTTTTACAATCAGGTTACTTGCCAGGTAAGTGCACGGAAGTCGGTGGATGTAGTCTACCTGGACTTCACAAACCCCTTTGATACTGTCTGCCACAACAAGCTCCTGTCAAGGCTGGCAGCTCGTGGCTTGGAAAGATTCTGTGCTGGCTCAAGAATTGGCTGGAGGACTGGGCCCAGAGAGTGGTGGTGAATGGTGCCACATCCAACTGGTGACCAGTCACTAGTGGTGTGCCCCAGGGATCAGTGCTGGGGCCCATCCTGTCCAATATGTTTATTGATGATCTGGATGAGGGGTCTGAGTCCAGCATCAGTAAGTTTGCAGATGACACCCAAGTTAGGAGCAGGTGTCCATCTGTTGGAGGGTAGGAGGCACCTGCAGAGGGACCTGGACAGGCTGGATGGGTGGGCAGAGGCCAATGGGATGCCATTCAGCAAGGCTAAGTGCAGGGTTCTACACTTTGGCCACAACAATACCAGGCAGTGATACAGGCTGTGGACAGAGTGGATGGAGGCAGCCAAGCAGAGAGAGACCTGGGGGTGCTGGTAGATAGTAGGATGAACACAAGCCAGCAGTATGTCCAGGTGGCCAGGACAGCCAATAGCAACCTGGCCTCTATCAGGAATAGTGTGGCCAGCAGGACAAGGGAGGTTATCCTTCCCCTGTATTTGGCACTGGTCATGCCACACCTTGAGCACTGTGTCTGGTTTTGGGCCCCTCAATTCAAGAAAGATATTGAGGTACTGGAACGTGTCCAGAGAAGGGCAACGAAGCTGGTGAGGGGCCTGGANGTAACTAGCAACAGAATGAGGGGACACAGTCTCAAGTTGCGCCAGGGAAGGTATAGGCTGAATATTAGGGTGAAGTTCTTCACAGAGAGAGTGATTTGCCATTCAATGGGCTGCTCAGGGAGGTGGTGGAGTTGCCATCCCTGGAGGTGTTCAAGAAAAGACTGGATGGAGCACTTAGTGCCATGGTCTAGTTGATTGGATAGGGTTGGGTGATAGGTTGGACTGGATGATCTTGGATGTCTCCTCCAACCTGCATGATTCTGTGTTTCTATGCAGTACTGCAGATGAGGTCTCACCAGAGAGAAGACAGGCAGAATCACCTCTCTTGACCTGCTGGCCACAGAATAGATAACATATAGAGAATACACAAAATAGAGACTGCATATAGGAAAGATATGATTAATATTTATTTTAAAAATTCCTCCAATCACTTTTTTATTCCACTGCCTGTGCTTCATGTCCTTAGTTAGCACAATGTATAATCCTGCTAGCGCTCTACTCTCTCCCCGAGCTTTTTGCATAGCATTGCTGTTCATTCCTCTGTTGGTAGTCTATGGAGTTGCATTTAACTCTGCTTTTTAATAAGGCTTCATATAGTAGCCAGCTCTTTTTCCTTTCACTCTTCTAACAGCATTCAATTTGGATGTCAGCATTCAATTTGGATGTCCTTTCAATCTATGTGCACTATTTGTCTAGTCCCTCTTTGTCAGTTTCTTACAGGTACTTTCTTTGTTTCTTTAAAGGGTTTCTTCAAAAATAAATTCCTCCTTCCCCAAAACATTTTTTTTCTGGTGTCTTGAACTTCCTAAACTATTCTAGAGGTTTTATTGCTATATGTTTCACTTAGCATCTGGTAATTCAGAAAATACAGCTAAATGATGTTCTTCCCTTCACTCTCTCTCCAATTCAGTTCTCTTCCCCACTGCTAACAAAGTTACTTCTAGTATGGGATAGGTGTTTGAGTTAGTACTGGTAAGTCATGAAAAGAGATTGAATATTTTTATAATAAAACACTGAACTTTATTATTTGTGCTTTAAATAACTTCTTATTTCATAACGGATGAACAAGCCAAATATTTCTATACACAGCTTAACAAAATTCAATTTCGTATTGTTTTTATAAAAAAGCATGATGAAATACATTATTAACTGATATTTTAAAAATCAGACTTCCATCCTGCTGAAATTGCCCTCAAAATAAATTACCAGACTAGAAGGTTTGGAAGCAGAATGAAGCTATATTTACAAAAGCAAGTTCAAATCCAGAATTGCAAAATGCAATGAATATGTACAAACATATATTTACATATATTTACAATTCCGAAACAACACAAGGACCCTCTTAAATTGTTCCCCACCACTCTGGACAAGCCCAGAGGAGGTTACCAGCAGCTTCCTACTCCCCCTTCTTCCCTTTCCTTTCCATTACCTCACAGACACTATTACCAGCAGAGGGTCAGGAAAGAGATAAGGGAGTAATGCAAAGCAGAATCACAGAAAGAAGTTAAAAGGAAAAAAATAATAGGTTTATCCTAATCAGCAAGCAAGTGAATTGATATAGACTTATTATTTTCCTTTTGTATCCAATCCCCTGTTTTGTTTACCTCTTACTATTTTCTACTCCGTGTCTCTGGAATTTTGCTATTCTTGTTTATAATTAAGACACGGAGCTAAGGCACTTAGCTTCAAACCATAACAATTCAGTTAAACTGGCACAACTTTACTGTTGATTAATATACCATTAATAGTAAATAACTTTTCAATATAGAATCACTAAGTTTGCAAAGGACCTTGTCGTGGCTTTACTGCCAACAGAATAAAAACTCTCAAACAAATTGGAGAAAATAATAGAATTATATTTTGGATGGAGAGATGCATGAAAAAAGTTACAGAACAGATGTAGAAGTTATAGCAACCCCTTTGAATTTTCTTCCCATCCCAAAACTAAATTTAAAAATCTCCAGTGCTCCAGACCTGCCTCCCACCCCATGCCTCCACCATTTGTAGGCCCCAGAACAGGCTTACCTCCTTACATATTTACCTGATAACAGCTCCTGCCCAGCCATGGCTGGAGGGGGGAGGAAAGGAGAGCGAACTGGCCTTGCCCTGAGCCCATGAAGAGATAGCAGAATTATGGGATTGAATAACATTCTCCTCATAGTCCCTAGAGGAGTTTTAACCCTATAATTTCCAACCTGGGACAGACCTCTAAAATCATCAAGTCCAACCATTAACCCAACACTATTGTGATCAGTAAACCATGTCCCAGAGTGCCACATCTACATGGCTTTTGAACAACTCCAGGGGTGGTGACTCCACCACTTCCTAGGTACCTTATTGCAGTGCCTAAGAGTAGAGTATTCTACTTCCACAGAAATCTAGCTTTCATCCGGGAAGCATATTTGTTCAGCTAAAGGAAGTAATATTCTACTTTCAGGTGAATACAGTGCAAGTGTACATGGAGGAAAAAGATAAAGTCTGAATGTTAGACTGCGTGTGGGTTCATCACAGAAAGTTGTGTCGGAAATAAGTTAACTCAGGAAGTAGCTATATTGCAGGAAAATGAACCAATGAAGAGGATATGTTTATCAACAGGGCCTGCTTAAGCTGGGATTCCAATAGCTTCAATAATGACAAAAAAAGAAGCAGAGGTCAGAAAACAAAATCAGAGCCACTAAACTTGATCATCCATTTAAATTCAGAACATCTGTAAAACCCTGGAAGTGTGAGACTGTTTTGAATTCATAAATTTATATACATAAAAAAATGTGATTTCAAAGGCTAACTTCTCGATAAACTACAGAACACTAGTAGGATTCAAAACGGTTTTCTTATTCTATGATCAGAATTTGTAAAAACAAATTTGTTCCTACTGTTGGAACTAAACTGTGCTGGAACTAAAAGGAATGCTCTGAGAGATTTTAGCTAAACTTCTGAGAGCTTAGCTACACACAGAGGTTGTGGGGAGTGTGTTGGAACTCATGTGCATGCAAAGCTGACATGGAGCACCCATGGAGATGAAGCACAGAGGAAAGCAGAGGGCTGCTTGCAAACAGCTGACTCACTGAGATGTTTTAATCCAAAGTACTTAAAAGCTAGATTGTCATAACCTTTGATTTTGATGTGGGGGAGTGAAGATGAAGTTAAAGACTTCCTTTATTCTTATGCTCATTTCTGCTTAGATTATGACTCACAGAGATGACAAGAGCCAGGGGCTCTTTGTCTGCAACTCCTTCTGTAAACAAACGTTAAGGGAGAGGGAATGTCACCCTGACGATCCCAGTCAAATTCAGTACACACCTCTGCTCACCAGCAGTAGGGTAAAATACTATATACTAGAGTTCTCCACAGAGTGTGAAGGAATTGCAAATAACTTAAATTCCACAGGCTTTTATATCACAGTGCAGTTCTCTGCACTGTCAGACAGCAATACTTGCTTTAGGTCAATAGTTCTAATTAACCAATTTGTCAACAGAAATGGGATGAGCTTGCAGTGTTCCAGAAGCATTTTTCATAATAAATTTGCATTATTTTCAAATAAATTGATTTTTGTCTCATTGCCAATGGTCAGGTCCATTTGTTAGCTGATAGCAGGATACTTAGAGGGAGATGGCTCACACTAATCATTCTTTAATAGGAAACAATTACATTATGTATTCTTTGCCTTCTTCCACCTCTCCAGTAGCACAGCCTTTGAAAAGGAAACAAGGGATAGAAAAGGTAAAGATGGGACATTGATAGAGGTCGATTTGCAGCCCATTCAGTGGTGGTACTTTCCTCTTTCGTGTCAATTGCTGTAAGTGCCATGCAGAATAGACATTTTAAGCAGCAAGTTCCCTTAAGCAAAGCAGCAGCCAATGCATAGGAAATGCCTGAAGAGACAACAAGTAATGCCTGAAGCGATTTTAACCCTTTCTGCAAGTTTACTAACATTCATTCTATATGTGCTGGTAACTTATCTCCATGAGGATATTCCACTTCG
Source organism: Psilopogon haemacephalus (assembly GCA_013396835.1). NCBI lineage: Eukaryota > Metazoa > Chordata > Aves > Piciformes > Megalaimidae > Psilopogon > Psilopogon haemacephalus. The sequence goes on from VWZI01009841.1 coordinate 62,789, forward strand.
AGAAGAAATAGCTGGATTTCACATCTAACAAGTTAATTCCTTGATTAATCAGTTACTGTTGATTTAACTGTCTTGGATTCGCATATGTATATTTGATATTTCCCTTTTAATTGTGGTATTGTCTCAGTGAGAGAAAAGGTTATATAGCAGGAAGATATTAGTGTATTCCTGACAAAGCAATTACAAATGTGTTTCTGTCCTCCCACTCATTCAGGATTTTTTCCTTTTTTTTTAATATTTCACTCTCTCCAGCCTTCTGTGGATATTTCAGCTAATGTTTCCAGCCACTCTAGTGTGATTAAATCTCAAAAACTGGTTTCTTCCACCTTTGATGTTTCTGATACTAATGCTCATGCTTCTATCATCATTCTCTCTCTCTCTATTTATTTATTTTTTAATGAAGGTCCTTCCAACCTTCTTAAGTAAGTTCTAGGCTATTTGAAACTAGTCTTACTTACTTATCTCAGGGTTATTTAAAAGTACTTGGAAGTCTCCATTTTATAACTGCACTGTTTTGAAATGTGAAAATATTCCTACAAATATGTTAACAGGTATTACTTGTAACTTGAATGTGAAATATGAAAAATAATCTGTAGGCCAAAACAGATATTTAATCCAAATTACAAAATCAAGAGAAATAATTATCATGGTTTGAGTGAGTTTTACAACTCAGCTACACCAGAAAACCCTTAAATGAAATGAAGATTGAAGGGAAACAACTGAGGGCCTGAAGGAGATGAACTAAAAAGGAAGATTCTAAAGATCAGGATATTACACATTGCACTTCACAACTGAGTAAGATCAGGGCTAGAGTAGAGGAAAAGGGTGAAGGTGGTGGTTAATGTAATTAAAGCATAGTTGTAGTAGAGATTAACACAAAATTGTGCCTCCGTACTTTTCTTTCCCCACTAATTTATTACTATATACTGCTAATCCATGATTTTCTCCATAATGTCTGTCTTTAAATATGCAGGTGACCTTGAAGACTCTTCAATCTCTATTCACTGCATCTTTTGACTTTCAGACCAAGTTGTGCCTAGAAGGTTGACTGATGTTGAAAGAGGGGCAAATAATGGGAATCAGCACATGATTGATGCCCACTGTATATGGAGTGAAATGCAATATTGTGTAATTTCTTTCCTAAAGTACATTCCTGTTCTACTTACCTTTCATTTGTCATTTTAAATTGTCAGTTGTTACGGTCAGTATCTTTGTGGTTGTTAGAGTATAATGGCTCAAACAACTGATTGTCCAGCATTATGAAGTTCTTTGTGTGCTTGCAATATTGCTTATTGTAATGGTCTAACCTGCCTGCTTCCCTAACATAAAAGTGAGGTGAAAAGTAGTAAACAAAACTTAGGGTTGAGATAAAGCAGTAAGAGTTTAATGTAACATGAGATATCATAGCACAGTGCAAAATTACCTTAGATAACAATCAAATTCATCTAATAATACAATGCATGGTTACATTAGCTTAGCCTATTTGCAGAAGCATAGTGAAATGCACAGGAAAACAACAAACCAAACCAAAACTGATCACCCAAACCAAACTAAAAAAAAAAAACCAAAAAAAAAAAACAAAAAAAAACAAACAAACCACAAAAAAACAACCAAAGCAGCATAAAACAGATATCCAAACCCAGCAGCTACATGACTCCCACATGTTCTGCCACTACATCTGTAGAAAAGAGACAACACCCAAGAACATGGAGCCCAGAAGCAGCAACTTGAACAGGAAGCCTTCCGTGTTTCAATTTGAACTTCAAGATGCATAATACTTTGCTCCAGTTAGCACTTTCATTTTTGAAGCTGGCATGATTGCAGTATGGTATGAATAACAGCAGCAGGCTCAACACAATCCATGACACATGTTACCAGCCTTTTTCTGTCACAAAGCTTCAGAACTGTTAATGAAACTAAGTTAACATTTGCCTCTCTCAATGCTGCAGTAAAGACTCCCAGTGAAACAGGTCCAGAAAGTTAAAGTAGTTGATAGCTTTGCTTCATTCAGGTGACAGATGCAACAGGTTCAGAATTGCCAGAGATAAATGCACTAACTGCAAGTGATCAAGATCAGGTTGCAGCAGTGCTAACATAAAGTAGAAATGCTGGCAAAAGGTAAGCTGTATGTTAAAGGCGAGCTCTTACAAACAAGGCATCTCTGCCTTGGCTGGAGGAAAAGAAGCACAACCCATAGAGGGGCTGTTCCCTCCATGGCTTTTTTATATCCTAATGCCAGCTACCTCTGCCTTCTAAGTGATGTCTATCATTATTTAGATGGAGAGCTGAGTTGCAGAGTCATATATGTTTGGCATCTACTTCATATGACTCATTACCATACTTTGAGGTGTAAACATTTATATTTATTTTGTAGCTAATTAGGCAAAAGTCTTTGCTCTATAGCCTTTGAAATCTGTTATGAAGCTGCTCTGTTTTGTTGATTTTGCCTTGCTTCATTACTTTTAGCTGAAGCAGGGCTGTCCTAGCTTCACAAGACTCCCTCCTTCAGCTGCTTGGCAGGCCAGCTCTCAGATCTCTATTCCCAGAGTAAATACAAGCATCTCTTGATTGTATGTATCTCAAACTTTCTTCTGAAGCAAATAAATTAATCTGCATTCCTGTCACACAGCAAGCTGGGCAGTCACCCCATAAGTATAAATATTAAATAGTTTGAATAGAAATATGCAAATGTTGAGCATTTTGAAGTCCAATAGATGCAAATGCTAAGAGCACTAAAAAATGGTAAGTAGCAGTTACATGAAGGATGTTTTTCAGGGAACAAATACTCACTGGTAGAATAATTTGCTAAATATTTTTGTGCAAAATGCAAATGGCTTAATGCAAGTTAATACAGAAAAACATAGATCCTGGTAAAGAGTACTGTTCTTTGGATATTGACTGCAACAGGAGGCGTGAAGAATGTGAAACAGAGTATGAGTAACAGTTGAGTATTACAGTTTGAGAAGGCTGGACAGGAACAGTAAATTCAGGACTTAAGACTACTCTGGAACTTTTAGATTGCACTCTTCTTATAGGAGTTTTATAAATTACATTGTGTTACTTTAGCAGCTGTTTCAGAAACAAGTGTGTCTCCACAAGTGAAATTATCTTTTTTTTTTTTTTAAATACATGGAATACAGATTCAATATCTATAATCTTATACCTGTCTATGCAAAAAAGCATCTTCCACACATCTGCATACATACATATATACATAGCCTAGAAATGCAGAAAGTGTATTCTATGACTATACATCCTGAAGACATTAATGAGAAAAACATTGATCAGCTTTCCTTAAATGAATAGTTCAATTAAGAAAAAAATCAGATTAGTGCTGAAAACAGGGAATAACAAACTTGCTTTTCTAAACAAAACAAAACAAAACAAAAAAAAAGAAAAAAAGAAAAAAAAGAGGTAGACTTCTCTCAGCTGGTACATTCATTCAAAGAAACATGAATTTTGTTATGTTATATAGAATCTCCACTGCAAACTTTCTTCCTGCCAGCCTGTGAACGTGGAATCTGCATGATCTGTAGGCCCTAGGAAGATGGTTCTGCCTTGTTTGAGGCTGGGAAACCAACCTAATAATATGCATAAAAATGCTGGTTAAATCTTCAGGTTCTTGTCCATTTCTTTCAGCACTTCATGGTCTGGGAAAATGTTTCCTCCCATCTTCCCTCTTTTTAAACTTTAACATAATTTGCACTGGAATCAAAATTCCTTCAAGAATAGAAAAAAAAATTGAAGTGATGGAGAAGTTCTATTGTTCTTTAAATTATTTTAACCATTGATCTTGATCTTAGCAAACTGGTTTCTGAAATCTTTTTATCTTACCTGCATTGATTTAATACTAATACATTAAGTAAGAACTTTGTGGAGTTAAATAAATTTACCTGTGGACAGTATTATTCTTCTATTTTTAGTCTCAGCAAAAAAGGATCTTTGTCAGATCTCAAAGAACATGTCTTTTGACAGGTCTTCATACAGCTTGAGAACACAGTTAGTGGATAGAGTGTTATCTTCAGACAAGCCAGTGCAACAAATGACTCCATAAAGTACTGGTCTCTCTCTTCAGAGTTGGGGCTGGGTTCGTGTCAATGTTTTGATTTTCTTGGTGGATCCAGGTGACAAACTTTTGGGCTGGTTACAACTGATGCTCTGCAGATACAGATTGAATAAATTTTCCAAAAGACCAAATGAGACCTCATGAGGTATTTGTCCCAAATCCCTAGAGACAAAAATGTTAGATGGAACTAACTGTGCAGTTTGCAAGAGGAAGCTCTGGTTCACTGTGGCTAGGTGGTGGTGGCCAATAACCACTTGAACAAGAGCAGCCTCAGGGAGCATGAGCAACCTGGTAATATGGATGAAAAGGAAGGACAAACAGGGTGTGGTGCATCAGAAAGGCATGGTGTGGCAGTTTGTGCAAGCACTGCAGCCAGGGCAGGCAGCTCTAGCACTGTTCATTGACCTCCCAAAAGAGAAGCAAACTTTGGTTTCCACTCATTCAAAGTCCATCACTAGAAGGAATGTGGAGACTCAGATGGAAGTCTCACAGAAACCTACAGCTGTTCAGGCCTTCAGCTTCAGGGAATACCTGAGCCTGTTACTAGTACCAGAGGGCAGCAGTGGCAACACCTTTGTGCAGTATGAATAATCTGCTCCACCTAGTGTCAGAGATGAAGGAGGAAGTAGAAAGGCTAAGAAGCATCAGGAAGGCTGAACAAGAGATACACTGGTAGAGCCAGGCTCTGCCCTCCATGAAATAAACATGGGAGCACCTGTGAGAAATTACCCAGGATCAAGTGACCTTATAAAATTACAGAACCATAGAATATTAGAGGTCGGGAGGGACCACCATTCTGCACAGGAATTCATCCAGGTGGGTTTTAAAAGCCTCCAGAGAAGGAGACTCCACAACCTCTCTGGATGGTCTATTCCAGAGCTCCATCTCCCTCACTGTAAAGAAGTTTCTCCTCATGTTGAGGTGAAACCTTCTATATTCAAGCTTGTATTCATTGTTCCTTGTCTTTTACTTGGCACCACCAAAAAGGGATTGACCCCATCCACTTGACATCCTCTGTAGACCTGCTGGACACGCTTGATGAACCCAAGGATACCCATTTGCCCTCTTGGCCACAAGGGCACATAGCTGACACATAGTGAACTTGCTGTCTACTGAGACCCCAAGGTTTTTCTCTATGGAACTGCTCTCCAGCAGGGCAACCCCAAACCTCGTCTGATGCCTGTTGTTATTCCTCCCCAGGTACAGGACTCTGCACTTGTCCTTGTTTTGCTCTCTTTTTCCCTTCTATCCTTTAATACCTCTCATTTTCCCTACCTGGTATTTTTGGTTCCCCTTTTTTCCTAGCTGCTGTAATTCCCTCTACCTTTTATTTATTGTTAAAGTTTACCTCTTTTTACTTCCAAATCAAATCAAGTATTTATTGAACTTTTTGAGCTCAGGGGGGCTACCCTAAACCCAATACAATTGCTAGTACCCAATGGAAGACACCTTTCTCACTGAAGCAAGAGAGGTTTCGCTCAGGACATTGTGGGGTTTATTATCAGGGCTTTAAACTAGATACAGTGTTGGGAGAGTGATAATGAATATAAGGCTTATCTGTGACAAGCTGTGGAATGACTCATCAGGGTCAGAGGGATGAGATGGTAATGAAGGCCTTCAACTTCTTGTCCTAAGGTATGCCAGGAGCACAGTAGCACAGTCGAAGTCTTATGGAGATGAGTCAGAGGCTCATGAAGTAATAGCCAAGAGAGAAACACCAATGGAACACCTTAAGGCAATGAAGGGGTGCTTCTCTAAGAAGGTGATGTGGCCAACAGCCCAGCTAAAGTGCCTCTGCACAAACACACACAACATGATGTTTACTACAGGCCACCTGATCACAAGGAGCCTACTGATGAAGCCTTCTTACTCTGAATATAGGAGGCTGTGCAATCACATTGCTCTTGTCCTGCTGGGGGATTTCAACCATCTTAACATCTGCTGGAAAAGTAATACAATGTGCTGTAGGCAGTCCAGGAGACCCCTGGAGTGCCTCAACAGTAACTTCTAAGACAGGAAATAGACAGCCCTACCAGAGGGTATACAATACTGAACTTGAAGGTCACCAGTGAAGGCAAGCTGATCAGGGATGTTAAGATTGAAAGCAGCCTGAGATATATTAAACACATACTGGTAGAATGCCAGTTCTGAGGCATAAAACTCAGACAAGGAGCATAGTCTGGACTTCAAATATTACAAGAGCAAAATTCTTCCTCTTCAAGGAGTTAGTCAAGAGAATCCCCTGGGAAACGGTCCTGAGAGTCAAGGGAGCAGCATAGAGCTGACAGATTTTTGAGGATTATTTCCTTAGAACTCAAGACCGCTAGTGTAAGAAATCAGGCAAGGAAGGGAAGACACTAGCATGGCTGAGTCAAGACCTGCTGCAGATCAAGCAGGCATGGGTATCTTGGGAACAGTATAGGGGTGCTGCCTTGTTGTTTTCACCAATGAAGAGGGGGCTGGTGGGCAGTGTGAAGGGCAACCTTGGCTATGGTGATAACAAAATTGTTGAATTCGTGATCCCTAAAGCAGTGAAAAGGATACATAATAGGCTCACTAGTCTGGACTTCAGGAGAGCAGAACTTCAACTCCTCAAGGACCTTCTTAGTAGGGTACCATCAGATAAAGCCCTGCAGAGGACAAGGACCCAAGACAAAACTGGATAATATTCAAGATCACCTCCTCCAAGCCTAGGAGCATCCCAATAAAGGCCTGTGTGGAGCTCCTGGACACTATTAGTTGCAAAATTAAAACCCATAAAGGGTGGAAACATGGACAAATAATCTGTGAGGAAGAAAAATGAATAGGGATATCAAGGGTAATGAAATAAGTTTTTTGTATGTTGGTGGCAAAAGGTAAAAAAAGAGAAAACATGGGCCCTCTCCAGAAGGAAACAAGAGACCTGGTCACACAGGGTACAGAGAAGGCTGAGGTACTCAAAGAATTTTGTTCCTCAGTCTTTAATGGCAAGGGTTCTAACCACACAATCTGGATTGCATAAGGCAAGGACAGAGATTGGGCAAATGGATATCTGCCCACCATAAGAGAAGCCCAAGTTCAAGAGCATCTAATGAACCTGAAAATACAGGAACTTGACTGGATCCATTCCTGTGTTCTGAGGGAACTAGTGGGTGAAGTTGCAAATCCACTTTCTATCATAGTTACATAAGTAATAGTGGCCTGGTCAAATTCTCACTGCCTAGAAAAGGGGGGAACATAATCCCTATTTTCAAAAAGGGAGATAAGGAAGAACAGGGGAAATACAGGCTAGTCAGTCACCTCAGTGCCCACCAGGATAATGGAACAGGTTCTCCTGAAGACTGTGCTAGGGCACTTGGAAGACAAGGATTTGGTTGATGGCAACCAAAATGGCTTCACCAAGGGCAAATCATGCCTGCTAAATTTGGTGGCTTTTTATGATGGAGTCACAGCATCTGTGGATAAGGGAAGAGCAGTTAAGGTAATGTTTTTAGACTTGTACAAAGTGGTTAACACCAATCTGCCTGACATCCTGGTCTCTAAATGGAAAGGACATGAATCTGATGAATGGGACAATCAGTGGTTAAGCAACTGGCTACTCTCAAAGGATTGTGATCAGTGGCTCAGTGTCCAAATTGAGACTTGTGATGAGTGGAGACCCTCAGGGACTGGTACTGAGACCAGTGCAGTTTAACGTCTTTGTCAGCAATTTGGACAGTGGGATTGAGTGCACCACCAGCAAGTATGCTGACAATACTAACCTGTGTGATGTGGTCAACACACTAGACAGAAGGTATGCTATCCAGAAGGGCTTTGACAGACTGGAAAGGTAGGCCCATTCCAGCCTCATGAAATTCAACCAGGCTAAGTGCAAGGTCTTTCATCTAGGGTTGCGCAATCCCAAATAAATATAAGCTGAGTGATGAGTGAATTGAGTGCAGCCCTTCAGATAAACATTTGGATGTGCTGGCTGACAAGACACTTGACATGAGCTAGCGTTATGCACTGTCAGTCCAAAAGAATCTTTAAAGGTTCCTTCCAACCCAGTGCAATTCTATCATTCTATAATCTGATTTACTCCACATCACTAAAATGCACTACAACATTTCTAGTTCCTCCCTTTGTCTCTTCATAGAACCAATTAAAATTGTACCAGCCTACCACATTTTCCTGTAAGTCTTACCAAAAGCAGCTTATTCTGATGAGTCAAAAAGATAGATTGTAAATTACCTGCTTCTGCCTTGTTAGCCCTGAGATGGAAGAATAAAGGAGGCTCAGACTTCCTCTAAGGTTAGCACTCTCAGATTCTGCATTCTAGGAAATTATTTTTCTTCATCCATATCTGCTTTTCTCATTGCTCTTTACTCTGGTCCTGTTCTCATTTCCCCCTTTGTTTTTTTAAGTTCAGGATACTTGGTCAACAATTTCAATTAACAATGTCTTTCCCTTTTCATTTTCAGAGTAGAAAATGCTGGAAGTCTTTACATTTGAATGAATTTTGCTATGCATGTATCTCTCATGAATACCAGGCTTTCTTAGCTGTAACTTCTGAGCTTTGCAGTTGTTCCAGATTCCTCACTGCTGGTTTCCACCTATGCTTTTCAGTCATCTTTATAGTTATTTTGTGGTCCTGTCTGCTTGTTTAGAGCATTATTTGGGCCTGCAGTAAGATGTTAGGCCAGTCACTTCCTCTTCTATTCAAAATCCTGAAAGCTGATGAAGGCAATCACACAATGTCCAAAGCCAATTTCTGCTGTCTTGACAGATCACACTATATCATTGCAAATGGGATATTTTGCTGTAAAACACAAAGATGATAATAAAACCAAACTCAGAACTTTAGGGCACACATCTAAAAGCTGTTGCAGCAACATCAAAGTGACTTAATATCAGGTTGCTTAAGTAATTTGCATGCTTGTCAATAAGTACAAGCAAAACTGATTGCAACATGGCTTTTAAAAATTAACTAGCATCCTTGATATTTTTGAGTAAGAGATGGAGAAAACCATTAAACTTTATGTAAAATTTGGAATATTTTTTTTTCCAGTGTATAAACATTGTTTCTTCCAATACATTTTAAATTATTAGATTTTGAGAAAATTGATTTAAAAATTTAAACGAACTGGTGAAAATACTAAGAAGACATACTATCCAAATTATTTCTTCAGTAAATAAATAATTGCATTTTCTACACATAAAATTTTAATCTTAGACAAAGGCTATCACAGTGTTGGCTACATCCTTCTCACTGTTTGTGCTTTAAAAATACTACCACTTAATAGCCAACTTATATCTCTTTCTGGGGCAGAACATTGCAATGCCTGCAGGGATCTTTATCTACATTACGAGAGACATAGATACTGCTTAGTAACAGTAATCTCTGAATGGCAGTGTAAGAGGAAATGAATAAGGGTGAAAGAGAACAATTTTTACATGGACAGTGAGAAAAAAAAGAAATCTAATCATCCCATATCTACAAGCACCTACTTTCAGCCTTTTCTTTCGTTGTTTTGTTTCAGGAAATAAAATGGTAGAAGTTTTCCAGTAACTTTTAAAAGCTTCCTTCTGGAAACACTTTTCATCTGTTCTCTTCAAAAGAAACCAGCTTAATAGAGCAATCTAGGCAGGAAATTCTCAAGGGTTTTGCTGCATAGTTTTCAAAATAAAACAGTAATTTCAGTTCAAATACTCTTACTTAATGATTGTCTTTTGATAGATGGCTGAAATGGCAGCTGCTCTGTCCCTGGCAGGATTATTTTTTAGGAAAGATAAAAGAGAAACATACCTTGGAAGATTAGATAACGTAGTGAGTCCAATGGACACCCAAAAAACCCCACCCCAAGACCCAACTAACTAGATTGGTAGGCATTAGGATAATACAGAAAATATTTGACTACTTTTGAACATCATTATAACAGCTGTCATTAAAACTTCTGTAGAATCAATTTTGCTATTTAATCAAGCCTATTTCCATAATTTACTAACCTGGGAGGTCCCAGCAGATTGGAGATCAGCAAGTGTGATACCCCTCTACAAGAAGGACTGGAAGGAGGATCTGGGGAACTACAGACCTATAAGTCTGACCTTGGTACTGGGGAAGGTCATGGAGTAGATCATATTGATGACAAACAGGTCATCAGGCCCAGCCAGCATGGTTTATGAAAAGCACTCTTATTTAACAAACCTGATCTCTTTCTATGACAAGATGACTCACCAAGTGGATGAAGGAAAGGCTGTGGATGTTGTCTACCTAGACTTCCATAAAGCGTTTTGACACTGTTTCTCCACAGCATTCTCATGAATATACTGTCTGCTCATGGCTTGGGTAGGCATTTGCTCTGACGGATGCAAAAACAACTGAATGGCTGGGCCCAAAGGGTGGTGATGTATAGAGTTAAATCCAGCTGGCAGTGTTCCTCAGTTTCTTTATCAATGATCTTGATGAGAAGATAAGTAAGTTTATGGATGACACCAAGTTGGGTAGAAGTGTGATCTGCTTGAGGGTAGAGAGGTTCTAAAGAGGGACTTGGACAGACTGGATTGATGAGCTAAGGTCAGTTGTATGAGCTTCAACAGGGCCAAGTGCTGGATCCTGCACTTAAGTCACATCCCCTGCACTGCTACTGGCTTGGGGCAGAGAGCCTTGAAAACCATCCATTGGAGAGGGAGGTGAGGATACTTATCAACAAGTGTTTGGATATGAGCCAGCAGTGTGCCCAGATGGCCAAGAAGACGACAGAATCCTGACTTGTATTAGAAATAGTGTGTCAGGGAGGGCCAGGGAGATGATTGGCCTATACTCTGCATTGATAAGGTCACACCTCAAATATTCTGTTAATTTTTGGACACCTCAATACAAGAAAGGCATCAAGGTGTTGGAGGAGGTTCAGAGAAGTGCAACTAAGTTGGTGAAGGGCCTCAAGAATAAGTCATATGAGGAGTTGTTGAAGGATCTGGGACTGGTTAGTCTGCAGAAAAGGGAACTGAGGGGAGACTTTATCACTCCCTTTAGCTACATGAAAGGACATTGTGGCGAAATGGGTTTTGGTCTCTTCTTGGAAGTAACTAGTGGTAGAACAAGAGTGGATGGCTTCAAGCTGCATCAACAGTGGTTTAGGTTGGATATTAAGAAGCAGCATTTGACTGAAAGGGTAGGCAGGTTTTGGAACAGGCTGCCCAAGGTGGTGGTGGAGTCACCATCCCTAATTGTGCTTAAAAGCCATGTTGAGGACATGGCTTAATGGTGGGCTTGGCAGAGTAGGACTATTGATTGGACTCAGTGAGCCCAAGGGTCTTTTCCAACCTAAATGATTCTATGATTCATATTTTCCAAACTGTCCTCTGGTTTCATTGGTTGTGCAATAATTTGTGTAGAGATGTAGTCCCAGCCAATCATTTATATTTCCTTAATCAGGCCCCAAATCAGGAGTCTGATCAGAAATGGTGCTATTTTACAAGCATCTGCTAATTTTGTGCATGCTTTTTACTTTTGATTTGCACTTTGGTACAAAAATTTAATTAAAGTAGTTAACAGACAGCAGATGTGATATACTGAGCTACAAGTCAGCACTTTGAGATTCCTCTGTGGATGAACAGAAATTAAAACAATTACGCTTCTGTAATTTATTTCAATTACTTTGTGTACCAAGCTTAGTTAATCCCCGCTGTCTTGCATCCTTTCAATAGCTAATAAAACATCAGAATTCTCCAGCTACCTACAGCCTTTGCAAAAGATATTTTGAGATGCGAAATTTCAGCCTCTGTCTTAATTTCTCACAGCAAATGTTCTCTAATGTTTCTTTCATTCTTGTTTTGTTACATTAAATAGTCCACAATGCCATGATCTTGCATGAGTTGACAGCAGAAGAGGTAGACTGGAACATCTGAGGCTTCATATTGTCATGACAGGCTCATTAATCTCAAGTGTGCTGCATACTGAACAAAATGTCACTTGCTGGTGAACTGTTCCTGAGTATGTCTTCACATGGTTTCTTGAATTACAGGATTTTGTATTTTTAAAAGTGTCTGCATATGGAACAAGGGAAAAGGACGTGAAAATCTGATCAGAATCACAGAATCATGGAATCACAAAATGTTAGGGTTTGGAAGGGACCCCTGAAAGTAATTGAGTCCAACACCCCTGCCAGAGCAGGATCATATAGGAACACATCCAGGTAGGTCTTGAAAGTCTCCAGAGACAGAGACTCCACCACTTCTGCCACTCTCAAAGTGAAGAGATTCCTTCTCATTTCTGGATGGAATTTCCTATGTCCAAGTTTATGCCTATTACCTCTTGTCTGGTCACTAGAGACCAGTGATGAGGCAATGGATAGGAGTATAAAATATTTTAAAATACTTCAGGGCTTTAGGAAGGTTACTTGAGGACTTGGGAGGGCAAGTGGTGTTCTCAATCCCTCCAGTGAGAGGTAGTGATATTGAAGGAAAGAAAAAATTCTGTGTGATTAACATATGGCTTAGAGGTTGGTGCCACCAACAGAACTTTAGGGTTTTGGATCACAGGGAAGTTTTTGGTCCCAGGTCTAATGGCAGAAGATGGAATTAATCTGTCCCATAAGAGGAAATTATTCTTGCACATGAGTTGGCTGGACTCATTGACGAGGCTTTAAACAAGCTGTGATGGGAGACAAGAATGTAGCTGGCCTTGTCAGTGAGAGTCCTGGGCCCAGCACTTGAGGATCAGAGTTTTGGCATTTTAGATAACCAGAGGGTCTGCCCTCCTTCAAGGCTGAAAACTACATATTCAACTCCATTCCTGAAATGTTTATACACAAATGCATGCAGCACAGGGAATAAACAGGAAGTGTTGGAAATCCATGTGCGGTCACTGGGTTATGACCTGGTGGCAATGACAGAGACATGGTAGGACAGCTCACATGACTGGCATGTGGTCATGGATGGCTATGTCCTTTTCAGGAAAGACAGGTCAGCAAGGTGAGGTGGTGGAGTTGCTCTTTATGAGGGAGCAATTAGAGTATCTTGAGTTCTGTCCAGGGGTGGATGGAGAGCAAGTTGAGAGTTTGCAGGTGCGAATTAAGGGATGGGCTAGAATGGGTGATACAGTTGTGGGTGTCTATTACAGATCAAATGATCAGGATCAGGAATTTGATGAGCCCTTCTACAGTTAGTTAAGAGCAGCCTTGCAACGACAGGCTCTGGTTCTCATGAGGAATTTTAACTCTCCAGATATTTGCTGGAAGGTCTCCCCAGGCAGCCACAGTCCAGAAAGTTCCTCCAGTGCATTAGTGATAAATTCCTGAGGGAAATGGTGGAGGAGGGGGAGGGGAGCACTGCTGGATCTTACCCTCACCAACAAGAAGGGTTTGGTTGAAGCAGTGAAAGTTGAGGGCAGCTTTGGCCTTAGTGATCATGAGATGGTGGAGTTCAAGATCTTGTCTAGTAAGAACAGGATATCAAGCAGGACTACGACCCTGGATTTCAGGTGGGCAAACTTGTATTTTCAAGCAACTGTTGACTGAAATTTCATGGACAGGGTAGTAGAAGGCAGAGGGGTTCATAACAGTTGGCTAACATTTAAGAACCTCTTCTTCCAAGCTCAAGATCAGTGTATCCCATCAAGTGGGAAACTGAGAAAGAGAGCCAGGTGACCTGCATGGTTAAGTAAGGAACTGACAAGCAAACTTAAGTAAATAAAGAGTGTGATGGTTTGAGAGTTACCCACCCCCACACACAATGAATTCACCCGGACTAGACTCAGCCAACTGGAATTTAAGGAATGAAGCTTTATATTCACAGCCTAGCACAACATGCAACCAGATATTTACAATATATTACAAATATTTACAGCTATATACCGAAGTATACAAGTTAAGAGTAATACAGAAACACAATACTCCTCCCAGAAATCAGAGTGCCCAGAAGGGGTTCCCAACCATTCTTCCACCCTCTTTCCACCCTCCCACTCTTATTCCAGAATCTGCCTCACGTGCAAAGTGAGTCGGAAGGATTGGCAAGGGAACTTAGAAGCAGAATGATTAGTTGGGTTACACAGATCCAGAAGCCAGGGAGAAACACCATCAGACTCTGACTGACAAACTATCTATGTTTGTGTCCTTACTTTTATACATCTTAGCAAATCTATGAGTGAAGTAGACATCAGCATTGTTTTTGTTTTCACAGTCTATAATCTATTTTTTCTCATTAAAATATTCCAATTAGGCTCAAACCACCACAAAGAGAGTCTACATATCATGGAAGGATGGGTTGGCAACCTGAGAGGAATATAGGACTGTTGTCAGAGAGTGTAAAGAAACAATCAGGAAGGCTAAGGCTTCACAGGAAATCAACATTGCGAAGGAGGCCAAGTATAACAGAAAGGGCTTCTTCAAAAACATTGCAGGAAATGTTAATGCTAGAGGCAATGTAGGCCCTCTGCTGAATGAGACAGGTGCCCTGGTGACAGAGTACACAAAGAAGACAAAGTTACTAAATGCTTTCTTTGTCTCTGTCTATACTGATGGAGGCTGTCCTCAGGAGCTCCTGACACCTGAGGTATCAGAGGAAAACATGAAAAAGGAGTCTTCTCTGGTTGATGAAGACTGGTTTAAGGAACAGTTGAGTAATCTGGATATGCATAAGTCCATAGGTCCTGGTGGTATTCACCCACGTGTGCTGAGGGAGCTGGCAGAGCTTATTGCCCACCACTCTGTACCATCTTCAGTAAGTCATGGCAGAAAGGAGAGGTGCCTGGGGACTGGAGGAGGGCAAATATCACTCTAATCTTCAAAAAGAGTAAGAAGGAGGACCCAGATAACTATAGACTGGTCAGCCTCACCTCTATCCCCAGAAAAGTAATGAAGAAATTTATCCTCAATGATGTCCTTAAGGATATCAAGGACAAAAGGGTCATTAGAAGCAGTCAACATGGTTTTACTAAGGGGAAGTCATGTTTGACCAACCTGATAGCCTTTTATGAGGACATAACCAGGTGGGTAGATGATGGTAGAGCAGTGGATGTAGTTTATCTTGCTTTCAGTAAAGCATTTGACATTGTCTTCTACAGCATCCTTCTGGCTAAACAGAGGCAGTGTGGTCTGGATGATCAGGTAGTGAGGTGGATGGGAACTGGTTGAAGGAAAGAAGTCAGAGAATTGTGGTCAATGGGATGGAGTGTAATCGGAGGCCTGTGACTACCAGAGTCCCACAGGAGTCAGTACTGGGATCAGTTCTGTTCAATATATTCATCAACGACCAATGAGGGCACAGAGAGTACTGTCAGCAAGTTTGTTGATGTCACCGAACTGGGTGGAGTGGCTGCCACACCAGAAGGCTGTGCTGCCATTCAGTGAGACTTAGACAGGCTGGAAGGCTGGGCAGGAAGAAATTGAATGAAATTCAGCAAGGGCAAGTGTAGATTCTTGCACCTGGGAAAGAAAAATCCCAATCATCAGTATAAGTTCGGGAGTGATCTGATGGAAGGCAGCGAAAGGGAAAAGGATTTGATGGTCCTAGTTGTTGGGAGGTTGACAATGAGTCAGCCATGTGCACTCATGGCCAGGAGGGACAACACCATTCTGGTCTGTATTAAAAGGGGTGGTTAGGACGTCATGAGAGGTTCTTCTCCTCTAGTCTGCCCTGGAGAGGCTGCATCTGGAGTACTGTGTCCAATTCTGGGCTTCCCAGTTCAAAAGGAACATAGAACTTCTTGAGAGAGCCCAGTGCAGAGCCACGCAGACGATTAAGGAAACGGAACATCTCTCTTGCAAGGAGAGACTGGGGGAGCTGGGGCTCTTTAGCTCAGAGAAGAGAAGACTAAGAGGTGACCTCATCAATGTTTATAAATATGCAAAGGTTGAGTTCCATGAGCATGGAACCAGGCTCTGCTCATTGATACTTGATGACAGGACAAGGGTCAAGGAGTGGAATCTGAGGTATAGGAAATTTTGTGTAAATATGAGGAGGAATATTTTCATTGTGAGGGTGACAGAGCACTGGAATAGGTTGCCCAGAGGGATTGTGGAATCTCCCTCTCTGGAGATATTAAAAGCCCACCTGGACACATTCCTGTGTGATGTGGTATAGGTGATCCTGTTCTGGTAGCGGGAGTTGGACTGGATAATCTTTTGAGGTCTGTTCCAGCCCCTGACATTCTGTGATTTTATGATTTTGGCCACAACATCTTGCACTCTTCAGATATTTTTAAGCAATAATATGAACCCTCTCAGCCTCATTTTTGAATCCCTCTCACCCTTTCATCATTTGATAGATGCTCCAATCCCCTAATCTTCCCAGGGGCTCTGCACTGGACTCTCTGTAGTAGTTTGTTGTCCTTCCTGAGCTGGACTGTGCAAAATCACACAGTATTCCAGGTGAGACCTCACAATCACAGACCAGAGTGGGAGGAGAACCTCCCTTGACCTACTGGCCACAATTCTCTTGCTTCATCCCACTGGCCTTCTTGGCTACAAGGGCACAATGCCAGTTCATGGTCATCCTGTTGCCTACCAGGACTCCCAGGCCCTTTTCCTCATCACTGCTTCCCAGCAGATCTGCCTGTACTGATCTGTACTGTATAGGTGTTGTTCTTCTTGAGATGTGGCACTTTACACTTGCCCTCATTGAATTTAATCAGATTTCTTCCCCACTGGCTCTCAAGCCTGCCTAGATCATGCTGGATGTCAGCACAAAGTTCTGGAAAGTTAGCAGCTCCTCCCTGTTTATTGTCATCAGCAAACTTGCTGAGGGTACACCCTATCCCTTTGTCCAGATTGCTGATGAATGTTCTCAATAGGGCTGGACACAATTATGATCCCTAGAGGACACTGCTAGCTGCAGACCTGCAACTAGTGTCCCCCACTGATCACAAGCTCTCTCCTTCAGTCAGATCCCAGTCATTCAATCCACACTTATTAAGCTTGTCTGTGAGAATGCCATGAAAGACACTGTCAGAAGGTTTGTTGAAGTCAAGGTAGCACAACATCCACTAACTTCTCATCTATCCATCTAGTTATGCCATCATGAAAGGCTATTGAATTGGTCAAGCATTACTTTCCCAAGTTCGATCCATGCTGACTACTTGGTATGTCTCTTTTCGTGAACATACTTTGAGATGGCACCAAGAGAGGTTGTTCCATCAGCTTCCAGAGGTGGAGGTGAGACTGACCAACCTATAGTCACCCTGGTCCTCCTTGCCCTTTTTGAAGACTGGAGTGACAGTGTCTTTTCTTCAGTCCTTGGGCACCTCTCTCGTTATCAAGGACTTTTCACAGATTATGGAGAGTGGCCTAGCAATGGCTTCTGCCAGCTCTCTCAGCACTTGCAGGTGCACCCCATCAGGGCACATGGATTTGTGGATATTCAGTTTTCTTAATTGATCTGTAAACCAGTGCTTTTCAACTAAACAAAAAAATCTTCTTTTCTCCCGACGTCATCTTTGGTTTTGAAGGGCTGGGGCTCCTGATGGATGTCTTTAATAATAGTGAAGACTGAGGAAAAGGTAGAATTCAGTAACTCTGCCTTTTCCCTATCCTTGGTCACCAGGGCACACACTTCATTCAGCAGTGGGCTCACATTTCCTGTAGTCTTCATTTTGCCTCTAACATGTTTGAAAAAAACTTTTTTGTTATCCTTGACATCTTTTGCCAAGTTTAGCTCCAAGAAGCCTTAGCTTTCCTTGTCACATCCCTACTTCCTCTGACAACATTCCAGTATTCCTGCCCAACATACATCTAGAGTGGATATAAACTTGGTAACAAAAAGATGGTCTCTGTCTTTCACATCTAACTTTGGTTGTTTATCTTTTTTAGGTACTGTGCTCCATTTAGGAAACCTTGCCTCAACATTTTTAACACTGCATAAATGGAAATACAGGATTTCCTAAGAGTTTAAGTTCTGGTAGCTTGAATGCTGTTGTGAAGGATGTTTTAAATTTTGGACAAGGATGGTGTTTTAGTTATGGGACTCAGATTGTGTAGTACAAGTTTCATAGCAGACAAAAATTTTATTAGTACAATCCTTGTATGTACAAAGACAAGAACTTGAGCACTTGTTATCAGTGATGGATTATTAATTATGAAATATTAAAATTACTAATATTTTTATTTATTAAAAATATTTTGTTATTTACAGGATCTTTATGCTTGGTTGTGCAAATAGATTACAGGATATGTACAGTGGTTAAGGTGGCACCAAACAATTTCAAACAATTTAGCAAAACTAGCTAAAATACACAAACTGTAAAGCTTTTGGAGAGATTCTTGTGGTGCAATATGATTCTTGCCCTCTAGGTGGACTCAAGAGGCTCATTTCTGCCAAAGCAGAAGGCACAATAGTTACAGTTAAAGTGCAAACAAAACCAAAGCAAAAAACTTTCATTACAAAGAGACTTTTTAGAGAACTTAATCACAAAATAGTATCTCTGGATTTCCAGGGCTCCATTATAGCCCCAGAGAGTACCCAAAGTACTTGGAAGGCTGCTGTCCCATTGGTACCCATTGGAGGCTTTTGGAGTTTCCCCAGGACTCTGGCACAGTGTCTGGGGCTTGGTCTTGGTCCCTTCTCAGGTGGACAGTGTTCTTTTCAGGGTTCTGGACTTGGCACAGAGGTTCACAGGTGTGCAGGCAAGCACGGTGTCTTGTTGCACAGCAGTAACCTGCTCTCTCTCACCAAGTAGGCTGGGATGAAGTCTCCATAAGCAATCTTTCCAGCTAGGAGCAGTTTATCACTTTGAAGTCACACTGTGGCTTGCTGTCTCAGGTAGCTTTTGGCAATGATTTTTGTCTATGACATGAAGGCACTTAATGACTCTCTCTGGTAAACTGAGGCACAGTGAAGTTTCTGGGTAGACAAGCTTGAACCATCAAAGCCTGTCATTAAGCAGCAAAGCTGGTTTTAAGGAGCAAGGCTTCCTAGCCCCAAGACAGGGCAAGGTGAAGCAATGCAAAAGCAATGTGAAATGAGGCAAGGCAAAGCAGCATGGCATGGTGAAGTGAGCTGTTTACAACTTCTGACCGTTTTTATCAATTGCCAGAGTCCTGATGGCTCTGCTGGGCAATGGAGATTAGCCAATCAAAATGGCACTTTGCCAAAACTAACCATATTAGGTGAAGCCAGGGGCATGCTTTACTCAAATTTGGGAAAGCACAGGACATGAACAGGAGGAATACAAGTCTGGACAAGTCAGGTCTTCAGACTTGGCATCTCTAGGCCTTTTGTCCTATTTCCCACATTGCTCCCCACTCCAGCAGAAGGGAGAGGGAGCTGGGATCATGCCTGGACAAGCCAGTACACGTAGCAGACCTATTTTTGCCTTCCACAACAGCACCGCAGTAAGACATTACAAAGTTGTGAACAGATCTTGCATATTTCCATCTCTCAAACCTATCCAAATCGCTAACAATATACCTCCTTCCCCTCTTTTCTTCACAATACATTGATTATTAAAAAAAAAAAAAAGTATTTTAAAATAACAAAGACGTGGAGAAAAGCAAGTGATATTTTGTATTAGATGAACTAAATGTATTAAGTGGATTTTTAAGATGAAGTCACAGCAACAGTGTACAAGGGAAGGGCAACTGACATAATCTACCTGGACCTGAGTAAGGCATTTGACTCTGGCCCACATGACATCCTGGTCACCAAAATCCAAAAACAGGGCTTTGATGAGTGGAGCACTGCTGGATAAGGAATCGGCTGGATGGTTGCACACAGAGAGTGGTGATCAAAGGCACAACATCCACCTGGAGACCAGTGTCAAGTGGCATCGTTCAGGGGACAGTGCTAGGACCAGTGCTGTTTAACATCTTTGTCAGTGACAGGGACAGAGGAATCGAGTGCACTTTCAGCAAGTTTGCAGATGACACCAAGCTGTGTGGCACAGTTGACTTGCTGGAGGGCAGGGATCCATCCAGAGGGACCTGGACAGGCTGCAGAGGTGGGCCCAGGCTAACCTCATGAAATTCAACAAGGCCAAGTGTAAGGTTCTGCATCTGAGTAGGTTCAATCCCAGGCACAACCATAGGCTGGGTGGTGAATTGCCGAGAGCAGCCCTGAGGAAAGTTCCTGGGGGTCTGGATTGAGGAAAAGCTCAACATGAGCCTGCAGTGTGAGTGCAGCCCAGACAGCAACTGTGTGCTAGGCCTGCATTAAGAGCAGCGTTGCCAGCAGGGCAAGAGAAGGGATTCATCCCATTGACTCTGCTCTTGTCAGACCCCTCCTGGAGTACTGTGTGCAGTTTTGGAGCCCCCAACAAAAGGAAGAAATGGAACTGTTGGAGTGATTCTAGAGGAGGGCCACAAAGATGATCAGAGGGCTGGAGCACCTCTGCTATCAGGACAGACAGCAAGATTTGGGACTCTTCATCCTGGAAAGGAGAAGGATTCAAGGAGACCTTGTACTAGTATTCCAATATCTGAAAGGGGCCTACAGGAAGGCTGGGAAGGGACTATTCACAAGGTTCTGTAATGACAGGGCAAGGGGTAATGAGTTTAAATTGGCAGAGGGAAGATTTGAACAGGATGTTAGGAGCAAGTTCTTTACAGTGAGGGTAGTGAGACACCGGAACAGGGAGGTTGTGGCTGCTCCCTCCCTGGATGTGTTCAAGGCCAGGTTGGATAGGGCCTTGAGTGACCTGTTCTAGTGGGAAGTTTCCCTGCCTGTGGCAGGGAGTTGGAACTGGATGATCTTTGAGGTCACTTCCAACCTAAACTATTCTATGGTGAAACTTGCAAGTATATTTTGATAAATGGCATGTTAGCAGTTAACTCCTTGATTCTCAAGTGAGCACAGCATGATTAGGTGGTGTTTCTGCCCACTTACTTAGTTCTAACCACTTCTTACAGAACTCTTTGCAGTGCCAGAAACCTGCTTCTTTGTGCACTTTCAATGCTCCTGTAAACTCAGAGATCAAGCATTAAATTCATGTTTTAAGAGCTGCAGAAGAGTTTATAAGGAGATACAAGGAGTGTGGATTCCATTAAAGTTCAACAGCAGGCACTTC
The DNA here is from genome assembly GCA_013396835.1 of Psilopogon haemacephalus. NCBI lineage: Eukaryota > Metazoa > Chordata > Aves > Piciformes > Megalaimidae > Psilopogon > Psilopogon haemacephalus. The sequence goes on from VWZI01009841.1 coordinate 83,809, forward strand.
TGTACATGTGCCTCCAGTCATAGCCTTTTTTTTTCATGCTGCTGCAATTTCATGATGCCATCCATAGAAGTTTTTATTTTAAAAAATCTAATATAGAATCATAGAATTGTTTTCTTTGGAAAAGACCTCTAAGATCATAGGGTCCATCTTTCAACCTAAAAACACCATGGCCATTAAACCACATCTCAAAGTGCCATGTCCATCCTGACCAGATCCCTCTTCTGTGCATTGCTACCCTCAAGGAGATCAATGCTCCCATGTAATTTAGTGTCATCTGCAAACTTACTGAGTGTGTGCTCAATTCCACTATCCAGGTCATTGCTAAAGACATTAAGCAAGAGTAACCCCAAAACTGAGCCCCAAAGAATGTCCCTTGAGACTGGCCACAAACTAGATTTATCTGCATTCACTAACGCTCTTTGGGCACAGCCAACTAGACTTTTTTTCCCTAGCAGAGCCATGAGCATCCACTTTCCCACTAGACATTTTTTTCCCATCCAAGCCACGAGCATCCACTTTCTCCAGAGGAATGATATGAGTAACAGTGTCAAAGGCTTCCCTAAAGTCCAGCTAAACATTCACAGCCTTTCCCTCATCCACTTAGCAGGACACCTTCCCATTGAAGCAAATCAGCTTTGTCAAGCAAGACCTGCTTTTCATGACCTCATGCTGACCAGGCCTGAACACCTGTTTGTTCTTCACGTGCTGTGTAATGGCACTCAAGTTGATCTGATCCATGGCCTTCTGAGGCACCAAGGTCAGGTCTGTAGTTCCTCAAGTCAAGTGTGTAGTTCTTTGGTCCTCCTTCTGGCACTTCTTGTAAGTGTGCACACATTTGCTAAGCTCAAATCAGCTGTGACTTTCACAGTTAGCCAGGGCTGCTGGTACATGATTGAAAGTGGCTTGGTGAACTCTTTACCTGTTCTCTCAGTCCCGTAGACTTCTGCGTGCCTAAATGGTGCAGCTGGTCACTAACCTCTTGGATTATGAGATTTTAATTTCTTTCCCCATTCCTGTCTTCCAGTACAGAGGGCTGGGTACCAAGCAAATAGCTGATACTACTACTAAATACTGAGGCAAAGAATGTATTGAGAGTACCTCGTCCTTGACCACTGTGTTGGCCTCTGCATCCAGCAAAGGACAGAGATTCTGTATTTTATTTTTTCCCCCTAAAATACTCTTAGAAAGATTTCCTGTTTAACAGCTGAAGCCAGATTAATTTCCAGTTGAGCTTTAGATCTTCTGATTTTCTCGCTGCATAACTTTGTAGTCCTCCTGAGTAGCCTGCCACTTCTTCCAGTGTCCATAAGCTCTCCCTTTCTCCTTAAGCAGATACCAAACTTCTCTATTGAGCCATCCCACCTTCTCTCCTGCTGACTTGTCTTTTGGTATTTGTGAACAGCCTGTTACTGTGCCTTCAACACTTTCCTCTTGATCATCTTGAACACTGTCCAACCTTCCTGGATTCCTTGGCCCTCAAGACTCCATCTCAAGGAGCTCTGTGGACCAGTCTTTGAAACAAGCTTGCTGGAAGTCCAAAGTGGCAGTTCTGCTAACATACCTTTTTACGTGTCCAGAAGCTGAGAACTCTGTCTGCCATGATTACCCGTGCCCAATAGAGCCCCTAGCAATTACATCAACCACAAGTGTTTCTCTTTTCATAAGGAGCAGGTCTAGAAGGGCACCTGCCCTGGCTGGCTCCCATTTGTATTTCATCTGCCTCTTTTTCCTGGTTGGGTGGTATTTAACAGACTCCCACCATGGTATCTTGGCCTTCCCCCTGTTTCTTACCCATAAACATTCAATCCTTTGGTGACCAAAGACAACCAGACTTCTCAGGAAGATCAGAACACTCTCTGACATACAAGACCACCCCACAGCCTCTTATGTGCCTGTCCCTTCTAAAAAGTTTTGTAATGACTGACAGCGACACTCCAGTCCTGTGATATGTCCCACCACATTTCTGTGATGGCCACTATATCACAGTTTTCTTGAAACACAGTGGCTTCCAGCTCCTCCTGTTTGTTTCACTTACTGTGTACATTAGTGCAGATGTACTTCAGTCCCTTTTTGTAGGGACAAGTCCTAATTCCTATCTGTCTGTTCTTAGATGTTCCTGAAGTTCATTAGTGACCCTAGCATCTTTGCTGCCTTCTGGGTCTCTGTTCCCTACTTTCACCAATACAGCAAACTGAAAGACCTCACAAGCTCATCATCTGTCAGATATTGCTGGACTGCCCTTAAGCTTATTTCTGGCCAGCCTGGTTTTGTGCCCTTCTCCCTTCAGACTTAGTTTAAAGCTCTTTCAGTGACTCCTGCTAGCTCCCAGGCTAGGAACCTTTTTCACCTTTGAGAGATGCATATCCTGTTTATTGCCATCAGGCCTGGAGTCCTGTAAATCAGCTTTCATGTTCAAAGATCAGTGTATGAGCAATGAGATTTTCTGACATAATGAGGAATGGATAGCAGTGAGAGCAATGTCTAGGATTTTAGTGATTCCACTATTTATCTGAAGAGGTTTATCATTTGGCACAATAATATAATTCCTAGACAGAATATTTTAGGGAAAACAAATCAATGAGTTTCTTTTTTCTTTCTCTCTCTTTCATTTTTTTTCTAAGGAAATGCCTCAGGCAAATTTTATTCAATGTGGTTAAAGCAGATTGTGCTTACTGATTTGACAAAAAAGGGATGTGGAATTTTAATATGTACAAAATGGGCAGCTACAATCTCATAATTCAGGCCTCTTTTTCTTTTTATTTTATAAACAGAAGGATCTAGGATAATATTCATAACAGTATGAACCCAATTTTGTCCTCTTAGGAGTGAGTTTTCCATCTGAAAGATTTTAAATATTTCAAGAAAGTAAGATATTGTGAAAGTTATTTGGAAACTCATTTTTGAAACAGGTCACAGGACAAATTGCTGATATTCTATTTCCAAATTCAACACATGCTACAAGTCTCCCTGCTGGGCCAGCCTTTATTAAACGTGACAGGTAATGCAGCCTGAAAACAATAGATGCCTTATGTTGACAGAGGAGGGCACTTCAACTGTCATGCAAAGGAAGGCTGTTGACATTTATCTGTGTCCTTTTTTTCCTTTGTATCACTGTTTAATTAACATGAACTTTGGAAGTGGACAATTAAATACCCATTTTTACTGTCACACATGGTGAAAAAAACATTCCAATTTTCTTCCCTTTTTCTTTCATTAAGACTCAGAGGTACAAAATAACTTAGAAAAGCTTTCTGAATAAGAAGCTATTAAATAGAAAGTGGCATGTATCTGTGCTAGAAGAAGTATTACGACAATACAAGAAAAATGTTCATTGGTTGAGTGGTGCAATTACAGTCATCTATGAGAAACTGCAGCAATGGTTAGAGTTTTATAAACTCTATGCTAAGTTGAATAGATACAACCAATTTCTCCATCACTGCTTGGATGTCAGTGGTTGTGTGAAAAATGGAGAGTCTCTAACTCTTAAACGTCATTTGGTTTTCAAAAGTTTATTAAAGAGACAAGTTTAATTCACAGTTTGATACTGACTATTTATTCAGTGATGATAAATGATTTGTTAGGCAACATGGATTTAAACCTCTTGTGTACCCTGCATGTCCAGCAGTTGGTTATGTACTTTCGTTATTATACTTTATAATACAAATACTATTATGAGATTGCTTAGTTTAATATAAATACACTTCAGTTAATTCTTTAGTCTTACCTATTTGCCCCATAAATATGAAGTCATATATGTCTTTCACTCAGTATAAGGTTTGAAATAACCAGTGTTATTCAGTTAAATGTTTGACTTATATCTGTCATGTAGCTGAGGTCTTTTTAACCACTTGAAAACTGAGAAGGACTGGTTTAAAAAGTGACCAGTTTAAATTTGCAGGGTAGTATAATCTGTTCTTTTGGACTGCCTTCTTCAAAGTGCAATCAAGAACTTTCAATGGATTAGGAATATTGCTGAGTGACAAAACTAGGAAAAGCTTATGTAATATGCTTACTGTTGGTAAATCTATTCATGTCAGAGTAGAAATTGGTCATTGTAAAGATGTACTATCATAAGATGACATAAAACTTCATTCTAATCAGTGTCTAAATTGAGTTAGTGTAAAATGTTTATATTACTAATTTGAGCTGAACAGAACACCTAAGGACCTGTAATTACAAATTCTGGGGTTTGAGATAAGCTTAGGAATCTTCAAGTTAGCCTCATATTAAGTACATAGTAGCTACATGTTTTTCATACAGATGAAAAACAGTGAGAAGGCATACATATGCATTTTTAAAAGTAAGTTGCATATAAACTTTGCATACTGGTAAAGAACTGCATGAGGAACATGTGCTCTTATTAATGATCTCATTGCAACAAAAGTTTACTGCTTCAGCTAAATCAGAAAAAAATTATGAAGAATATTGTGGAGTAGAAAAAAAACATATTTTAAATAGTGAGTGAAATAGCTGCAGTATAATAAAATTCCTACAGAATAAACTAAGAAATTTTAAAGTGCATGAAAAGGCAGAAATCCTACTTACTGAACATAATCTGCTTCTTTATTATGTTTGCTAAATAGATCTGTGTGTTTTCTGTTAGAAAAAAAAAAGAAAAAAAAATTAGTTTTGTTTGTTGTGCCTGAAAGTTTGTCCCTTAGGAATGGTTCCTGTTTTTAAAAAGGTTATTACTGGTTTCCTATCATTTAGTATGGGGGCAGTATGATGTCTGACAGTTCACAGAGCATGTTTTAAAGAAGAAAATAAAAATATAGAGTTAAAAAGAAAATTAGATTAAAATGCAGCACTGGTTTACAATAGAGTGCTCTAAGCTGCCCTTTCTTCTCTTTCACTTCTAAGTAAGAAAACACAATAGGTTTAATCAAGTCAGACTCTACTGAAATACTTGCTATAATGTCACAGGTGTATTAGTTAGTGTGGAGAAGGCAGCGATCAGTTTATGAACTGCAAGTTGGGCAAGGAATTATCTAAAGGACAGACAACAAGTTCTATTGGAGTGGTAACTGTATGGTTGGTGGGCGGTCACGGAAAGATTTCCTTTGTGATTTGGCTGACTTGATTTATTTTAAGTCATGAAAAATCACCAATAAACGGAAGGCTGTGATTATTTACTGTGCAGGTGTTAGTGGCCTAACTGAAGTGGGAATAAAGGTAATAACTTAAATAAAAAGTCGTGCACATATGAGAACTTAATAACAAATATTTCTGCTATTAGTTGGAGGCTTATGGACTTCAAAGTCTTGAAAACAGGACAGACCAGAGTCTCTTAGTACGTCACATATGGAGTTATAGTAAACAATGTGAGATTGCAGTGAAAAAGAAAAATGGGGTTATAGGATGAATATGATAAACTTGTTCCTCTAGTGAAATGAATACTGTTGTCTTGCATAACAGAAAACCATCCAGCTGGAACACAGTACTCATTTCTCAGTGCTGAAGTTCGAGAAAGGTTTATCCATGTTGGGAGAAATACAGTGTGGGAGAGTAGTATGATGCCATGCTATGGAGATTAAAAGTGATAGCAATAGCAAAAAGAAAATCTCAGAGCTAGGGAAAATTAAGATCCTACTTAAAATGACAGAAGTATCAGTACAAAAATAAAAAGAATGGAGTGGCCAGGAAAAAAATTATACTGAATCTAAGGTATCTGTCAGGGAAGTAAGATTTCAGAGCAGACAAGGCAAGTAACTAGGTGAGTAGGAGCAATTGATTTTGATTACTTTTTGGGATAAATTAGATGTCTGTAGTAGTAGTAGAAGGCTTGATTTGATTTGATTTGATTTGATTTGATTTGATTTGATCATAGAGCAAGATTAATAGGATCCTCACATAGGATAAAATTGAAGAGCCTTTTCTATTTTGTAGTACTGTCACTGGATTCATAGGTAGGACTTTCAGATGTATAAGATATGTAGTTCATAGGCTGCTTAATATAGTTTCATTTGACAATCTGACAAGCTAGGTGATATTTCTGTTACGGTCATTTATAGGTTCAAAGAACTGGTTTGGTTAGAAAAGATTTCTTAGATCATCTAGTCCAACTGTCAACCTAACAACAACACAACCATTAAACAATGTCCCAAAGTGTCACGTGTATGCATCTTCTAAACACCTCCAAGGATGGTGACTTCACCACCTATCTGGCAGCCTGACTTAATGCCTGACTGCTCTTTCAGTAAATAAATATTTTTGTAATATCTAATCTAAACCTCTTGTGGTGCAGTTTCAGGCCTTTTCCTCTCATTCTATCATCTGATTCTAGAGAGAAGACACCAACTCCCACCCCATTCTATGATTCTATGATTCATTGCAACCTTTTTTTCAGGTACCTGTAGAGAGCAATGAAGTCTCCCATCAGCCTCCTCTTCTTCAAATTAAACAATCCAAATTGCCACAGCTGCTTCTCATACACGCTTCAGCAACTCAATGTGCTTCTTGTAATACGTGGCACAGGATTTGATGTGTGGCGTCACCAGATCCAAGCACAGGGGCATGATCACTTCCCTGCTCCTGCTGGCCATGCTATTCCTGATACAGGCCAAGATAATGTTCATCATCCTGGCCAGCTGAGCACACTGCTGGTTCATGCTCAGCAACCCACAGCACTCCTTGATCCTTTCCTGCTGGACAGCTTTCCAGCTTTCCATGTAGCATTTCATGGGGTTGTTATGACTCAATTGCAGGATCTGGCAATTTTCTCCATGGCTCCCATGAAGTAATTAAGGCAGAAATATTGGGTTTCAGAGTTTCTTTGGGACAGTCATTTTTGGGATATGAAGGGGTTTATTTGCAGTCATACCACAAGCACTCTGTTCATATGCCCAGAGTGGGACCCTATATTTCCCACTGACTAGGCAATTTTGAGGGCAATTCAGAGTCTCTAGATGGGAGTATGCCCTTTCCTCTGCTGAGTTAGGAAGGAATCTAGTTTACTGATTTAAGCTGTACTCTTACATTCAGACAACAAATTTCCACAACATGCTTCTCGCTTCCTGTCTGTTTCCTGACATAGATTGTTTCCACTTTGGGCTTTATTTTCAAGTGTTTGTGAAGCAATTGGGAGAGGGAAGAAGAGGAATATCAATGATGTCAATATACTATTGGATTTTTTGGGTTTTGCCTGCTTGAATGGTTAATTTTTCAGCAAAATATGCACATACAGATTTTAAGTGCTGCAGAGGAAACTATGTTGGCCAAATACATTTGCTTTTATGTCATTCTAAGCATATCTTCTAATCCTGTCTTCAGAGAGAGTACCTTGAAAGTACAAAAAACAATGTGAGATTGTTTCCTTCTGACCACCACCCTCCCACCCTCCCCCAGCTCCCACCCCACACTCCACCCCCATTTTTGTAATTTAAAAAACTTAAACTAAGAATAGAATTTATGAAGAGAGTAAACACGTCTGTACCTGCTTTGTTGTTTAGGATTTTTCACTTCTACTTGTAATGAAATTTGGTGATTGGCATTTGAAAGTCTGGGCATAACTTCTAATATTACTTCCACCTCAGGGATTTGTGTTTTGTTTCATATGGCAACTTCTTTCATCAGTTTTTAGCCTGAGATGATGCAATCACTGGTGCAATGGAAGATTTTGCAGTGCTCATAATCTGCATTGCTTGTAGTATTAAAAAATAGTTTGGACATCATCTACGGCAAAATTAAAAGCTATGACTCTTCTTGATTTCAAAAGGGTAATTTTTTATACCTTTCAATGAAGTGTTGACGGGGTACTGTAGTAAAATCTTTCTCTTTGGGCAAAGAGATTTATTTTCTACCTTGTTTTTACCCCTGGAAGATTTCTTATGTTTCTGTCTACTCAGTTATTCAACTTTTCTCACCACTCAGTATGAAAAAGAAAACAAAGGCCCCTACCTCCCTCCCTCCCTGCCAAAACCAAAATCACCAAAACAAAACACAAGCACAGGTTATGCAGAGACTGCATAGCTTTTAGCTTTGGCCTGCATTATTTTGTTTATTTATTTCCTCCTTTTCTCTGAAGCTCCATTATCTGCATAAATTTAGTGTATTCAAATCTTTGCATTAAATCCTGGACCAGCAACTT
>VWZI01009853.1:0-11679 GCA_013396835.1 Psilopogon haemacephalus
AATATAATAGGGAGGGGTTTAGCAACCTCATCTGCCAGTTCTCTCTGTACCTATGAGTTTATCCTATCAGGTCCCATGGACTTGAACACTTTCAGGTTCTTCAGGTGATCACAAACCTGATCTTCACTTACGGTGGTCAGCTCTTCCTTCCAGTCCCTGCCATTATATTCCATGACTCCAAGAACATGGCTGGAGGCCTTTGCAGTGAAGATCGAAGTAAAGAAGTAGTTGAGAACCTCAGCCTTTTCTACATCACTTGTGACCAGTTTGCCTGTTTCCTTTCTGAGGGGGCCCACACCTTCCCTAGTCTTCTTTTTACCATTAATATACCTCAACTGCATACCCTTAGGAGGCAGTCAGTATTTCAAAGTCTTTCAACAAGCAATGTTAAAGCAGCTTGTAAACTACTCTGAATAATGCCATAGGTAGGCAATGTGGTCAGCTTCAGCAATGAAGTATAAAGTGCATCTTCTCTGCACTCTTCTCAGAGCTTTAGAGACTGAATAGCTGTGACTACATTATGGGGTTTGTTTTAAGTAATTTTTAAAAAAATATTAGTAATTAACAGAAAAGTCTTGTTTGAAAATACACTACAATACCTTTATTAAAGCTTTTATAAGCAGTAGAAATTTTATAATTACATTCCATTTCTAGAATACATCTCATAATGAGACAGAACTTAGGGTTCCACCTGTTGTAAAATTCATAATGCTTTTTGATGTGAACTGAAAATAAACAGCAAGCACTCAAGATTAAATTTTGAGAAACAGGACACTTTTCTATACTTCTGAATAATTATTTACAGTATATACCAAAAATTTTACACAGCCAGATAATTTCTCAGAAGTAATAATATCCAACATATTTTTTTCCTTTAAGTATTTTCTTATTACTGAAATTTACTTCTGACTTAATTTTCTAACCTTTTCCTGGTAAAACAATTGATACATGGATAATTTCCTATGCCCTGTTTTATGGCTTTGCAACTAATATACTGTCATATACTTGTATGTGTTCAGTGAACATAGGATCTAGTGTTGTATTTATTAACTGGGTTTCAGAGACCTTTTGATGCACATTTTGGAAGAAAGTAGTAAAACTGATAGAGAAAACCTTAAATTGCATGTGGTTTTTCGCTTGTGATCCATCAGCTGCTGACAAGGATGATGCCTAATGAGCTTGGTGACTTTCTGTGATGGAGATACAGCATCAGCGGATAAGGGAAGATGTCAGCTATTGATGTCAGCTACCTGGATTTCTGTAAAGCATTTGATATTGTACTACATGACATCCTGGTCTCCAAACTGGAAGAGCATGGACTTGAGGGGTGGACCACTCATGGTGGAACTGGCTGGACGACCATCTTCAGAGAGTTGTGCCCAGTGTCCAAATGGAGACCAGTGATAAGTGGCATCCTTCAGGGATCAGTACTGTCACTAGTGCTGTTTACCATCTTCACCACTGATATGGTCAGTGGGATTGAGTGGACTCTCAATAGGTTTCTGGATGACACCAAGTTGTATGGTCCACTTGGCAGATTGGAGGGAAGGAATGCCATCCAAAGGAACTTGGACACACTTGACAAGTGGGCCCAAGCCAACTTCATGACATTCAGCAAGGTCCTATACCTGGACTGAGGCAATCCCAAGCACAAATACAGGCTGGACAAGGAATGGTTCAAGAGCAGTCTGAGGAGAAGGACTTGGGGATGTCAGCTGACAAAAAACTCAGCATGAACCAGTGATCTGTGCTTGCAGTCCAGAAGGCCAACTTTATCCTGGGCTGCATCAAAAGAAGAGTGGCCAGCAGGATGAGGGAATTGATTCTCCCCACTCTGCTCTTGTGAGACTCAACCTGAAGTACTGCATCCAGGACTGGTGCCACCAGCATAAAGGGGACACTGAATTGCTGAAGGGCATGAAGAGNAGAATTGTAACTAGATGATCTTTAAGGTCCCTTCCAACGCAAACCCATATATAATAGGTAAAGCTTTAACTTATACCTGCTACATAGAAGAAAGAAATAAAGCTAGAACTGTTGTAGGCAAAAGGAATGTTATTGTAAATGGAAATGCCTAAAGCCTGTTTGTGGAAATCAAAACACTTCTCATGTTCACAGAGGTTACCCTTGTTGATTGTGAGTTTGATTAAACCTTTTCATAGCTAGGAGCACAGAAGCTGTGGCATCACATTCAATTTACCCCAGAACCAACAATCTTGAAAGGTCTTGCTGCTTATTTTTGGAAAACTGGCTATCCTAAGATTTTGAAACAAAACGGAAGTTTTTGGAGTTTTGGAGTCTAGCCAATTTGCTTCAAAACTAGGTATAGGCCTGCATGGTGGTTTAGCAGTTATCTGCTTCCCCCACACACACACTTTGAAATAACCCAGGACTCAGTTGGCTGGAAGTTAAGGAATAAGGCTTTATATTTACAGCTATGCACAATATACAAGCGGATATTTACAATGTATAACAGATATTTACAGATATACACAGTAAAAAGGCAATGCAGAAACACCACACACCTCCCTCCCAGAGATCAAAACCCCTAAGTAGGGTCTTTAACCACCCCTACCAGCTTCCCCCCTTGCCCAGTATTATCTCACCATCTGTTTCATGCAGCAGACAGGCAGAGGTAGATTGGCCAGGGAGTTTAGCAGCAGGAAAGAAGTTAGTAAAATCATTCAGATTCAGCTACAAAAGGCAGGGGAAAAGAGCCATGCAAGAGCAGCCACAGCCCAGAGCGGTCTGAAACCATCTGATTTATCTATATTTGACTTACAACTCTAAACTTTTTTTTTTCTTTCTCAGTAGAGCTATAAGTGAAGTAGCACCATCAGTGTTTTCCTGTTTTCCTCTCTCAGCCTATACTCTAATTTCTCATTCAAATCCTCCAATTAGTCCAAACCAGCTCAGCCTGCAACATTTGCCTCTGAGGTTGCTATGGCAGAATCATAGAATCATAGAATTGTTTGGGTTGGAAGGGACCTCCAAAGGTCATCTATTCCAACCCCCTCTGCAGTAAACAGAGACATCTTCAACTAGATCAGGTTGTCCAGAGCCTCCAAGTGGCAAGCTGCCACAGTAGCCCCAGCAGGTTCAACTGTGTAGCTCAGCATCTTGTGGCTGACATAGGTAGCCAGAGCCTTAACTCCACCACTGAGCAGCTTCTCATTGCAAAGCATGGGTGAAAACTTGAAATATGGAAGTAGTTGTCCATTGCCCTTGATTTCAGGTCTGACCTGACAGAAGGACTCTGTCTACAGTCTGTCACTTTTGAGAATCAAAAGCTTAGAGGAAATGAGTCAGGCAGTACAGCAGCAGGGACCCGAGAACTTACTTTCTATGGAAACTGCATTTGAAAACATCTTGCTGTCAATTCATGTTTTTCAAAACCCACATGCTAGAGCAGGCATATGTCCTGAAATCTGAAAACCACTTTTTGACTAGTTTCCCTTATAGCTAACTGTGACTTTCATTTTTTTCCCCTTAATTTTGCTGTCCACCACTTTTCCAGTTCAGCATGGTGATTTTTTTTCAGAGCTGAAGTCTCTTTAGAACAGAGTTGCTTTGACTAAGTGTAGAGAGGAATAGTTCCAGTAAGAGAGGAAAATACTTTCAAGAGCTTCTTAAGGTGTACAGAATAAGCCTCACATTTCTAGACGGGGAACAACTTTTTTTTCCTGGAGTAGGGGATCAGAAGATGAGAGGAAAGCCATTCACCTATAACATTATAGACTTGCATTCTACACAGGGAATGTTTCCGCCGGCTGAAGGTTTTGAATAAATTTCTGTATTAGAATTTCTGTAACTTCAGCATAGGCAGTTAGGGTATGTCTAAATTCTGGTGTTTGCCTAAATCTTGTGATACACAGAAGTCACTGCTTGGTTAGGAAAGGCTTTATCCAATGCCTGTTGATGGAATTATGCCAATTGTCTCTAAAGAGGTTTAGATCAGTCCTTAACTAAGCACAACCACTAGCTTCAATATTTTTTAAGAGTGTACCAGCTATGGTGCATTCTTAGAAATAGTGCTATGACTTGATATGTAGATATTTTTTTCCCCAATTTGTGTAGCTACTGACCAGCTTCTGAAATCTTTTTCGTAATCTAAGAAAACGTGTGCCTGAGTAAAGGAAGGTACAAGCATTGAGTAAGTACTAAAGTCAAGACTCAGACACAGAGAAACTACTTCAGAGCTACTAACACATTTTTCCCTACTAAAATCATGTAGCTGCCAGCATCTGAAGTTTTTTCTTGCATAAACACTACCAAATGGAGAGAGAGAGAGAGAGAGAGAGAGAGATGTACCTCATGTACCTTCAGGTAAATTGGCATGCATTCAGAAGTAATTGAAGTGAAGAGGAGGTGGGGTTTCTATTGGCAGTTACTCATAGGGTCTGGTTTATATTAGGATGGAATTTCTGAGACCGGGAATGTTTTATTCAAACAGTGGTTACTATAGGAAATATGTGGTTGTCTGTATTATTCTACATGTACAGAAAAGACATGCATACTGACAATTTCCTGGGATTTTAGTACCTTGGGTGAAGTTAGGGGACTCTAGGAATGCTATACTTATAATTTAATACCTTGCATTTGTCATCTTTACTCTCACCATCACAGTAATTATGTACAGGCCTTAGGAATTTGTGTGGGCTGTAACCTGTCATCAGTATACCATTTCGTATTTTCCATTTTCAGTTTTGTCTAGGACAAGATGATGATTTGGAACAGAGAAGATCTACCAAAGGTGACCTGTGCCTGACCAACCTGGTGGCCCACCAGGATGAAATAATTGGTTCTGTGTACTAGGAGACAGAGGTCAAATTAATATTATTGGATATTTGGAGTCTATTATTTGTTCACAAAATAATGTGGAAAACATCTGTACTGTAAATATGTAGTCCCTGTTAATGTCTGCAGTACCTTTTTTTGTCCCTTTCAACACCTGACATCCTGAGACATCCTGTGATCAATATTCTAGTTTTCTTCAACATTTACTTGGATGTCAGATGGTAGAAGAAACTGATTGGGTAAGGCAAGATCATTCAGCTTCCAGTTCTGTCTGTGCAGTGAAGATTTCTCATAATCATACATGTGATAGTTATAGCCCTCTGGTAGATCAGGCAATTATTACCATCCTGTTTCCCAAAGGCCAGGAAATTAGAGAGTTTTGAGTCTAGCATCAGGTACATTCAAGCACCACTTCAAATTCCCTATCTCAACAGCTTGTGCTGTATGCCAAGTGCATGGACAAAATGTTGTAATATTCCTTCAAGAGGCAATATTATCAAGTACCTTTGTCATTGAGCCAGTATGTAGTAACTACATATGCTGAAATGCTCTGGGTTTTCCTAGCTCTATGCAAGACGACAGAAGAAATTAGACAACAACAAAACCAAACCAAAGCAAGCCATACATAGAAGTATAAAGAAACTGAAGGCCTTTAGATTCAGGACACTTATTCTGTACAGTAAAACTAAAATATATTAGTACAGACAGAACTTGAGAGTATACAGCATTTAAATTTCTATCATCTTTTCAAACGTGTCTCTCAAAGCAATAAGTACATTTATGAGGTTTGGATTGGACTTTCTGTTGCAGACATTGTTCCATGACACACTCCATCACATCCCTACTATTGTGCAAAATCAAATTATTATACAAAAGAGGGCTCAAAGACTAAGGTTAGATTTTCCATGCTCCATGCAACTAAGGGCAACTGAAACTGGGACAAAAAGTTGTAGGGTGTGTGGAGGTGGTGATGCTGAGCTTCCACTTATCTGGTCATTAACTTCAGCTTTGGGAGCTACCAAAATGTTGGCAAAAAGCTCAAACTGGCCTAGGGACTGTTGCTTCTCTGTAAGCAGATAAATAGGCCAGATGATCTCTGATTTTACTGCTGGTTCTTGTATCAATGATTAGTCTTGGTCCCTACTGAGCAATACACCTTCCAAATATTGAAGATTTTTATTCACCTTTTGACTACAAAGAAACAATGTGATTATTAGAAGACACAGTAAAATAGGCGGCTAAAAGGAAAGTCTGAGTGAGAGAAAGAAAAAGCAGCAATGTTCCACTTGCTAATCTCTTTCCATTTCAGAATGGCAAAGTCTAGAAATCTATTTTGAACAGCTGCACGTCCATTTGTGTTTGCTATAAACCAAAGCTATTTCAGAAAAAATAATGGGAGGAAACAGATTTTTCTTTGCCATTTCTGTTCCTTTCAGTATACAAAACCAATAACAACAAAATTAAAACCAAGCAGACAATCAAGTGAGACAACGTCCAAAATTTCACCAAGCAATCTCTAGAGATTATGCTAAGAAGTGTAGTAGAAAGCAGGAAGAATCCGATTTAAATGCTTGATCTTCAGTGCTTATTGAAGGGAATGTTTGCCATACCTGCATGCAGCATGGAAAGTTGTAAGAGCGGAAGGATGAGATTTGGACAGTCTGGAGATGGAACCTAAGGTAATACTCAGGCAGTGATTTTGCAACTGTTGCATAATATGGAGAGTGCTTGTATTAATAATTCTGTTAATGTTAGCGTTTCACAGTCAGGCAATTGAATGCTGCACTGTTCAAAATCATCTACATTTATGGTGGGAAAATCAGCAAAATCATCATTAAAAAGAATAGCCATTTCATAAATATGTTTTTTTTCTCAGTGGGAGATAAGAGTGTAGTCATTTCAGAGGAAAGAATGTATTGAAGGCACAGTTCATTGTTTTGTTAGCCAGCACACTTTCTTTGTACTTTCTAGAGTGGAGAGTTCTCAATGTGTTCTAGGAAGTTGCAAAGAGCTACTAAAGGCATATCCCTTTGTTCTAGAATTATAGCAAGGTAGGGGTTGGAAATGATCTTTGAAAGATCATCTAGTCCAACCCCCTTGCTAAAGCAGGTATATCCAGATCAGGTTGCACAAGAACCCATCCAGGTGGGTTTTGAAATTCTCCAGTTCTCAGTCTACCTCACTGTCCACTAATCTAACCCACACTTCCTATGCTTACCTATGAGGATGTTTTAGCAGACAGTGTCAAACACCTTACTGAAGTTGAGGTAGACAGCATCCACTGCTCTCTCCTCTACCCATCTGGTCACACCATCGCAGAAGGCTATCAAGTTGGTAAAGCATGATTTCTTCTTCATGAATCTGTGCTGGCTATTCCTAATAATCTTTTCCTCTATGTGCTTAGAAAAGACCTCCAGAATGAGTCGTTCTGTCACATTTCCAGTGACAGAGGTGAGGTTGACTGGCCTATATTTTCCTGAGTTGTCCTTCTTGCTCTGTAAGGTCAAAGTGACACTGACTTTTATCCAGTTCTCAGACACCTCTCCTGTTTTCCTTGGCCTTTCAAAAATGGAGATTGAGTTAGCAATAAAATTAAATAGCTCCTTTGGCACTCATGCATTCCTTCCAGTCCCATGGATCTGTTTTAGGATATGGCAGTTTGCATTTTCATTTTTAGGGAGATAATGAGTAATTGATAAGAACAGGCAAATCTCCACTAACATCAGTGCATCTGCATTCATTTAAATCAGTTGAGGATCTTATTCACAGTATGACAAAATGTCTCAACTAATATGATTAGCTAAAGCTGCAATGAAAGCCCAGCAGGGATGTGAATTGTTGCAACAATGTAAAATATGGGGGGGGGTGGGAGAACCAAAAAAAAAAAAAAGCAAAACTGAAAGTTTCCAATACATGTGTTCAGCTGTATCTACTATTCCATTTTTTCTTATTTGTTGATGTGATAAATGGGGTACTGTGCCAGGATGAGAGGAGAGAGCTAGCTGAGTGGAGAGTTTGCCATAATTATGAAAATCACTTTTGCCTTCGTTCAAGTTACAGGTATGTAAATGTAGACCTGCGGCTGCTGGAAGAGTAGCAGAGAGAGCTGATATCAGAACATACATTATGCATTTTGTTAGTCACTGTTTGCAAAGCTCTGTGGTTCACTTTAGAAAAATGACTCTTTATGCTTCAGTATTCTTATTCCCAGACCTCTCTGGCTAGATCTCTGAGTCAGGGTTTGCTCCTGCGCTTCACCTATCATCATGTCTCTTGCAATGAATCTGGCCCTCATGTAGCTGATGCACTCTGTCTCTCTCCAGGAGCACCCATTAGAATGTATCCAGTAATCACCAGGAATAAATACTAGTAACCCAAATCTCCTGACTATCAAGAGGTGCAAGCTTGACAATGACAAAACTTTCCAACCTAGCCTTTGACTCAGTTTATTGAAGTGAACATGTACTACCTATGGTCATTTTTTTCCCCAGACTATCTCAATATCCATGAGCCTCAGCTTTTTGCCTGCCTGCTGGTCTAAGCTGGAAGGCAAGAGACAAGAACATGAAGCACTTTATCACTGCCACTGTAAACAGTTTGTGTATTTACTGTGGAAATATGTTTCTGTGAGGGGTCAGACTGTAATACCTTGTACCTTGTCAGCAGAAACACACTTCAGTACATCCTGTTTTTTTTTACATCCAGTTCTGAGTAAGCAAGGGTATAGATCTTTTATGTCTTAGTAGTATGGTGAGTACAAAGGGAAAACTTCTGGTAATATTTGTGCATAAAATACAAGCCACCATTCGAAACAAGGTGTTGTATCATGGTGTCAGCAAACCCTAACTAAAATGTCTCAAACAAATATCATATTGTAATGGTGCCATAAGACACAGATGGATGAATGAAGAAAGAATGCTAATTATCAATGTTATTCATTCCTTCTGTAGCAACAGAAAGAAACCATGCAATAAGAGAGACTCCAGAAGAGAGGATCCTGAAAGCAGAACCCCCAGTGCAATGGGCTGGGAGGAAACTCCTTTTGCTGGAGAGCATGTCCTTCTCTCTTCCTCCAGGTACCACATTTGTTCACCCCAGGGTTCACATTTCCTAGTAATGGATAGAAATCTATGTCTAATGACGATCATGGTATAAAGGAAAAGCTACCCTCCTTAAGTGAACTTTGGAGCAAATTTCTGTCCTAGGAATTGTTGTGGTGACTGAGGGAAGTGTCTTAATTTCCTTGTCAGTCTATAAGCAAACTGCAGTATTGGTCTCACATTTTTTACTTCTAGCACCTCAATTTACACACTTGCAGGTTCTCTCTGTTTAAAATACACTAATTTTTAAGTGTCTTAGCTTTTATGAAGTACAGTTTTCAAATCTCATCTCAGGTTAATTTTTATTTAGAGGTTAGGTAAAACTATTAATGACTAATAGGTTTATAAAGAGCAGAAGAAAAAAAAAAGTAGGAACATAGAAACTTAGAAAAGTGGAAAACTACTGGAATCTCTGAGTGAAGAGGGATAGTGAAGAGTGAAGAGGGATAAAATGGCAACAATGGATAAGTTAATATAATTTCACTGGAGCAATAAAAAATTTGTCTGGAAGCACAACTTGTATCTTCCCCTTTGTTGCTTCTGCTGCTTTTGCTGTGCCTGCTGCTGTCTTCCCCCGATGCTGTTTTGGCTGCTGCTTTGCTGCTTCGCTGTTGCTTGTCCCCATCCCCATCTTCTCTGAGGTTACTATATTCTGTAATAGTTTGTTCTGCCTATACTCTTATATTTAGTTTAAACTGTAAAAAAGACAATTTCAATTTTTCTGACTTTCCAAGCTCTCAATTGTAGTGAATTTACTCCCTCCATAGCAGGTTTATAATAAGTTATTGGGGGATTCACTCTAACCCATCACATGGATATCTATGAAGAAAAATAAGGGAATCTGGAGGGATTGTCCAAGAGTTACAGGATTACCAATAGTAGAGTTTTCAAGATGTAAAGCTTTGGAACTGTGTGGCAGTTTTCTATCTTTGTGTGCTTGCAACCTGAGAAGAGCTGGACTTCCCATTTCTCGGTGACTCAAAACAATGTGAATTTGGTCACAGATTTGCAAAATTGAACAGTAGGTGTTTTAGTTAGTGCTGTCTGATAGCATCAGTTGACAGGAGTTTTTTTTCTGGTTAGGTTTTTAGTTTTATAGCTTTAGTAGCAAGTTAGTGCTAGTAAAGTCACTGGAATAAACTTCGTTGAACTGATGTGACAGTACATTAGAGTCTAGTAAAAATTAATTTTGTATGGCTAAGTTACTTCTAATTTACCACAACAAATCAAATATTTTTAACTATTTGCAGTGTCCCGTTCCATAAAAGACCTTTTTTCCTCCAAGATGCAGACAGGGACAATTAAATAGCTTTGTAACAGTAGTTCTATTCTTTAAGAGTCTAATAGATAAACTCTGAGAACAAACTTCTGTACACATGTCAGATTATCTGGTATAATTTAATGCATTTTGTTAAGTTCTTTGTTTTCTCTCTCTCTATGCTTTTCAGAGAACTCTCTTGAGAAAGCATGCATAGTCTAGAATTCAGAAAAACAGGATTGTTCGTATTAGAGACAATTCAAACACAGGCATTTTTCTACCAAATGTCTGGAGACATTAACTATGGCACCTGAAATTTTTTTTTTTTTTTTTCCAAACCAAATGGACAAAGGGTTACGAATGTATGTGAATTGAAGATCCATTATGTCTTGGTCCATCTAGGATTTTATCTTCATACCTATTAACTTGAATTTGAGAAAAGGCTAAATTCTATTTCAGCCTTGGATGTCAGAGCTTTCTTGAGGTGTTAGCTGACAATGAGCAACAAAGTCAAATGGTAATAAAAAACACCCTGACTAACTAAGGGAAAGTTGTATTGCTGGAATGACTGTGCTTCAGACTTCAAAGCAAAATGAACAGAGCCTCCATTCCTATCCCTATGGGATGGAATCAACTGCTGAGAAATTTTGTCATTCCAGACATAATTTCTGGTACTAAGTCTGAAAATATCTGCAAAGAGTAGGCATCTTTAGGAGACATTATGTGTCTTCAGGAGGGTAAGTTTTGAAACAAAGATAATTGTCAGGATGTGCTCATACACTCATCAGTGCAAATACATGTCCTGGAAGTCCTAGAAGATTTTTGTTTTATCAACAAATTGAAAGTAGGATTGAGAATTTCTACACTGTGACTCACCAAATAACAGTGTTTTTATCTGGCATTTGACCATAAAAACAATAAAGAGAGAAGGTCTTTCTGAAGGTTGGTCACTCCTTCCCTAATATACTTAGCATAATATCTAGCATTGTAACTGGGATCCCAGAACTGTTGATGTTGACAGGGATCTTTTGAGACCGTTCTACAAACCCCTTTGTTCAAGCAGGATTACTGAGATAAATCAGGCTGCCCTTGACTGTGTCCAGTCAAGTTTTGAGTATATCCAAGGATGAAAACTTTATAACCTCTCTGGACAACCTGTTCTATCTTCAGGTTGTGAGTTTAGTTAGATAGCAATCAGTGTGTTTCAGTTCATGCCCATTGCCTCTTTTGCACACAAGAGCACCAGCTATTGACTTCCAGACAATATTTTTTTGCTAATGTACCACAAAAATGATAGTTTGCCTCATTGAATTTTTTATTCATTGCACCACCAGTAGCTTGGCAGTGGCTCAAGCAAGACTGGCAACAAGTTCAACTCTTGTTGAAAGATCCTGGCATGCGACTGGCAGGGCTTGTTGAAAGGGCTTTAAACTAGGCTGGAAGGGAGACGGGGTCAAACGTATCTGTACTAGAGATGAACCAAAGGAGACTGAGTGTGTTAAGCCAGAAATAGGGGTAAAATCA
>VWZI01009878.1:25853-38504 GCA_013396835.1 Psilopogon haemacephalus
GGGAGGGGGGGCAGGTAACTGCTTAAAACACTACATTTTTTTTTTAATAACCACCACACACTTTCATTTAATTCTACAGATACATGCAAAAGTGTATATTCAACACTAAGAAGTGAGATGTCTCAAAACCCACACCCACACACATACTTCTCAATTCTTTGGTGTTTCTTAAATAAATGCTTCATAAGATTAGGTTCTGCAAGAAAAAGAAGCTTCTATTCCTCTCTTGCTGTGCACCCGGAGGCTTTTTCTTACAGTGTATCGCCGAAGAACATTGTATCGCTAAGAAATCTCCATAGCAGCCTTCTCCCAGTGGCAAACCTGGAGATCAGCAATTTTTCCAGTGTGTGGGTAAAGCTTACCATAGTGAGAACCTCAGGGAAATAGGCACCCAGTCAGTTCTGGTCTCTCTCTCAAGGGAGGCAGGGAGAGGTATGGGCAGAGCTGCAGCCATAGTGAGCTACTTAAAAACCCTTTTTCCTTGCCCATCCCTTCTGAAAAGTTGGTACCCACTGATTGCAGCACTGCAGCTGTGGGAGTCTCCCACATGGTTTCCATGATGGCTGCTACATCACAGTTTCCCTGTAGGATGATGGCCTCCATCTCCTCCTGTTTATTGTCCATGCTATGTACATTGGTGTATAAACATTTCAGGGATGGAGCTGAGTACTTTTCAACCTTGAAGGGTGGTAGACCTTCCGGTAATCGAAGATGTCAACACATTATTCCACAAGCTACTACACCCAGATTTCACAGTATCACAGGATCACAGGATGTCAAGTGTCTGAAGGGACCCAAGGAGATCCAACCCCCCCCGAGCCAGAGCAAGACCATACAATCTAGCACAGATCACAGAGGAACACATCCAGGAAGGCCTTGAAAGTCTCCAGAGAAGGAGACTCCATAACCTATCTGGGGAGCCTGTTCCAGTGCTCTGTAACCCTTAAAGCAAAGAAGTTCTCCTTTGTGTTGAGGCAGAACCTCTTGTGCTGCAGCTTCCATTCATTGCTTCTTGTCCTATCACAGGGAGGAAGTGAGAAGAGACTGTCTCCCGCTCCTGACCAGCCCTCAGATATTTATAAACATTTATTAAATCCCATCTCAGTCTTCTCTTTTCCAGACTAAAAAGTCCCAGGTCCCTCAGCCTCTCCTCATAAGGCATGCCTTCCAGTGAAATTTCTCAGTGGCAAGGCCAAGTATATCTCTGTATTGGGTTGAGGCTAGCTGCCCCCACCCTGAGCCCAAAANTTTCAGTCCCAGCTTCAGCAGACAATAACGGTGCTCTAACACAGGGCGGCAGGGAGACACGTGCTGCAGCAGCACAGAGCGCGAGCAGGTGCTCGACCTGCCAGCACAAGGGGAAGCGGAGAAGGGAGAAGAGAGAGAGAGACCCGCGGGGGACTGGGTTCCCCCTCTTATAGTCCCAAAATCCTAGCAGGAAGTGGGAGTGTCTAACCATGCAACCTGGGAAAAGGGTGAAACCATTCCTTGGGAAAAGACAGGGGGCGCCAGGGGGGCTTAACCCTTCACAATCTCCATCTCCCTTTAAAACTAGTTTAAAGCCTTGTCAACAAGCCCAGGCAACTCATGTGCAAGGATTCTTTTCCCCTTATGGGATAGATGTACTCCCATGGACAGAAAAGTTCTGTGGATGGCACCAACCTCCAAGCCATGTGTTAATCGCATGGATTGTTTTCTTTCCTTTGATATCTCTTCCTGTCACTAGAGGGATTGAGGAGAACACCACTTTCACTCCCAAACCCTCAAGTAATCTTCCCAAAGCCCTGAAGCTGTTTTGGTTTTGTTTTTTGTATTCCTGTACGTTGCCTCATCACTTACAATCTGCACAACCAGCAGCAGATAATAGTTTGATGGCTGCACCAGACTGGGAAGCCTCTTAGAAATGTCCCTAACCCTCATTTTCCCTGAGAAGGGAATCCCCTACTACTCACACCTTTCTTTTTTTTTTTCTTGTTTGCACTAGTCCTAAGTTGTGGGACTGGCAGACAAGTCCTGCGTAGCTGCATGAATGGACATTCCTCTCCATTCTCATTCATCTGACCCCATACCTGTTGCGTACGGGCAACTGTGTAGGCTGGGGGGATTGGGAGGGTGCTTGCTTGCCTTTCCTGCCTCACCATAGAAGGACATGATTCCATTCCCCACCCCATCTCTTAGGTCTCTTTCTTTTTCCAGGTGACACGAGGGCATGGTTTCCCCTGCTTCTTGTGCCACCTACACCTACAGCTGCTTCCGCAGGGATGGTGATGCCCTGCTCCACAAGTCTATCTCCTTTTCATATTCCCTTATAAGCCTTCTTCCTTCAGCTCACCCACCAGGCCAAACAAATAATTTATCTGTTCACATCTAATGCATGTGTTGTCTCCTCTACCCTCCAGTGCAAGTGCCAAGCTTTGTTACCATCCACAGCCAGTGGCCTGGACACCTACATGTCTGCACAGAGCAACTGTCTGGGTACCACAGTTCTACTGAAAATAGGCCTCAGGTTGGTTGTTACCATGGCTGGATCTGCATAACTCAATGTATTCACATGATGCCAGCACATGTGCAGGTGACTCACCTTGCTTGACTGATCTTGGTCAACGTGCAGCAATCTGTGATAGAGTGGCACCTCTGTGTTAGTGAACTTTGGGCAAAGAGCAGTACCGAGGCTAGCTCCAGTGGACCAGTGTTTTATTGAGGCTTTTTTCTTATGGGCTCTCCCTAGGGGAGAATCCCAGAAGGGGTCAGGGAAGCTGGGCGATGCTGGGTGCATGGCTGATTTGAATGCAGAGTCAGCAGTGTGAGTCTCAGTTGTGGGAAGAGAGCAGCTTTCCCTGCTGAGCCCAACCAGCAGCATGCACAGGGGTAAAAAGAAAACAAAACATGTGGGAAAGCTGTCAAAGGAGAGTGGTCTCTACCTGATGGAAGAAGAACATACTCCTGATGCCAACCAAAGTGGAGGTGGGAACCCAGACAGGGTCTCCAAAAAAGCAAACCATGACATAAATGACAAGCTGCAGGGAATGTCTATGCCTCTCATAGCAGGGGACTGAGCAAGGTGCGAGCAGGTAAATTTTCTGCTCAGCTGGGTGGCACAGCTGCAAGCATACATTAAAAAGTTCCAAGAAAAAGTCAAAAGACTTAGGAATATCAGGAAAGCTGAAAAGGAGGTTGACTGGTGGAGCCAAGCTCTGCTTGCCCTGATGAAGAGTCAAGGACACCCATCCATAAGCAAGGGACAGCAGGTGTGGGTGGCACATGAAACAGGTGATCCCTGCTTCCCTACAAGGAAGCATCCCTAAGAGGATGATTATGGAACTGGAGCACATATCTTATAAGGAGAGGCTGGGTGACCTAGGGCTTTTTAGTCTGGAGAAGAGAAGACTGAGAGGGGATTTAATAAATGTTTATAGATATCTGAGGGCTGGGTGTCAGGAGCAGGGGGTCAGGCTCTTCTCACTTGCTGACTGTCAAAGGACATGAGCAATGGGTGTAAGTTGCAGCACCTGCATGCAGCATGGGCAGTAAACATGGAGGCCACCGTGCAACAGAGAAACTATAGTACAGCAGCCAACAGCTTGAGTGCTGCAATCAATGGGTACCAACATTATGGAAAGAATAGGCAAGGAAGAAAAGGTGATGGAGTGGCCCTCTGTAGTTAGGGTTAGAGACATGTACAAAGCCTTAATTAAAAATTAAGATGATGATAGGATTGAGTCCTTATGGGTAAGAATCAGAAGTAAGGCCAGCAAGAGTGATATCGTGGTGGGAATCTGTTGTAGGCCACCCAATCAGGATGAAGAGGTTGATGAAGTGTTTTATAAGCAGTTGAGAGAGATCTCACAATCATTCCCCATTTTTCTTATCGGAGACTTCAATTTCCATGACATCTGCTGGAAATACAATACATAAGGGAGAGAACAGTCCCAGAGGTTCCTGGAGTGTGTGGAGAAGACCTTCCTGACACAACTGGTGAGGGAGCCAACCGGAGATGGTGCCCTCCTGGAGCTGCTTCTTGTGAACAAGGAAGAACTTACGGGGAAAGTAAAGGTTGGTGACCATCTGAGGGTCAGTGATCATAAGATGATTAAGTTCTCTATCCTTGGGGAAAGAAGGAGAGGGGTTGGCAAAACAGCCATTAAGGATAATAAGAAATGTTTCTATAAATTCATTAACAACAAAAGAAGGAGTAGGAAAAATCTTCATCCTTTATTGGATGCAGATGGAAACATAGTGAACAAGGATGAGGAGTGGGCTGAGATTCTTAATGCCTACTTCACCTCACTCTTTAGCACTGGATCCTGCAGTTCTCCAGATGCTCAGCCTCATGAACTAAGAGTCAGTGAGGAGAATGAGAATGTAGTCATCACAATAAATGAGGAAGCATTCAGAGAAGGTCATAGAGCATTGTGTCATTACACACCTGATAGAGAACAACCAGCGGATCAGCCATGGGTTTATGAAGAGCAGGTCCTGCCTGACAAGCCTGATCTCCTATGACAAGATAACTTGACTATTGGACTAGGGAAAGGCTGTGGATATTTTCTACCCAGACTTTCAAAAAGCCTTTTACACTGTTGCCCACAGAATTCTTGTGGACAAACTGACTGCTCATGGATGAGCACATCTGTGCTGGATAAAGCACTGGATGGATGAAAGGGTCCAAAGGGTGGTGATCAGTTAATCCAGCTGACAGGTTCAACACACAAGTGGTGTTCCTCAGGGCTCAGTATTGGGACCACTTCTGTTTAACATCGTTATTGATGACCTTGATGAAGACACATAGTATGTCATCAGTAAGTTCATGGATGACACCAGGTTAGGTGGCAGTGTTGACCATCATGGGGGTAGGGAAGCTCTACAGGGGGACTTGGATAGATTGGATCAATGGGCCAATATTAACAAGATGAGCTTCAACAAGACCAAATGCCAGGTTCTGTACTTGTGCCACAACAAACCCAAGTAGTGCTACAGGCTTGGGCAAGTGTGGCAGAAAGGGACCTGAGGGTTGTAATAGACAAAGAACTCAATATGAGCAAGCAGTGTGCCCAGGTGGCAAGGAAAGCCAATGGCATCCTGGCTTGCATTGGAAATGCTGCATCCAGCAGGAGTAGGGAGGTGATTGTCCCCTTCTAGTCAGCTCTGGGGAGGCCACACCTTTAATACTGTGCTCATTTTTCAGCACCTCATTACAAGAAAGCTGTCAATGTGCTGGAGTGATTACAGAGAAGGGCAATGAAGCTGCTGAAAGGCCTGGAGAATAGATGTTATGAAGAGTGACTGAAGGAATTGGGGCAATTTAGTTTGAAAAAGAGGACACTGAGGGGAGACCTCATTGCTGTCCACAGCTACCTGAAAGGATGTTGTGGAGAGGTTGAAGCTTGTCTCTTTTCACAGGTAATTAGTGATAGAACAGGACGGAAAAGATCTCAGGGTATGACTGGGTTGGTTGAGACTGGACATTAAGAAAAATATTTTCACAGCAAAAGTGGTCAGGCAATGGAATGGGCTGCCCAGGAAGGTGATTGTATCATCAACCCTGGATATGTTTAAAAGTCATTTGGACGTGGTGCTTGGAGATATGGTTTAAGGGTGAACTTCGTAGAGTAGGGTTGTTGGTTGGACTTTGTGATACCGAGGGTCTTTTCCAGTCTTAACATTTCTCTTATTCTATGATTTACATAGCTGTGAATCCTCATTACTATTACTGTGCTTAGCAGGCAATAGGAAACTCCTGCACTGATAGCAATCCTGTTACCTGTTTTATTAAAAACTTAAAATCCTTTCCTTGTCCCTACACTTACAGAATTTCAAAATAATTTACTTTCCTGAATGCTACTGGTCATAAAGCAAGCTTTCAAATCATATTGTTTTAATCTTTCAAGAAAGGAATAGAACAACTTCACTGTGAAGATGAACTCAGACTAGATAAGTAGGATGTAACTAAGTCTTTGACAGAGAAAATTTTGAAGGAGAAACAGGTCCATCAAATGCTTCACTATACACCTGGAAAATGCTAATCAAAGACAGTGACACAAATTAGAGACAAACATTGTCAAGATTCTTCTTGGGGTTTTTTGGTTGTTTTTTTTTCTTTGTTTTGTTGGTTTCTTTGTTGGGGGGTTTTGGGAAGATTTTGGGGGATTTTTTTTAATTGCAAGTAATATCTTTTAGGAAGCTACTTTTCACAAAGTTGTATTTTTTTTAAAAAAAATCTGTGATGTAAAAGTGCACCAGTCATGTCAGGACCTATCATATGTGATTGAAACACAGGCAGACATGACATGGTTAAAGTGGCCCCCACTGACACTGCCACTGTAACAAGATCCTTACATGACCCTTTCCTAAACTATAATTTCAGTAATGTTATCCAGTAATGTTATCAGTCTTTGAAGAACTGTTGGAAATCAGTTATTCATTTCTGGACCTGAAGTGCAAAAATGTGGAGGTCTCTCTAAGCAAGGAAAAGCAGATTTTTATTTTTTTAAACTTTATGCTTTTTAAAATGTGTGAATATGAAGCAGAGCACAAGTACACAATCACACACTGATGTGCTTATTTTTTCATTCTGAACTGAGTTCTGGTTGTTTTTTATATAGGTGCTCAAGTATATTTACTTTTGATTTATACTGATAAATGCACCATACCAGGTGCTCACACTCCATTTGCTGCTACCAAAATTCAGAGTGGCTTAATTTATTGTATTTTAAAATAGTAAGATAACATTTAGGCTTTCTGAAGTCCAAGCTGTCATACAAGTTATGAACATAAGGAAGTTCATCTCACATCTTAACCCAAACCACAGTTGTAACAGTCAAATCACATGGAGATGTAAAATCAGGGTGAAAAATCTCATTAATGAAATCACTCATGGACTAATTGGGACACTCTTTAGAGGTCAGATTCTTAGAAAAATTATCTTTCTGAGCAGTACTTCATTATCCCATTTTTATGTAGTTATAAAACAGAAAATATGCAAAGAAATTGGAATCAAATAAGTTTAAGGAAACTTTTATATAAATTTAGGGAGATTGATCTGGAGAGTATTTCCTTTTGCCCCAACTGCTTCATTCCTCATGTTGCTGAGCTCTAGACAATTTCTTTTTCAGCCTGTGACCAGCACGTGCCGAATGTGTTGCTTTAGAATCAGAGACTGACGATAGTGAGAGGTCGTTCTAGATCACTCCTAGAAGCTGAATTTTGTCTGCCAGTATGTTTCCTAGAGGTTTGTTCTATGCGGTGCCTTCTGCTTGATATTTTGTCCAGTTTATGAATGATATCACTAACAGATGATAGTTCCCATTATATTATCAACAGCTATTTTTTTTTACTGATCTATAGTGTATTGAAAATAACATACAGTATCATAGTGTTGGGAGGAATTTATTTCTAAAAAATATAATATTGTGGCCATTTTAAAATTACATTGTTATGAGATGTATATTTTTAGTTATTAGAATCAAGTGCAGCACAGAGATATTGATTCCTTGTTCCCTTGATTGGATCATTTTTGCTAAATTGAGTTGCTTTATTTTTGTTGCAAAACCTTTGGCATTTCAGGTTGTTGACTGAACAAGCTAAATAATTGTGTCACTTGTGTAACATAGGTACTTAATAAAAGAATTTCTTCAGAAGCTTGTGGTAATTTCCTCATCGAGATTAAGTTTAAGGCCTCTTTTGTTTCATATTATTGTCATTTGACAGTTTTTTTCCTAAATATGCACTATGGCAAGCAGGAATTTTGCTCTCCAGAAACTGGAAGCACATTCAGAACCCACTCTGAAGGTCAGAGTGAAAAGTCTTAACTTCCCCACTCCCTGGGAGGGGAAAAAAAAGGCAGAAGGAAGAAAATGCTGACTATCTTACTTGCAGTAAGGACATTTGGAGGTCATTACACCTACATTATCTCATATGAAATCCTTAAATAGAATGCATTAAACTTATATTTAAGATGTTAGAGGAAAGCAGTTGCAGATATCTGAGGAAGACTTGTAAAGAAGATTTTGCAGCAGTTGCCCTGCTACTAATCCATCAGAGGACTCTATTATTATTCTATGTTAATGTTCAGAAATTAAAACAATGCCATTCCTGAGCATTGTACAGAAAAGGAATTATGAGTCAAGCAATGAAACTCTGAAAAGACTTCTTGAAATTCCAGCAAGAGGAGAAAACTTTTTTGTATGTGTTCATACACAAGAGGATTCCTTTTTTTTTAGCTAAAGGATAGAGAGGGCGTCCTCAGAGTTAGCCCAAAGAAATTGTCCAGGCTTTAAGAAGTGTCCTTTGAAAGCTGCCTTATTAATGATAGCAGCCTGTGGATAATACACATCAATGACTTCAGCTTAGACA
Organism: Psilopogon haemacephalus; assembly: GCA_013396835.1. NCBI lineage: Eukaryota > Metazoa > Chordata > Aves > Piciformes > Megalaimidae > Psilopogon > Psilopogon haemacephalus. Next base: position 34,206 of record VWZI01009878.1, read on the forward strand.
GTTGGGATTTGAATGTTCCACTGCTGCATGTCCTTTTTCAAGCAAACTATTCAGATAATAAAGCTTTCCTTTCTTTATTCTTCTTTCTTTTCTCTCTCTCTTTCTTTTTTTTCTTTTTTTTTTTTTTTTTTTTTTTTTCTGATTTGGGAAATGCTATCAAATGGAGACCTCTCAATTTAAAAGGATTCTTCTTTTCTTTTCCTTTCCAAACCTTGTTGAAGAGTATAAGAATAACACAATATGAAACTGATTTCCCCTAAAAGATAGAACAGCAATGTAATGAAAATGAAGTGGTGGTGTTGCTGATTGTAATCCTTCCAAAGAATAAAAAAACCAGAGTTGACTGTTGCCAGAGGGACTGACATATGCTGCCTGAGATGAAAGAACTGCAATAGGTATTGGTATATTGACCTAATGGAAGATGTAAAGAGAAAAATGAGGTTGCAGACCTCATAACTAGTTTTTAAATCACTGCTTTCTTAAAGGAGCATCTTNNCTTAAAGGAGCATCTTGTTTTCAGCAGCCTTCTACCATTACTCCCTAAAATAGTACTTTCTTCTTTGTCCCTTTCTAGTTGTAAAATAGAAATCAGAAGAAAGGCCCCATCTTAACTTCAAGTATACTTTAGATGGATTTAAAGGAAGTTAATTTGAAATGATAGTAAATAATCCTCCACTATTCTGTCACCAGTTTTATATTTCCCTGTAATTACCACTGAATAAGCTTCTTTTTTAAGCACACTTAATACATAGGCCTTTTTCTTCCTTCTTCATTTATTAATTTATGCCTCAGATAAAAATGGCATTTTTGTAAGGAAACCTCAGCCACTCACCTTTGCCTTTAGGGACCTGTTCAAGGAGACTTATGAATTGTTCGGGTGTTGTAAGTGCCACCCAATGCAGCTTTTCACCATGCTTCCCTGCCTTGCAACCCTTCCACTGCTTCAGAGTGTATATATCTGTGTTCTGCCACTTGATCAGCACCTTTGTGGTGACAAAAGAAGTTCCATGGAAACAGCAAGAGAAGAGATGAAGGTGATCAATGCTACTATAAAAACTGTCTGCAACAGCAAAGAGACATGGATAAAAACAAATGCATACCTCAGAATCCCATGGATGGTTATTTGTGTGGGGACTAGGCTGATATCTCATGTAGGCAGTACCTACTATGTTTTCATCCCACTACAAAACTTCATCTTTATTACCTTATTATAAGTTACTTCCCAATGTATGATACAGTGTCTTTGTGAAAGGAAGAATGTAATGCAGCTCATTCCTCTAAGGCACTTAAAGGTCATTACTCTACAGTGTAGCAAATGTTTTATTAATTTTGCCACAGCTCAATTTCTCTGCTAAGACATTTGTAGCAAAATGCTACACTGCTCAGCAGAGAGGTGACTGATTGAACAAGAAGCAGCAGAATTTGGGCATCCTGATAAAATTTTCTCGGTCTGTTCAGTTAACACCAATCAGTTTTATGTAGACAGTAACAGTTGAATGCTAACTAGGTGATCTCATCCATCAGAAAAAAGCAGATGACAGTACTTTTAGGTTAATATTATTTCGACATTTTGTTCTTGAATAATTTATACCTGTTATTGAGCGCTATTGTCTTCTTTGGTCTTGCTAAGGTGCTACCCATGCTGGCAGTGTTTGTCTGAGACAGGAAGACATGGTCCTCTGAGAGTGAGTGCAACCACTAGCAGAAATTGACTTGGGCAAATGCAGCAAGGCTATGTGCTGAGGAAAACATAATTAATGAATAAATCTCTCATCTAATCAGTAGAAATGCATCTACCCAAGTGGTTGCAACAGCATAGATGTGATGGTTAGAGGATTGCACCACAACAGCTTTGAGCTTTGTGACTCTGCCAGCAGCTGTCTTCAAACAGGGAGACTTGGCATCAGACTGCAGTTGCACCCTTACTGGTAAACTTAAGGCTAGGTAGAGACAAGCTTTGACCAACACATCCATAAAAATGTCCCTTATGTGATGGGTTTTGTACCAAAGTAAAGCTTGTTTCCTTCTATGAAGGAGCTTTTCCAATTTGGAAAGGCAGAACCTTCTTTTTCTAATAGACATATTGCCTAAATTGTTTTGGATATGTATTGAAGATGGGAAAAAAAAAAAACTAACAAACTGCTTAATTTTTATTCTAAAGGATAACATGTTTCTGGACTGAAAGTGATAGGAACATCATTACTGAAATTAATGACCACTTTTTCACTTTTCATTACAAAATTTTTAACTCTGTCTTCTAAATTAAACGAATCTCTCTCATATTACTGAGGTTTATAAATGTTATCCACAGAACACAAAAGCAAATGTTTTGCTTTTAATTTCTATGTAAATAGAGTCACAATTCCACAGACTATCTGAATAATAATGATGAAATCTTAATTATCATGTAGTGACTATTTTCATAAAGTAACCAAGTGCCTTGTTACAGATCATCAAACTCTAGGGTTCATTCTAGTGTTTGTCTCACAATATTCCAGCCAATTTATTGAGAAGTATTTTAATTTCCAGAGTTTAGCTGGATTTGAACACCATTTAACTCTCATGGACTAAAAACAGTAATAATAATTTTTAAAATAAAATACTGTGAATTTTGTTGAGGAGAATATGGTACAATTTGGATTGAATGTGCTCCTGGCCTCTTTAGGTGCACTGAAGTCAAACAGAATTAATTTGTATTGGACGTATGTGTAAAATTATATAACAGACTGGCCTTTGTAGCAGAAACACATGGCTCATCCTGTGGTGCAGATTTCCCAGTGATAATAAATATTTTTTTTAACAAAAATAAGGGGAAAAGGTAACTAGATCACATCAGTCAGAGTAGTTGACCTGAGCCAGGAATGTGTCAGTTTGAATTTCCTTCTTGTCAGGAACACCCTATATCACCAGCAAAGAGGAAAACCTATTACCATTACTTTTACATTTCTACATGATATAAAAGAGAGAGAAAGAAAAAAAAAATCCTCTGTTATGTACTCAGTTTAAAATCTCCATTGGACCAGAAAGAGTTTTCTTCACCTCATGAAATAGAAACACTTTTAAAGATCTACATTCAAGCTGTTCTTACTTATACAGTCTTGCACAAGGGAAACCTTTGACAGCTGTTAAAAGGGAATACAGTTTTGTGCTGTAAAGACCTACTCACACAGCTTATCTTGGTGACAGTGGATATCTGATACTCATTGGCTCAGTCTTGTAAACTCATACATTTATCAGTCAGAAGTCCAGGAAGAATGTAGATCTGTAAAACTTGTTCTTGCAGAACATATAGCTCATGCTGCTGGACAGAGAGGCCACCCACAGCCACCTAAGTACTGTGCAGTTGGTGGCATTGTGGAATAAAGGCACCTTAAGGAGGAGCGTCTTGCTGGGCTGAGAAGAGTGCTTTGGGGGCAGTGATGATGGTGCAAAGGTCTCTCAAGGACAGCACAGCATTAGCAGGATGTTGTATTACAGATTTTCTCTTAGAGTTGCACATATAATGCCTCATCACAGACATCTGAGGGCCTGAGTGAATTCTGGGTGATTTTGAAAAAGACATGAATTTCTAATTGAGATAATTAATTGCCCTTCAGAATTTAAAATATGAACAACAGACAGACAATATTCTAATAAGAGAAATTGGTACAGAATCTGAATGAGCAGGCATTGGTTGTACAAGAATAACAATGCTAAAGTCTGTATCATGCCTTGGTTTACTAAGAGGCAGGACAAGCCAATGGGTAAACAATTCTTTCTGCTCACCTCTTGGGCACTTGTTCTGCTCGCTACTCCTTTGCTCCGCGCTTCAGTCCTTCATTCTCTCCCTCAACCTGGCCATCTGCACACGATGAAATTTCAGTCCTGTAACACATCAGAGAAGCCTGCTCTGCACAAGACAGCCTGTGGCTCCCACAGCCCAGCAGCTCAGGCTGAGCAATGACAAGAGCCCAGCACAGCCTTGGTCTGCTAACCAGGCAGATGAGACTATGTCCCTCAGCACCACATCCACAAGGCCGATCTCCCTTGCTTGCCTGGCACATAAGACAGATAGTGGGATAAGATTGGGTAGTGGTGGGAAGAGGGTAGGGTGGCCGGAAACCCCTCTTGGGGACTCTGATCTCTGGCAGGGGTGTGGTGTTTCTGTATTACCTTTCCATTGAATGTGTCTGTAAATATCTGTAATATATTATAAAGATCTTCTTGTACATTGTGCAAAGCTGTAATATAAAGCTTCATTCCTTAACTCCCAGCCAGCGGAGGAGTTCTAGCCTGGGTTATTTGAAAGAGTTGGGGGGG
>VWZI01009937.1:0-18397 GCA_013396835.1 Psilopogon haemacephalus
GAGAATGTTCTTGATCTCTGGGCCAGTGCGAACTGGTCCCAAGGCAATAGCATGGACCACTTCCCGCTTTATCTGGTTGAATGCTGCCTGCTCTTCAGGTCCCCACTCAAAGTTGCTTCTCTTTCTGGTTACATTGAACAGGGGTTTCACAATCTGACTGTACCCAGGAATGTGCATTTTCCAGAAGCACACAAACCCCAAGGACTGTGTCTCCTTCTTGTTAGTCAGCTCCACCATAGTGGCTACCTTATTAACCACTTCCATGGGAACATGGTGGCGGCCATCTTGCCATTGAACTCCCAGGAACTGGATTTCTCTGGCAGGTCTCTTCACTTTGCTTTTCTTAATAGCAAAGCCAGCATCTAACAGAATGGTGATTATCTGCTTGCCTTTCTCAAAGACCTCCTCTGCTGTCTCACCCCATAGGATGATGTCATCAATGAATTGCAAGTGCTCAGGAGCTCCACCCTTCTCCAGCTCAGTCTGAATTATGCTGTGACAGATGCTCGAGCTGTGCTTCCAACACAATGGGAGTCATTTCCACTTATATTGGACTTCCCTCCAGGTGAAAGCAAACTGCTGTCTGCATTCTTCTGTGATGGCAATGCAGAAGATTGCATTAGCAATGTCAATGGTGGCATACCATTTTGCCTCTTTGGATTCCAGTTCGTACTGTAGCTCCAGCATGTCTGGCACAGTGGCGCTGAGTGGTGGAGTGACTCATTCAGGCCTCTGAAGTCCACTGTAAGCCTCCACTAGCCGTTCTCCTTCCTCACTGGCTAGATGGGACTGTTGAAGGGGGAGTGAATCTTGCCGACGACATCCTACTTCTCCAACTTGCAAGCCAGTTGGCATATGGGCAGCAGAGTCTCTGTTAGTCCAATATTGCTTTCTGTATACCACATGAGAAGTAATTGGTACCTGTACATCCTGCACCTTGTGTTTGCCAACTGCAGAAGGCTCATCCGAAAGGCCGGGCAGGATAGACAGCTGTTCCTTATAGGCAGTCTCTACAGTTGCTATCCCAAATGCCCACTTGTATCCTTTCAGGTCTCTGAAGTAACCCTCCCGCAGAAAGTCCATAACAAGTATGCAAGGTCCATCAGGACTAGTCACTATGGGGTGCTTCTCCCATGCATTCCCAGTGAGGCTAATCTCAGCCTGGAGCACTCAGATCCTGTGATCCCCCTGTAACCCCTGATATTGTTATGGACTCTGATCCTCTGTGGCTGGAGGGTATCAGAGTGCATCGAGCACCTGTATCCACCACAGCCCTATACTTCTTCACCCCCGAGGTGCCAGGCCATTTCACAAACACCTCCCAGTATATCCAGTTACCCCTGCTCTCTGCCTGGCTGGAGAAAGGGCACCTCTAATGCTGGAGGTGGTTCCCACAGGATGTGCACAGGCTTGAGCTATTTGTGTCACCACCCCTCGGGCTATGGGCCTGCCTTTGGGACACTGGAGCCACCCTCCTTCTGGAGTTGTTCCCATTACCTGCACCTTGCAGCTCCTTGACTCTGGCCCACAGGGCTGAAGTGGGCTGGCCATGCCATCGGTCCATGTCCTCACCATAGTGACACAGGGTCTTCCACAGTGAACCCCTTGGATGTTCCCTGCGGGTTTGGGCTGGCCTGCTATGAGGAGGAGGGTAGGGGCATGGCAATGGGTGTTCCTAACAGCTGACACCTGAACACACTCAGAGGGTGAGGGGCAAGCTTCCTCCCCCCTCCTGAGTTCAGAGACAGTGGATGTGAGCTCATCCATATCTCTGGTTAGGGTTTGGACAGTTAATACGAGGGCTTTTCTAGACACACTGTCCTCAAACTGCCTGAGGTCACTTACAAACTCCCTTATGGTTGGGCGACTATTAAGGTCCCTCCCCAGAAGCAGTTCTCCCAGTATGTGTGAGTAGTCAGAGGGTGCACCCCGGGTCAGCTTCTTTAAGAGAGCTGGCTTCATTCTAAAGTCATCAGGGTCCACCAGCAGTTGGCCATTCCCATAGATTATTTCCTGGACTGCCATCTGCCTTAGGCATATGATCCCCTGTTCCATATTTGCCCATTTAAAGGGATGGCAAACCGTATCTTCTTTTGTGGGGTATCGGTACCTTATGGCTGTGAGAAGCCTGGCCCAAAATGAGTGTGTCCTGTCCAGCCTTCCCAGTTCCTTATCCACCCCACCATCCCTCGACAAGGACCCCAGCTGTTTTGCCTCCCTCTGGTCCAGTTCCACAGTCTCCACCCCCACATCCCAGCAGTGCAGAAGCCAAGCCAGCAGAGAGTGACCATTTGCCCGTATATAGTCCTGCTGGCTTTGCCTTATCTCTTTGCAGGGCATGGTCATTATGGTTATTAAGTCAGAGTCACTATCGTGGGGGTAGTTCTGCTGTGACGTGCTGGTCCCTGCCGAGCTGTCATTTGTGGAATCCGATGCATGGATCTTCATCCTTCTGGTTGTGATGGGAGTAACAGAAAAAGCTTGTGGAGGGTTTGCATTTCGGTTTCCCATGGTGGGCGGGGTCATGCTGCTGCCGCTGATGGCTGGTCCAGGCATGCTGCAATCAGCATTGGCCACACCCCTTCCGGCCGCATGCGTAATGGCACTGGCTGTGCCACTGCTAGGGGTGGCCATGCCCCCTCTGGCCGTGTGACTAATGGCACTGGCTGTGCCACTGCCAAGGGCCCGCTGCACTGGGCCGGTTCTCTCCGCACTAGCCACTCCGCTGCAGATTGAGCCACCACTTCTGCTCGGTGCATTGCATGAGGCTTGAGCTCCCTCTTCAGAGGCAGTATCAACACCGCATGTGCAGTGGCAACAGCAGCTTCACCTATCCCCATTCATTTTCATTCTTAAAATTTTTAAATGGCAACTACACCTGGCTGCCTCGTGGTGCACGCCAGGAATGTGACACCTCCCACCTGTACTACATGTACACATAATGAAAATAGAGCCACCAGGTACCACCCATCAGTGTGCCTCCAGGTTCAGCATCATAACATATATGATCAGAATGATTCCAGGTATCTGATGCATTTGCAGCCCCGGGAAAGTTTCCCACATAATCCACTAGAAATACATACAGCCTAGCTGGGAAACCTTTGCAATATTCTAATATCATATCAATTATTAACCATACTACATGATATGTAATAAATTTATATGCCCAAGTCCAAAACAACCACCCAAAAGCTTGAACAATTAAAACTTCTATCACATCCATTTTTTTTTTACTTCCAAATCTCATCAGAAAAAAAAATTAAAATATTAGTCCCACATTGAAAAGCACCAATTAATTTGCATTGGGTTTAAGCTGGCCACCCCTGAGCCCAAAAAGCCCAATAAATACTCAATTCAAGTGGGAAGTAAAAAGATATAAAACTTTAACAATAAATAGGAGGTAAAGGGTTTTTTTTTACAGAAGGTGTGGAAAAAGGGGAACAGAATACAGGGCATGGAGAATGAGAGGAGATACAGAGGCTGGGGAAAGGGGGAATAAAGGGAACAAAATACACAAAATAGAAATACAAGCTGTGGAAATGTAAGTTGAGTCCAAACGCTGGGATGGATGATTTGATGTTGGATGAAGCAGAATGCAGGCTTTTTGTAAAGAAAAGCAGTTAGTCAAAGTTGCAAAGGTAAAATGGTTGCTATCCCCACGTGTTGGCTTGAGAGCACGTGGTGGTCTGGCAGCAGAAGAGCGAGGAGTTAGGCAGGCAGGATAAGAGAGAAGGCAAGATGTCATCCCTTTTATAGCAAGTCCTTAGCAGGAAGTGGGAGGGACTAACCATGACACCTAGGGGCAGGTCAGACCCCACCCTGGGAGGAGTCAGAAGGCTCCAAGTGGCTTAACCCATTACAGTTCTGATGTAATCTTTCACTCCATAGGTGGCTCAACTGGTCCCTTTATTCTTGAAGCATGGCTCCAGTCTTTTTCGACTGCTTGTATGGCAACTTCTGTAACTAACAAACTTGAACAGGCCCATCCCACCGTGAAGTTAGACTTTCCTCTTTCCATCCCTTAACCCATACCCAATCTCTGGTTCCACTGTATGAATTTTGAACAGTAAGGGAGCAGATTGTGCCAACATGCCTATTTCTCCCATTTCTCCGAATCTTTTCACCAAGATTTCTACATATCTCTGAATAGTTACATCCTGTACCCCAGGATTTCCCATATTTTCAACTGTTAAATAGGGCATTCAAAAAAACCCATTTTGTATGCTGATAAGCCAGTGTCTGCCCGAGGCTGAGTGCCAACATTCACCAAAGCTAGAGGTAAACATTTCACCCACCACATTTGAGTTTCCAACATCAATTTCATCATTGCCTGGTTTAGAGTTTGATTCATTCTTTCTACTTGGCCAGAACTTTGAGGGTGCCATGGGGTATGGTAATCCCATTTTATACCCATAGCTTCCGCTGCTTTCTCAATACAGTAGACATTAAATGTGTGCCTCTTGCCTGCTCCCTGCCCCTGCAGGCAGCAAATTTTGCTCCCTGCATCAGAAACTGCCTCTGGCTCTTCTTTATTGCTGTGGGATGCTGCTGTGTCTGCATGCAGCCTGTTGGTTAATGGTGAAGGGGACGGAGGCTGCCTGCTCACTGCTGCTGGTCTCTTCCTCATCTCGCACCTGGGCTTTGGGCTCTTTTGGCCTTTGTTGCCTGTGTTGCCCCACGTGCAAGTGAGGGAGCAGAGGATTACTTCTGTGTCTAGAAAATGCTGTGAAGGCTGAGGATGCAAAATGCAGCAGGTGCCTAGGTAGAAGTGAGTGCAAAGCTCAGCCAGCCCAGCTCTCCTTTCCTCATGTTTTCAAGTAAGATGTGATTTTCTCAGCAGCAGCAGCAATTCCTGTGTCTATCTAGGGAAAGTCCAGAGGCTGCACTGCTTCAGGAGGCTGCAGGGAACTCAGGACAGGCTGTGCAGTCTTCTTCTGAACTGAGGGGTGGGAAACAGCTGGGTGAAGCCAAAGCTTCCTGGGCACCGGCAGCAATCCAGCAGGTGTGGCAAGTTCCCTCCCCTGGCAGCCAGCAATGTGTGTGTGTGCTGGAGAATGCGGCACGGGGCTGGAGCTGGCCCAGATCAGGTTGTAAGCTGCATTGCTGCTTCTGCTTCTGGTCAATTCCCATTCTCAGTTCAGAGTTGGATGTCTCTGAGCTGAGTGTTTCTGCAATGGCAGAGCTGGGGGATCTCTGAGCACTTTTGTCTTGCCGTCATCAGGGGTCCCTGGCTCTGCCCAGCAACACTAAAGAGGCATCCAGGCAGGGAAGATGCCCCTGCTTACCAGGAGGGAAATTGTGAAGAGAGGAAGCTGCTCCCAAGTGCCCAGTTTCCAGCTTCCAGTGGTGCCTCCTGCCCAAAGGTAAGCTGTTCTGCCCTTTACCTTGCTGTGTGATGAGGCATTTGAGGAGGGCCTGCTTATGCCAGGCCACAAATGCCCCAAGAGCATCAATACCAAGGTGTACCCCATGAAATCAGGCACAGGCTCATGGGACAGAGCCCCCTGGATAGAGCTTGTGTCTTGTGCTGTGGCTTATGAATGTTCCAGTGTGAAACAATGCAGCAGGTAACTCAGGGGCTCCCAGGACTGGACTAGTGAATTGATTGTGGGCAATTAAAATGGCAGGAATTATAAATTATGTAGTTTATATAATTTTCAAAAGCCCCACCCACAATCTATGTACAAACTAGTTTAAGTCTGGGTCCTAATTCATTCAGGAAAAATCTTCCCAAGGATGCCTTTTCAGGTAATTTAGGAAAAATCAGAAAATTGGAAAGGTTTGGGCATAAACCAGCTTTGCCCTACTTAAAAACAGGAGAGTCTCTTTTGCGGCAGCGTCCGGAGTCCAGCAGTGGATCAGTGTCACACGGAGTCCAGTGCCCGCCAAAGTCCACAATGACTGTAGGCATGGCTTTCACCAAGCCACGATTACAGGGGAGGGCCAGGGGTGCTCCGCAGTGTTCCCACAAACAGCAGCAGTTTACCACTGGGCCAGGTCCCTGCAGCAGGAAGCCAGGATGGGATGCGACAGTGTAAAGCGGGGACCGTGTGCTTTCTCATCGCTGTTCTTCCAGATGCTCCTCAAGGTCAAGCTCAAAGTCCCTGCAAGGTCCGTGCAAGGGTCGACTCAGGGTCCAAGTCCAGGTCCGACTCCAATCTGTCCAGTTGCCACATATATACTGGGGCAATTTGTTCCTTCCCTGTTCAAGACCACCGGGGGCTGGGAGAAGGTACTTTACACCTATTTTACTCCATATTCCAAACCTCTGGTGACAGAGGTGGGGATGGGGGCGGGGAGGAAGAAGACCATTTCCTGACGTGGGTGTGCCCTGCCACAGTGGACTTGGGTGTGTCATGCCACAATTCGCTCCCCATTCAAACCTCCTGTGGGGCAGGGACTTAGGTGTTCCCTGCCACAACTAGGAACTGTGAGCACAAATTATTCCTGAGTGGCTCTTGAACAACAGGAAGCTTCCTGAGCAGGAGTTTGTGTGGCTGATGCTGGTGCTGTGTGCTTCAGCTGACTGCCTCCTCCTTCCTGCAGGAGATGTCTGAGGTGATGGAGCAGAGCCTGCCCTGGATCATCCAGCAGCAGGGCAAGGCTGAGCAGAGGAGGCTGCCCCAGATCACTCAGAGATTGGAGAGCAGTCAGGGGCTGTGGCTGTCCCCAGTGGTCACCTAAAGGGGCAGCACCCAAGTGAGGAAGCTGCCCCTACTTACTGGGAGGGACAATTCTGAAGAGAGGAAGCTGCTCCCAAGTGCCCAGTTTCCAGCTTCCAGTGGTGCCTCCTGCCCAAATGTGAGCTGGTCCTGCCCTTCTCATCCCCCAACAGTTATAACCATCATAACTATCGATACAGTTTGAGCTTTAGGGGACCCTGGGATTTGAGTCTCTATTCTCTCCCTGGAGCCTTCTTGACTCGGGTGTGGTGGATCCAGGCAGCTTGTTCCTTGATCTTGATAGTAGTGAAGGATGTTAGCAGGACTTGGAATGGTCCTGTCCACTTTGGCTTGAGAGGATTGTCTGAAACAGACCTGACATAAACATAATCACCTGGTTCCACATTATGTGCTGGCCCATCCAGACCCTGAGTGTGTGAAGTCACTACTTGTCTGTTGATTTTTGCTAAGTTTTTCTATATTTCTTCAACATAATTGTTAAGTATCTCCTCTCTGAATTGGTCGCTTACCACATTTTGCATGGTCTGTACTGTATAGGGACCACCAAACAAAATTTCAAATGGGCTGAGCCCTTCCTTTATGCGCTGCTTGGTTGGAATACGGAGTAATGGGATAGGCAGTGCCTGTGGCCAAGGCAGTTGTGCTGCTTCCTGTCCAGTTTTTACTATTTGAATTTTGATTTGGTGGTTCATCTTTTCCACCTGCCCACTTGATTGTGGGTTATAAGGAGTGTGTAACTGCCAATCAAACTCCAAGAAGGAGCTAACTTCTTGTACTCTTTTAGCCACAAAATGAGGTCCTCAATCGGAGGAGATAGCAGCAGGTACCCCAAAACGGGGAATGATTTCTTGCAACAGTACCTTGGTTACCTCTCGAGCTTTGTTGTGTGGAATGGGAAAGCCTCAGGCCAACCTGAAAAGGTATCAGTTAATACCAAAAGGTATCTGTACCCTCCGCCACTGCTGCCCAGGGTAGTTACCTTTACCTATTTGTCCCAGCACCACTTTTCTTGTCGCTTTGGGATTGGTTCTTAAACACACCTCACATTGTCTGGTTACCTGCTCAACCCTAGCATACAGCTTCCTTGCTGTACACTCCTGTTCCAACTTTTCATACAGTGCTTCCCTACCCCAATGTGTTTTCCTGTGCTCTGCCTGAACAAAAGCCCAAAGTAGGTCAGTAGGGATGATCAGTTTCCCATCAACAGTTTTGGTCCACCCGTTTCCAAACCTAATCCCATGCATATCTTTTATCAGCCTTTGGTCTTCCTTACTGTATTTTGGTTCAGGCTCCTCCTGTTCTATAGTAAGTTTACCGTCTGGTATCAAGGCAAATGCCTCTATTACTTTTCCCTCTTTTGCCACCTTTTTGGCTGCTTGATCAGCCATTCTGTTACGCTTTTCTTCATCTGTGTCTCCATTCTGATGAGCTTTGCAGTGCATGATGGACACCTTTGAGGGTTTTTGGACTGCTTCCAAGAGTCTCAAGAACTCTGCTGCATGCTTAATACCTTTGCCCTGGGTTGAAAGTAACCTTTTTTCCTTCCAAATAGCTCCATGCACATGTACTGCTCCAAAAGCATACTTGAAATCTGTCTAAATGTTGGCCCTCTTTCCTTGAGACAGTTCAAGAGCTCTAGTTAGGGCTATTATCTTTGCTTTCTGAGCAGAGGTATTGCTGGGTAAGGCTTCTGCTTCGATTACCTCTTCAGTGGTGGTTATAGCACACCCAGCTTTTCTTTCTCCTTGGATCACAAAACTGCTTCCATCAGTATACCACTCGTGGTCTGCTTCTTCCAGTGGATTCTCCTTCAGATCTGGCCTGCTGGAGTAGGTGGCTTCGATGGTTTCCAGGCAGTCGTGGATTACTGGTTCCCCATTGTTGCCTTGGAGAAAAGAGGCTGGATTGACAACATTGGTTATGGTTACTTTTACTTCCACACCATCTTGCTCTGCCAGAATGGCCTGATAGTTAAGAAATGGCTGAGGTGACACAGCCAATGGCCCCCTTGGCCTTCAGGACTGCCAACACTGCATGGGACACCAATAACACCATCTTCTGTCCCATAGTGAACTTTTGGGCTTCCTGAATGTTTATGGCAACTGCTGCCACTGCTCTCAGGCAGCCAGGCCAGCCCTTGCTGACCTCGTCCAGTTGCTTAGAGAAATAAGCAACAACCCTTCCATAGGGCCCAAGCATTTGGGCCAAGACCCCCAATGCTATTCCCTGCTTTTCATGGGAATAGAGCAGGAAGGGTTTAGTGGTGTCAGGCAATCCCAGAGCCGGGGCACTCATTTTTTCAAGGTATGGAAGGCCTGGATTGCTTCCCCTGTCCATTGTATGGTCTTGCTTTCTGTTTTAAGCAGCTCATACAAGGGCTTATCAAATAACCCATAATTATAAATCCATAGTCTACACCAGCCTGTCATTACACGGTTCTCAGTTCCCTACACTGTGATAGGCAGTGAAAGCCTCCTTCCTCCCTGCTCCCAAGACTCACTGCCCAGCAGAAAGTTCATACCCTAGGTATGTGACCTCTTTCTGGACGATCTGTGCTTTCTGGGGGGAAAATCTCTATCCACATAGTCCCCAAAAGTTCAACATACTCACTGTCCACTCCACACATTGTTGTTCTGTTCTGGTAGCCATCAGAATATCATCCACATATTGTAACACCTTTCCTTCTCCTTCTGGTTTCTGCCACAACTCCAGGTCTTTGGCCAAATGATTGGCAAAGACAGTAGGACTGTTTTGAAATCCTTGTAGTAAAACAGTCCAAGTCATCTGAGTCTTCCGTCCAGTCTCTGGGTTTTCCCAGTCAAAGGCAAATAGCTGTTGGCTGTCTGGGCTCAGGGTTAGGCAAAAGAAGGCATCCTTTAAGTCCAGAACAGTAAACCACTCTAACTCTGGGGTCAGCTGAGTTAACAGGCTATAGGGATTAGCCACCACAGGATAGAGATCGATAGTGACCTTATTTATTGCTCTTAAATCCTGAACCAACCTGTACCCACCCCCAGGCTTCTTTACCGCTAAAATGGGTGTGTTACAGGCAGGTTCACATTCCTTCAGTAGTCCAAAATTTACAAATTTCTGGATTATTGGCAAAATCCCTTCCAAATCCTTTTTCCTCAAAGGATACTCTTTGATTCGGATTGGCTGTGCCCCTTCTTTAAGCTGTATTATAACTGGAGGAGCATTCTTAGCCTTACCTGGTTAGGCTGTGTCCCATACCATGGGGTATACCTGAGCTTCTATTTCCTGCTTTTTACTCATTTTCTGAATAGATGCTTCTATAAGGGCCAAATTCAAAACCTCAATTAATTGATCATTCCCCACTTTAAATTCAACATTTCCCTTATCAAATTTGATTTCTGCTCCTAAGGCTTCCAAAAGGTCCCTTCCCAACAGTGACTTGGGTGCTTTGGGCATATACAAAAATTTATGTATGCCCCAAGATTTCCCCAATTTATACTAAATAGGTTTCAGAAAGTCATCTTTCCAGCTTGGCCTGTAGCTCCTGCCAGAAAAACACTGCTTTCATCAAGAGCTACCAAGGCTTGATCCAACACCAAAAAGGTTGCTCCTGTATCTACTAAGAATTCTAGTTGTTTTTCCTTTTCCCCTAGCCTGGTTATAACCAGTTGGTCTGCTAGGGTAGACCCTTCCAGCCCTCCCTATTCTGCTTCCTCCATTTGTGCTTGCAAATTCCCTTTAGACTTCTTTCTCTCTGAGCATCCTTTCTGGGCTAGTGTGTGCTGCCCCCGGGCTTCCTACCTCTGATCTGCAGTGTCAGCTTGTTCTGGTCCCTCCGCCCTCATTGCCCTATCTTGTGCTTGGGTTGGGGGCTGGGAGAATTCAGACAGATCCCTGGGATCCTTCCTAGAATTCTCTAGTTTTAGACAACTCTGCCCAATACTGTATGCTGAACAACACCTCCATAGTCCAGTCCTTTCCAAGGCCAGAACCAGTGGGTCAGATGGAGCTCTGAGCCCACAATCTCTCTGATATTCAGGATGCTCTCTCAGATAGCATAACATATCTGCATACACAACCTCATCCCATTTGGGCAAAGTCTGCTCCTGTGCTGAATGTGCCCACAGAGAGAGTGAGGAGAGCACAGGGCTTGGAGCTGGACCTTTGACATTGCAAGCAGGCCTGGGGGCACTGGGGTTTGGTGCTCTGCCCCAGAGATACCTTCTTTGGTAGCAGACAGGGGCACAGCTGTCACTGTCAGCTCCCAGGCTGCAGTCAGCAGCAGCTGGGGGCTGGGCCGAGCAATTAGTGCAGCACTGCAGGTGAAATGCTGCTAGGATAGGCACTGACTCTGGCCTGCTGAGCCTCTCAGAAAGCAGCATTCAAGCCAGAGAGGCCTTTGGCTTCATTTCCCAAAGCACTTTTGTACTCTCTTCCCCCAGCTGGTTCTTTGGCACAGGAGCACTAAAGCTGTTCCCACTGCATCACAAAGTTCTGCCATGGGCTTGAGACTGCAGGGCAAGGGAGAGTGAAGATACTGCCAGGAAAAGCAACTCAAAGCAGAAGATGCAATCCCCTGCCCTGGACTGTCTGACAGGGCAGGGAAAGAGCAGCAGGTTGTCAGGAAGGGCTTTGCAGGCAGCAGCCTTGGCTGGAAGGGCAGAGCTGCCCTTTGCCAGGGGACAACAATCCTGCCAGGCAGGGGATGCTCACTGCTGGGGCTGCAAGCTCTGCTCAGTGCTTAGCTAGAGAAGAGATCCTGCTGCAGTCTCCCTGCTCTCAGCCCTGCTTCAGAGCCTCCTTTGTGTCTGCTCCCACTCTCACAGTTGGGCTGTAGAGGCAGTGGCTGCAATAACCACACTGATCTCTGCCCCTCCCCTCACTGTCCAGAGCTGTGAGATTTGCCAGGAGCAGTTTGATCAGTACTGGGATGCCAAAGAGTGGTGCCAGAGCAATGCCCTCAGAGCAGATGCTTAGGGAGCCTGCCCTGCTCTGCAGGGGGTGCTCAGCCGTGGCACAGGCTCTGAGGAGCCAGAGCCAAAGGGCAGGGCCCAGCGCTCAGTCTCTCCTCACTGTTGCTGCCTTCCAGTGCCATCAATCCCTCAGCTCCTGGAAGCTCTGCAGGTGCTGGTGCCAGCAGTGCAGGCTCCCAGCCTGCCCCTGTGCTGCAGTGCTGCCAGGCAAGGGAATGTCCCTGCGGATGGCGGTGGGTGCTGGTTCCGTCCCTGCTGCCCGCAGCTGCGATCGTTCAGGCAAGGAGAAAAGGAGGCTGAGGGGAGAGCTCCTCGCTCCCTGCAGCTCCCTGCTAGGAGGCTGGAGCCAGGCCGGCGCCTGCCTCTTCTCCCGGGCAGGAAGGGAGAGGGTGAGAGGAAATGGCTTCGAGCTGTGCCGGGGGAGGTTTGGGTCGGAGATGAGGAAAGAGGTCTGCAGCGGAAGGGTCACCGAGCACCGGCACAGGCTGCCCAGGGACGCGGCGGTGCCAGAGACAGGGGCTGAGAGGGGTGGGCATGGCGGCTGTGGGCGCGCACTCATTGCGTCACTTCCGCCCTTGCTGCCGGGCGAGGGCTGAGAGTAGCCCAAACCAAAGATGGCGCCGGTAGTGGCGGCGTCATTGCATAACTTCTGCCCTTGCTGCCGAGTGGGAGCTGGGAGACGCCCAAATCAAAGATGGCGGCTGTGGTTGAGGCGTCATTGCGTCACTTCCGCCCTTCCTGCCACCCTCCCAGGGCTGCTCTCCGCACCCCAGCCCCCAGCGGCTGCGAGCCGAGCGGGGCTGGCTCCGGAGCCTGGACCCTTATAGGGAGGCTGCAGCCGCGGGGGCCAGAGCCGGGAGTCGCCGTGGCCACAGCCCCGCTCCGGGCGCACCCCGCGGCCCCTCCGCTGCCCTGCTGCGGCTCCGGGCCGAGAAGCAGCAAGCGGAGGCGCCGGGACCGCCGCCACGGGCTGCAGCGCTGCCGGAGCAGCCCCGAGGCGTCGGGCTTGGAGCTGCCCTTGGAGAGCCTCGAGTGGCCGCATCGTGCGGCTGTGCCCGGGCTGGGGCTGTGCCCGGGCTGGGGCTGTGCCCGGGCTGGGGCTGCCCCTGGCCCCCAGCGCCACAGCTCTGCTGCTTTGCGGGCTGGGCGTTCAGGCCCCTCCTTGGCAGCCTGCTGCAGGCTCCGAGAAGCCTTTGCGGGAAGGATTTGCTGCTGCTCATCATCGCTGTGCTGAGCCAGCGCAGGCTGTTAAGCCACAGAGAACTCTTCAGCTCCTTCTGTAGGGGCAGTTTTCAGAGGCACATCCTTGTGGAGCTTGAGCGGCCTGGAAATGGGAACAGAGTGAGGAGATTTGATGTTAGCACAGAAAGATTCCAGTTGGAAAATCCCCCAGGGATCACCAAGTCCAACCAATCTCCCTACTCCACAAGGTTCAGCCTACACCCTGTTAAACCATGTCCCCAAGCACCACATCCAAGCACTCTGCAAACACCTCCGGGGGCAATGACTCAACCACCTCCCTGGGCAGCCCATTCCAGTGCCTGACCACTGTGTCCATGAACAAATATTTCCTCCTGCCCAGTCTAAAGCTGCCCAGTGGCAGCTTGAGGCCATTGCCTCTTGTTCTGACACTCTTTAGCTGTGAGAAGAGACCAGCACCAACCTCTCCACAAGGTCCTTTGAGGCAGCCCCAGACAGAGCTGAGCTCTACAGCTCTGGTCACAGCTTAACCATAGTGTGCCTGGAGCCTGCCAACAGGGGCTCAGCAGTTGGAGAGCTCTTGGGAATCTTCCTTTGCAAAGCTGTTTTGTACCTAACAACTGAAACCCTCAGCACACACAGACACTAGCAGCAGGTTGCTTTGACCCTGGGCAGGGGCAGGATAGACAAAAGCCTCTTTACACTGCTGGCAATTCACTTTCTGGTTTCTCTTTTCACTGCAATGTGAAGCATTTAATTCCTTTTCTCCTCCTGCTGCTGGAAATGCTTTTGTTGAGAGGCTGTGGCCTGCAGCAGCAGAGTGCCTCTAGTGCCACAGGAGCAGTTCTCTAGAAGAGAAGAGTCAGGAGCTGCAGCTACACTTTCTTGCCCATCTCCTCTCCTTTGGTGACAACAACTGCCCCTGGAGCTCCCTGCTTCTTCCTGCCTACAGCTCCTGCTGCTTCCTTGCCAAAGGCCAAGAGGAGCAGCTGTAATTCAGAGCCTGTGCATCTGCCTGCTTAGCACTGAGTACAGAATGGGAGTCTCTGCATGTCCTCCTCTAGAAGTGCCCTGGTTTGTGCTCAGCTTAGCATGAAACAAATGCCTCAGCATAGACTGAAACAAGACCAGAAGAGGCCTGAAGGTGACTGCATTAAAAACCCCCCACACCCAAAGCCACAATGAATTGCTAACTCTTGGAAGGGAGAGCTACTGCCACACTGCTGCAGTCATCAGCTCCTCTTGCTTGTGTCAGCATCTCCCCACTTGGTGTTACTGATTAGATACAAAAAGTCTGTAGCCTTCAGAGAAAGGAGGAACTGCTCAGTCCTTTCCTCTAGAAACATCACCTGTTGGATGTCTCTAATGGTTCTCATCTAGCCTAGGGATAATTACAACAAGGACAGGAGCCCCACAGCCCACCTCTAATTCACAGGATATCAAAGCAAATCACAGCAAAACAAAGGAAACCAAAGAAAGCAAAGCAAAGCAGAGCCAAGGAAAACAATAAAAGCAAAGCAAAGAAAGTAATGCAAAAGAAAGGAAAGCAAAGAAAGCAAAGCAATGCAAAGAATGCAAAGCAAAGAAAGCAGAGGAAGGCAAACCAAAAGAAAGCAAGGAAAAGCAAAGCAAACCAAAGGAAAGAAAGCAAGGCAAAGGAAAGAAAAGCACAGCAAAGCGGAAAGGAAAGGAAAGGAAAGGAAAGGAAAGGAAAGGAAAGGAAAGGAAAGGAAAGGAAAGGAAAGGAAAGGAAAGGAAAGGAAAGGAAAGGAAAGGAAAGGAAAGGAAAGGAAAGGAAAGGAAAGGAAAGGAAAGGAAAGGAAAGGGAAGGAAAGGAAAGGAAAGGAAAGGAAAGGCAAGGCTGTAGGAATGTGTGTTTAGCCACTTGATAACCTGAAGTGCTTAGACCTGTGATAAAAGCACAGGCCTGCAGTGACTCAAGAAGGCAAGAAGGAGATAGGGAGAGGCAAGAGATGTCCTGGCTTGAGAGGGACCTGTTGACCTAAGATGAAAAATACCCTGGCCAGGGTGGGCACCAAGGGGCATGGGGAGGGAGGACTCTTCAGGGGAGTTCTTGCTGCAGTCCCCACAGACGTGCAGCCTCTCTGCAGCAGGGCTGAGGCAGTGATGGCTGAGGCTGGAGCTGAGGCTGAAGCTCTTGCCGCAGGCAGCGCAGCCGAAGGGCTCCTCAGTGGTGTGGCCATAGTGGTGCTGGCTAAGGGAGGACTTGGCAGGTGAGCTCTGGCTGCAGGCAGCACAGTCGAAGGCCTCTCCCCAGCGGGGTGAGGCGGTGCCAGCTGAGCCTTGAGCTCTGGCAGCAGCTCTTGCTGCATTCAGGACAGGGGAACAGGTTCTCAGGGCTGTGGTTGCTGTGCTGCAGGATGAGGCTGGAGCTGCAGCCATGGCTCTTGCCGCAGCTGGTGCAGCTCTGCCCTCCCTCACCCATGTGGGGCAGGTGGTGCCAGAGAAGTTTGCCCCTCCAGAGGAAGCTCTTGAGCAGTCACCACAGACGATAGCACTGGGTGCCAGGCTGGGGGCAGCAGTGCCTTGCTGGCTCTGAGCCAGCTGGGAAGCTCTGCCCACAGCCAGGGCACTTACTCAGCCCTTCAGCTGGCACAGAGGCCACTACCATGTCTTCCTCCTCAGGCTTCTCCTCCTCTTCCTTATCCTGCTTCTCTTCATCCTCATTGTCCTCCTCCTCCTCCCCACGATCGTAGCCATCCTTCTCATCAGTACCATCCTCTGTCTCTTCCCTCCTTTTTTTCTTCCTTGGGATGAACTTTGGCTGCTCCAACCCATGGCCCTCAGCACTACATCTCCACGGCTTTGGAATCCCTCTGGAGATGAGGACACCAGCAGTGCCCTGGGCAGGCAGGGCCAGGCCTTGCCAGCCCTCAAGGGGAAGAACTTGTTCCTCATGCCCAACCTAACTCTGCCCTGGCACAATCTGAGACTGTGTCCTCTGGCCCTAGCACATGTTCCTTGCCAGAAGAGACCAACCCCAGCCCTAAAGGCAGCAGGAATCTGCAGAGGCTCCCTGGATCTCTGCAGCAGCCTCTGCACACTGGAGGTTGTGATGCAGCTTGGGAGGCAGGCGGCACAAATCCACAGGGAATGGAAGCACCAGAGCCCAAGCGGCTGCAGACAGCTCCCCCCAGGCACTGCCTTGGCAGCACAGGGCACAGAGCACTGCCAGCATATGCCAGGGCACGGCAGCAGCTCAGGGCAGGGGCAGGCTGCTACAGCTCAGGGGCAGGCAGTGGGCAGCCAGGGCAGGGAGGTGTGAGGAGCAGCCAGGCCCAGGTGCTGCAGGCAGAGCTCTCCAAGGGCTCCAAAGGGATGCAAAAGGTCCTGCCAGCGCTCCCTGCTCACTCTCATCTCCCCCAGACAATGTGTCCAGGGCCAGCAGACAGCAGGCATGAAGCACCCAGCCTGGGGCCATGCCACAGTCCAGCAGGGCCTAACCACCTGGGAGTGCTCCTCTGCCCCTGGGCTGCCCCTGCAGGGAGCTTGGGGGTGAGAAGGCAGAGGGGGCATGGCCCTGCCTGGGCTGCCCAGGGCAGCTGCTCCCTGCCAGGCACTGAGGCTTTGCAGTGAGAGAAGCCCCAAGGGCAGCCCCTTGAAGGTGCTGAAGGCAGCAGCCCAGCAGCTCTGCGCTGCCAGGGGAGGCCAGAGCAGAGTTCCCTGCTGCTGGGGCCCAGGGCAGAGCTGCAGCAGCTGCTGCCAGCTCCTGCCAGGGCCAAGGGCAGCACAGCTGCCCCAGGGCAGGGTCATGGCTGTGCACACTGAGTCTGGACATGCAGACTTTGGATGGTGGCTCCGCCCTGTCCCTTGCCCTGAGCCTGTGGTGCTTTGGCCCTGGCTGGGGGCCAAGTGCCCACCAAAGCTGCTCTAGCACTGCCCTTCTTGGGTGGGCAGGGGAGAGGGGAAAAGATGCTAGAAGGCAGTTGAGAGGCAGAAGCAGTTTCATAGCAGTAGCAGGCACAAGGCACAGGCAGGCAGGGCAGAGAGAGTTGTTCTCTGCTTGCCAGCAGCAAGCAGTGGTCAGGCTCAGGCAGCAGGGCCTGGATGCTCATTCAGCAGCAGCCCAACCGCTGCTGTGTGAGCAGCTGCAGCAGTGCAGAACACGGCACTGGGGAGATGCTGTGAGGAGAATGAGCTCAGCTGAAGCCAATCCAGAGCCTGACAGCCAGCAGCAGCAGTGGTCAAAGCACTGGAACAGGCTGCCCAGAGAGCTGCTGCAGTCTCCATCTCTGGAGTCCTTCCCAGCCTTGGCATCATCCTGTGTTACCTGCCCTGGGTGACTCTGCTCTGGCAGGGGTGGTCTTGATGATCTCCAGAAGTCCCTGCCAAGCCTCAGCACTCTGTGGTTCTGTGTTCTTGTAGCAGGAGGTTGTTGGCTGCTGCTGAGGCTGCTACTTGCCCAGTGAGGAACCAGGACACCTGAGATGTTATCTGCCCTGGCAAACCCCCTCCTCTGATGTCTTCTGGGCACAGAACTGCTGCAGGCTGTGGGATGTTGCAGAGATGAGCTCTGGAGGCTGCTGCCCCTGTCCTCACCTGCCTGGAGCAGGAGAAGCCAACACACAGGTAGGAATTTCTGGGTGCTTCCCAAGTGACCTCAGGAGGCTTTCCAAAGGGGCTCCCTAGCACTGCCTGCAGCTACAGGCAGCCAAGAGTGAGGGCAGAGCTCCTCAGGAAGGGTTACCTGGGACACAGCCAAGCATTGTTACCTACAGCACCAGCACAGCCAATCAGGGTTAACCTAGAGCACCAACACAGCCAATCAGGGTTAACCTAGAGCACCAACACAGCCAATCAGGGTCAAGCTGTCACAGCAGGGTTACACAGTGGGGCAGGGCAGCAGGAGGGCAGCAAGGCTCTGGCTTCCTCTCAGCCTGCTCTGTTGACAGAATGTTTTCATTTTCTTTGCAAAATGCAAATTCTGATAATGTTTAGAATTGGTTCTCAATTGTAATGGATCCTGGGATTTTGGAAGTTAATGAATAAGATGGTTTTGAGATGTATAAGATTGTTTTGATGTGGTAAATGCAACAGGAGAATGCATTGTAGAGTAATAGAAGGAATAAATACCTGGGTAATTGTAAGTCTTAAATAGCTGGGATAAGGTATGTAGGTACTTGATAACTGTAATAGAATATTATAGGTGGTCGATGTTTAGAGTGAAATGTTATAGTGGCAATAAGTTTTGTAGGAATTTTGCTAGGATAAGCTGTTTGTAATCCTATAGGTTGAGTTTTCCTTTTCATAGATTCATAGAATCATAGAATGCTCTAGGTTGGAAGAGACCTCAAAGATCATCCAGTTCCAACCCCCCTGTGCCACAGGCAGGGACATCTCCCACTAGATCAGGACGCTCAAGACCTCATCCAGCCT
Source organism: Psilopogon haemacephalus (assembly GCA_013396835.1). Classification (NCBI taxonomy): domain Eukaryota; kingdom Metazoa; phylum Chordata; class Aves; order Piciformes; family Megalaimidae; genus Psilopogon; species Psilopogon haemacephalus. The sequence goes on from VWZI01009937.1 coordinate 18,227, forward strand.
GGCCTTGAACACATCCAGGGAGGGAGCAGACACAACCTCCCTGGGCAGCCTGTGCCAGTGCCTCACCACCCTCACTGTGAAGAATTTCTTCCTAACATCCCATTAGAATCTCCCCTCCACCAATTTGAACCCATTCCCCCTCGTCCTGTCATTACAAGACCTTGTGAACAG
>VWZI01009938.1:5489-35599 GCA_013396835.1 Psilopogon haemacephalus
AGGTTTGTTTGAACTGAAAATGTTCTCTGTGGACTGCTGAGCTGCACTCAGATTTAGTCAATGAGCTTGTGCACGTGTTTAATTATAAATACTTAAATACTTCTAATTAAAAGTGCAACAGGCAAAACTGCTTTTAGACCAGTCAAGTTTTAAAATCAGTTTTAGCTTCCAATGCTTTCTACTCGAATAAGTAAAAAGTGATGAAGTGTCTCTTAGATGTAGGTGAACACATTTTGAATTCTCTTTCAAATCTTTTTAACGTTCCAGCCCACCACTGCAGTGTGAATGACATCTTTATTATGACTTTTTTTTTGCCCTTAATATCCCCTGTACACTACAATAAAGCAGGAGAATGCAAACAGTGTCAGTGCAATCCCACTTCAATGATTTGGTTCTATGACAGACCTATTCCAGCACTATTCTGTCTTCTCTTTTAATGGCTGAAATTGCAGAAAACAGCTTTTTTTTTTTTTTTTTTTTCCCTGGGTTTTTTTTTTATTGGTTGAATATGAGAAAACAAGTTTTTTTTTTTTTTTTTTTTTTTCCTGGGTTTTTTGTTTTTCTTTTATCCTAACATACCAACAATGCTGAAAAGCCTCTAAATGAAATAAATATTCCATTGACATGCATGGTGAAGAAAAAAAAAATCCATGTACTGAAAAGGTAACAGTATTTCAGTTAATTTAACTAGATGCTATCAACTGCTGTGGATGAACAGGATTTACAACCCCTCCAACACAGCTCCTTAGTCAGAATTGCATTTCACATTCTTCTCAATTCATCTACTCTTCCATAATGTCCATGAGTAGGAACTATTAGGAACTTCTACACATGTAGCTATTCATTCTGTAACAATTTACTTATTAAGAAGGGCCTCCTTGCTGCTCACAAAATCCTTCTATAATCCCAAGAGTAGACTCATAATTTTCCTGTTGACTCAGTATAGTATTTTTAATCCAGTTAATGTAAGTTTTCTGTCTTTCAATACTATGAAGCACTCAGTTTAATAAAGAAACTAGGTCAGTTGGCATTTTTTTTTAGGAGAGTTACTTTGTCATACATTGAAGAATAGACAGCAAATTTTCAGGTCATGAAAGTCTTTTGTCTGTCTTCTGTGTTGTTTGGGTTCATTTTATCTTTGCTAAAACAAGTGGCATTTTTTTTTCAGAACTATTGTTTTAAATTGGCAGTGAATAAAACCAATAACACTGACTATTAAATGAACTGGTCACTGTAAAAATGGAATTATTAACTAATAACAAGACACTAAACTTGCATGGAGAGATTACATTTTCTTCCAGTTTAGATAAAGGCCAGCATAAAGTCAGATATATTTGGTGCTTTATGCTTTCTGTCCACCCTGTGTAGGTTTATAATACCTGTATATCTTTGAGTGGAGTTAATAAATGATTGTTCTCTCAGCTTTATGTGCATATCAAATCTGCTATGACAGATCACAAGGATGTTCATGAGCCACATAGACAAGAAGGCAGAACAGTACGGAATTCAGCTTAGAAAATATAAGATGTAATCTGCCAACTAGCATTTATATTAGGGTAAGACATTGCAGAGCACAAGCAAAAGTATCTTTAAATGTCCTTGACATTTCAGAAGTCAGAATAGCTCTTTTTTCTCCTTCAGTCTTTTGAGACTCTCTTTGTCAGAACAGGAGGTTGCATAGTGTGGCCAGCAGGTCAAGGCAGGTGATTCTCCTGGTGAGACACCACCTGCAGTACTGCATCCAGTTCTGGAGCCCCTATTACAAGAGAGATGTGGACATGCTGGAGCAGGTCCAGAGAAGGGCCACGAGGATGATCATAGGGCTGCAGCACCTCTCCTATGAGAACAGGCTGAGAGAGTTGGGGCTGTGCAGGCTGGAGAAGAGGAGGCTCCCAGGTGACCTTATTGTGGCCTTCCAGTATCTGAAGGGGGCCTGCAGAAAAGCTGGGGAGGGACTTTTTAGGCTATCAGGTAGTGACAGAACTAGGGGGAATGGAGCAAAGCTGGAGGTGGGGAGATTCAGACTGGAGGTGAGGAGGAAGTTGTTCAGCATGAGAGTGGTGAGAACCTGGAATGGGTTGCCCAGGGAAGTTGTTGGGGCCATTTCCCTGGAGGTGTTTAAGGCCAGGATGAGGCTCTGCCCAACCTAATCTAAGGTAGGGTGTCCCTGCCCATGGCAGGAGGGTTGGAACTAGCTGATCTTTGTGGTCCCTATCAACCATGACTGATTCTATGATTCTATTTCCTATCAAGTCTACAGCTTTTCATTTCTGCACAACAGCAGAGGAAAATAAATGTGGGGTTTTTTTCCAGTCTGTTACAATCACATAATTTCCAGTAAATGTCACATTATCCATATTTTGCAAGTATCTTTTCCTCCTTAATCTTTCTTCCTGCTTTCCCATTCATCCTAAGAAACTGTCATGCCTCAAATATAACCAAAAACTCTAGATAATGCCAGCTGTACAAAAATGACAAACAGTTCACCTAGCTCTATTTTTCTTTTTTTCTTTTTTTTTTTTTTCTGAAGGTGTCAGAGTAGCTCCTCAGAAAACCAAATTTGCTCACAAAAAATTGATATTTTTCTTTTCAGAAAAGAAAAAAAAAAAGCATATGCAACCCACACAAAGGATCAGCCTATTTCTATTTAAATTAGCTTTTCACAATGCATTTTTTGCCCTTTGCCAAGTTATTCGTGAGTGACTTTTTGAGTTCTGAATGCTAGCTCAAAAATTCCTAAAAACTAATGGAATTGTTTTGAAGGAACCAAAGATCTGAAAAAAACAATGAAACAGGATTTCAGCAATTCTCTGCCCCTGCACCCAAGGGTGCCTGCTCATCCAGAGGTGCTCTCTCTCTTCAGCTTCTTGGATGAGGGTGAGCAGGAGCTCCCTTCAGCCCTGCCGAAGCAGTGGTCCCTGCAACCTCCATCTGTAATGTATTTGGTATAGGCTACCCTCCTGAGCTCAAAAAGCTCAATAAATACTCGATTCAATTTGGAAGTAAAAGTGATGAACATTAACAATAAATAAAAGGGTAGAGGGAATTACAGAGGCTGGAGAAAAGGGGGACCAAAAACACCGGGTAGGGAAAATGAGAGGTATTACACAGGATAAAGGGGGAAAGGGAGCAAAGTACACAAAATAGAAATATAACCCATGGAAAGGGAGTTGAGTCCAAATGTGGGGATGGATGATTTGATGGTGAATGAGGAAGGATGAAGGATTTTGATGGTGAAATGAAGGTAATTAGGGTTCCAAAGGGAAAATGGTGGTATTCTTCCACGTGTTTGCTGGGGAGCATGTTGTATTCAGCAGCGGAGCAGTGAGGAGTTGGGCAGGCAGGGAGAACAAGAGAGAGGACAAGATGTCTCCACCTTTTATAGCAGTCCTCGGCAGGAAGTGGGAGGGGGCTAAATATGACACCTGGGGGGAAGGTCAGACCACCCCCACGGAGGAGTCAGAAGGGTCCATAGGCTTAACCTTTTACATGTAGTGGGTTGGTTTTGCATTGCCTTCCTACCAAGCCACTGTCTGAATTTTGCACAGGGAAAGGCGTGCAGATGGTGGTTTGCATGTGGGCAGGAACAACTACAGCAGTGTTTGGCCCTTTTGAAGGTCCCCACTACTGCTGCTGTGAAAGCAATGGCAACAGCTGAAGTGGATCACTGGTCTGCACTTTGAAATGGCAGGATTGGCAAAGCAAGACAAGCCTGTTCTGGCCATGAAGACGATCAGAGGGCTGGAGCACCTCTGCTATGAGGACAGGCTGAGAGAGTTGGGGCTTTTCAGCCTGGAGAAGAGAAGGCTTCAAGGAGACCCTATAGTAGCCTTCCAGTATCTGAAGGGGGCCTACAGGAGGGCTGGGAAGGGACTATTCCAAGGGTCTTGTAATGACAGGATGAGGGGTAATGGGTTTAAACTGGCAGATGGAAGATTTAAATGGGATGTTAGGAGGAAGTTATTTACAGTGAGAGTGGAGAGACACTGGAAGGGGTTGCCCAGGGAGGTTGTGGCTGCTCCCTCTGTGAAGGTGTTCAAGGCCAGGCCTTGAGTGACCTGATCTAGTGGGAGGTGTCCCTGCCTATGGCAGGGGGTTGGAACTAGATGATCTTTGAGGTCTCTTCCAACCTAAACCATTCTATGATTCTATGATCACAGGATTGGCAAAACAAGACAGGTCTGTTTTGGTCTTCGATATCACAAACTATGTCAAATTGAGGGGGGATGGTATGTTAGGACAGGTCCAGTATGGGATGCTGTAAAGCTGCTAGATCTTGGGCTCTAGCACAAGGCTCAGAACTGCAGAGGTAGTAAGAGGTATTTGCAGTGAATAGCATGTGCCTCCTGTGCTGTGTGTAGAAGAGGCAAGGTTTCCTAGCAAAGCTCTATGACAACAAAATAAAAACCACATCTCTCTGCAGGTTGTTCACCCACCTCAGAACTTATGCCAGTTAATAGTGGCGTTTAAAACGTTAGGAGACACATGTAAGCAGCAAACAGAAGTTGTAGTGTGGATTAAATTTACCAACTCGACACTGCAACTTCATAGCCCACCTGCTAATTACTATATGAGATAATTATTATGTTTACTGCAGCTCTCAAGTCAAAACCATTTTTTATTTTTTTTTACTAAAGAGGACTCAATTTTCTTTATGTTTAGTTCGAGCTGTATTCAGAATTGTGAAATAGAAAAGGAAAGCTTTCAGTTATCTTATAACCACAATCACCACTTTCAAAGCAAGCACAGAATGCTACATGTAAGGCACAGTTTATTCCAGTTGCCAAAATGAGTCAAAGCAGTCATAATTTAATACAAACCCCTATACTTATTTTGCACAATGCAGCTAGCTTAAAGAAATGCATGCTGTGATTCCATCCTAAGAAACCTTAAATACCATGAAAAACAATAATAGTAATGGTGCTGTAGACATGGTGGCATAGGCAAAACAAGCTAGGAGCAATGCATTTTATTAGACCAGCAGGTATATTAAGTCACTGAGATTTGAATGTAGATGGCTTCATTGTCTTCATCTCTACATCTCAGTCTAAATAGTAAATTCTGTTAGAATAGAATAGAATCATAGGATCAGTCAGGGTTGGAACGGACCACAAGGATCATCTAGTTCCAACCTCCCCTGCCATGCCCAGGGACAGGCTGAACAGAGCCTCATCCAGCCTGGCTTTAAACACCTCCAGGGATGTGGCCCCAACCACCTCCCATGGCAACCCATTCCAGGGCCTCACCACTCTCATGGTGAAGAACTTCCTCCTCACATCCAATCTGAATCTCCCCACCTCCAGCTTTGCTCCATTCCCCCTAGTCCTCTCACTACTTGATAGCCTAAAAAGTCCCTTCCCAGCTTTTTTGTAGGCCCCCTTCAGATCCTGGAAGGCCACAATCAGGTCACCTGGGAGCCTCCTCTTCTCCAGCCTGCACAGCCCCAACTCTTTCAATCTGTCCTCATAGCAGAGGTGCTCCAGCTCTCTGATCATCCTCTTGGCCCTTCTCTGGACACACTCCAGCATGTCCACATCCCTCTTGTAATAGGGGCTCCAGAACTGGATGCAGTATTCCAAAACAGAATAGAATAGGCCAGACTGGAAGAGACCTCCAAGACCTTCAAGTCCAACCTATCACCCAGCCCTATCCAATGGTACCTAAGTGTCCTATCCAGTCTTTTCTCAAACACCTCCAGGGATGGTGACTCCACCACCTCCCTGGGTAGTCCATTCCAATGGGCTTAGTAGAGAGTTGTTCATGTAGAGAGTTCTCATGTAGAGATTTGTTCTTGTATGCTTCAACAAGTTGTTAATATTCTTTGGATTTCTTTTATAGGAAAACATCATAGGATCACAGGATGTCAGGATGTCAGGGTTGGGAAGGGATCCAAAGAGGTCATCGAGTTCAACTCCCCCTGACAGAGCAGGATCTTACAATCTAGCTCAGGTCACAGAGAAACACATCCAGACAGGCCTTGAAAGTCTCCAGAGAAGGAGACTCCACAACCCCTCTGGGGAGCCTGTTCCAGTGCTCTGTGACAACTTACAGTCAAGAAGTTTGCCCTTTTGTTGAAGTGGAATCTCCTTTGCTGCAACTTACATCCACTTCTCCTTGTCCTATTACTGGGATCAAGTGAGAACTTCTTGTGTCATTATGTCCCCCACCATGACACCCAGCCCTCAGATGTTTATAAACATTTCTTAAATCCCCTCTCAGTTTTCTCTTCTCCAGACTAAAAAGCCCCAGGTCTCTCAATCTCTTCTCATAAGGCAGTGCTCCAATCCCCTAATCATCCACTCGATGCAGCCCTCCTCTGGACCTTCTCCAGAAGATCCTTGTCCCTGTTAAATCAGTGAGCCTAAAACTGAAGGCATTCAAGATGGGGGCTCACCAGGGCAAGGTAGAGGTGGACACACTCTTCTTCATACACCCTAGGATCCCATTGCCCTTCTTGGCCATAAAGGCACATTGCTGTCCCATGGACAACTTGTTATCCACCAGCACTCCCAGGTCCCTCTCCACAGGGCTGCTCTCCAGCAGATCACCTCCCAGCCTGTACTAGTGCAGTTTATTATTCCTTCCCAGGTGCAGGACTCTTAATTTGTCCTTGTTGAACCTCATTTGGTTCCTCTGTGCTCAACTCTCCAGTCTGTCTAAACCTTGCTGGATGGCCACACAGCTTTCAGCTGTCTCGTCCAAGCCTCTCAGTTTGGTGTCATCAGCAAACTTGCTGAGCACAACTTCTGTCCCCTCATCAATATCACTGATGAAGATGTTGAGCTAGCACTGATGGCTGGGTGACTCCACTAGTTACAGGTCTCCAGCTGGACGTGGCACCATTGATCACCACTCTTTGAACTCTGTCTTTTAACCAGTACTTAATCCACCTCATTGCCTGCTCTGCCATCTCACACTTCCTGAGCTTGCTCACTAGGATGTCATGGGAGATGGTGTCAGAGGCCTTGCTAAGGTCAAGGTAGATTACATCCACTGATCTCCCTGAATCTACCCATTCAGTTATGAGAGAGCCTGGAATGGGTTGCCCAGGGTGATGGTTGGGGCCACATCCCTGGAGGTGTTTAAGGCCAGGCTGGATGAGGCTCTGTGCAGCCTAATCTAGGGTAGGGTGTCCCTGGGCATGGCAGGGGGTTTGGAACTAGATGATCCTTGTGGTCCCTTCCAACTCTGACTGATTCTATGATACATTTATTCTATGAAAAATGGCACTCTCCACTTAGTTTAAGGAATACGGAGGAAATCCACTGATTTATATCACTCCTCAATCTTGTGTCTGTGAAGTTATCTCTCATTTTTAAATTAATGCAGTTCTGGATACGAACATAAAACTCCAAAGTGAAAGGAAAATCTGCATTACAGAAACAAAAAAATGTCATTGCAAGTTCCAATTTCTTTCTCTTGTTGAAACAATTACTGAGTGTTATCAGTTTCCCAGGGGAAAAAATAAATCGGTGAAATTGTTTTCCTCTATTAAACTCTCACGCAGATAAGTAAAATGTCAAAAGTTAAATTACTATATAATTCTGATTTATTAATTCCTATTCCTTTCCACATATCTTTCGATTTTAAACTTTTCAGATAAAACACCCTAGGAAAAAAAAGAAGTGTTCTTTATTTTAACTCTTCACTTTTTCCATTAAACCAGTAGGTGTATTATCCATGTGGACTCCAGTAAGAATAGGATCAAAATATAAACCAAGTGGAAAATCTGGGGAAAACTACAGTTTCATTCAGACTCTGAATAAAATCTGTACTTGAGATTCATATAGAAACAGATAGGCAGGTTTTGATTCTGGTTTTGGTGGTCATTATGCAGCTATCATGCTTTTTTTTGCTCTGAACCATGTTGAAAGTTTTTTTTTTTTAATGTCTTTTTAAAAAGTAATTGATTCATTCATTGAAAGAAAATGCATGAGAGAGAAACCAGAAAACATCAGGGTAATTAGAAGACATATTAAAAAAAAAAAAAAATCTGATTTAACAATTTTAAATAAAGTTAAGCTCTGACCTTTCCTAACAAAAATTCAAAAGATGAAATATTGGCACTGGTGAGTCAATAGGAAAGCTGACAAAATCCCAAAGAAATCAAGATTACACTCTTGATTCACACTTGTAAAAGAATTACAAATGAAACTTTTTTCTTAAATATGATATACACTAATTTTGCATTGTTTTTATTCTATGACATTTTGGATGGTTAGCTAACACTGTGAGGTAACGATGTGAAAATAAAGCCTGATCACTTCCTTTTTATGTTGGTTTTATTTTTCAGGGGGGTGGTAAAAGGGAGAGTACATTATTTCTAAGGTCAATTCAAGCATGCTTCTCAAGAACTGTAATTTTGATATAGTGGAATACATCTCAAATACCTTCTAGATGATTTTGAGGCTGCTCTTCATGCTGCACCCAAGTAGGTAATGATACAGTGAAAATGAGATCACAGAATCATACAATCAGTCAGGGTTGGAAGGGACCGCAAGGATCATCCAGTTCCAAACCCTCTGCCATGACCAGGGACACCCTACCCTAGATTAGGCTGCACAGAGCCTCATCCAGCCTGGCCTTAAACAGCTCCAGGGATGTGGCCCCAACCACCTGTCTGGGCAACCCATTCCAGCTCTCACCACTGTGATGGTGAAGAACTTCCTCTTCACGTCGAATCTGAATCTCCCCACCTCTTTCTTCTTTATAGCTTCTATGCTTGAAATAAGTATAGCAGTGATTTTAGATGCATTTATTATATGGAATTTCTTGCTGAGCTTAAGTTCTATCAAGATTGTTTCACTTTGTAGCTTCAAGTTAAGAATTTGGCTAAGTTTTCTGTACATGGCATTAGTGAGGCTACACCTGAAGTGCTGTGTTCAGTTCTGGTCACCTCATATTAAGACACTGGTGAGGCTGCAAAGAACAACTAAGGTAGTGAAGGGCCTGGAGAATGAGTCTGAAAAAGAGCCACTGAAAGAACTGGGACTGTTTAGTGTGAGGAAGAGGAGGATGAGAGGAGACCTTATCACCCTCTATAACTACCTAAAAGGACAATAGAGAAACATAGAATCATAGAATCAGTTAGGGTTAGAAGACACCACAAGGACCATCTATTTCCAATCCCCCTGCCATGCCTAGGGACACCCTACCCTAGATTAAGCTGCATAGAGCCTCATCCAGCCTGGCCTCAAATGCCTCCAGGGAAGTGGCCGCAACCATGCCCCTGGGCAACCCATTCCAGGGCCTCACCACTCTCATGTTGAACAACTTCCTCTTCATATCCAGTCTGAATCTCCCCACTTCCAGCTTTGCTCAATTCCCCCTAGTCCTGTCATTCCCTGGTAGCCTAAAAAGTCCCTCCCCAGCTTTTCTATAGGCCCCCTTCAGATCCTGGAAGGCCACAATCAGGTCACCTGGGAGCCTCCTCTTCTCCAGACTGAACAGCCCCAACTCTTTCAGTCTGTCCTCATAGGAGAGGTGCTCCAGAGATGTAGGTGCTGGTCTCTTCTCACAGGTAATTAGTGATACAGCAAGAGAGAATGGCCTCAAGCTGCACCAGGCGAGGTTTAAGGTAGATATCAGGAATTTTTTTTTTTTATTATCTGGAAGAATGGTCAAGCATTAGAACAGGCTGCCCAGGGAGGTGATTGAGTCACCAGCCCTGGGTGTGTTTAAAAGTCATGTGGCAATTAGCAATACAGTCTAGCGGTGAACTTGGTAGAGTAGGGTTAATGGTTGGACCTGATTATCTCCAGGGTTTTTTCTAAATCTGAATGATTCTATAAATTGAAAGAGATTGAAAAGATGGCAATTTTTTCAAGCTAAATATTCAGTTAGTGTTATTGTGTACAGACTGGTTTTAAGTATGCATGTAAATTGGTTTTAAGGAGAGGGGCAACACAAGGTCCATATGCTACGGTACTAATACTCTAGTTTATTAAAATATCACCCTGATACACTCCATTGCACACTTAAATTATCTAAAGCTTTCAAAGAAAAGTCAGGGAAATAATAAATGCTTGGTTGGGACAATATTGTTGGCTTTAACATCCTCTAGGGGAATGTAAAAGTGAAATGAACTCTTCTGATCCATAGCAATAATGCACTGAATGTCATTTAACTACATTTTAAAAGGTTGCTTAACAAGCATCTTGGGTGCCTTAAGAACAGATTTATTTAATTTTTGTAACACCTTATTGAACTGAGGCTTTTAAAAGTCTTTTATGTCTTTAGTAGTCACTAACGCAGTCCTGAGACAAACATTTTTCTCTAGCTTCTTTCTCTGTGTAGGATCGAGATAATCTTAACAATTTCAGCACACTGAAGCAAAGCAACAGGAAGCAGCACCATGGTAATAATATCCACTCAAAATGTTTATATGCCAATATTCTGATATGACTCAGCAAGAAAGGGTAACTGACTCACACAAACTCCTATCACAGCAAATTTTTTCTCAGCTGGTGTAGAAAAGAAACTTCGTTGGCTTTGTTAGTTGTAATTCTTTTTTTTTTTTTTTAACCTTGAATAGAAAGCCATAATAAAAATCAGAATCCCTAACCAAAAACAAACAAACAAACAACAAAATAAAAAAAACTACAGTAAAACCTCTCCAACTTTGATAAGCAGTCCTCAGGCTTCTAAAAACACTATGCAAAAAAAAATTAAAAAATCAAAATTTTAACAACTTTGTACTCAGCAGCACATTGCCCATGTTACTTAGTATTTAATGCAAGCAAAATTCCTTATTTTTGTCAGGGAACAAGAAGGTTTATGATATTACCACGTGTTAAAGTACCCCATTCACTTTTGCTGTCAACGTATTGCTGACAGGGAGTAGAGCAGTCCAACAGAAGTCATGACTACACCAGCAATCACATTGTTTCACAGCATCCACGAAGATGATCAGAGGGCTGCAGCACCTCTGCTATGAGGACAGGCTGAGGGAGTTGGGGCTTTTCAGCCTGGAGAAGAGAAGGCTTTGAGGAGACCTTATAGCAGCTTTCCAGTATCTGAGGGGGGCTTACAGGAAGGCTGGGGAGGGACCCTTTACAAGGTCTTGTAATGACAGGATGAGGGGGAATGGGTTTAAACTGGCAGAGGGGAGATTTAAACGGGATGTTAGGAGGAAGTTCTTTACAGTGAGGGTGGTGAGACACTGGAACAGGTTGCCCAGGGAGGTTGTGGCTGCTTCCTCCCTGGATGTGTTCAAGGCCAGGCTAGATGAGGCCTTGAGTGACCTGATCTAGTGGGAGGTGTCCCTGCCTATGGTAGGGGTTTGGAACTGGATGATCTTTGAGGTCTCTTCCAACCTAAACCATTCTATGATTCTTGAGTAGATACTCAAGTGACTATTAAAATTGATATATTATTTCCATTTGTTAAAGTTGTATGAGAGCAACAGGGGCATCGCCAGACATGACAGTGAAAGAGGATGATTAAAATAAGTTTGTAAACACTGACATTTACTTTAATGTACTGAAGACAAAATTTTCTAATGTATCTTTAGGTTTTATAACTAATGGTCATCTTTTAGATTATCCATGCATAAGAAACTCATCACTTCTCTTTTGAAAATCACTGTCTGGCCAAGAGGAGCACCTAGGTTATAGCAAGGGAAGAGCAAAAAGGTACACTTGTGTAAAAAGCATTAGTAAAGTTAGAAAGTAAGAAACAGTGGCTATGTCTTGGTGGGTTCTTTGGTAAATAACAGGAAAAAAAAAAAGAAGCAGGTAAGAAGGAGAGATTGTTAGCTACAGTATGCATGAATTAGGGCTTCATCCAAAAAGACATTCATGTAAATATTTCACCCCAAATGAACAAGTTATTAATCAGATCTAATTTTAGGCAGAGGAAAGTCTACTCATTCCAAAGCCCATAGAGGTAATCTCAAAAAGTTCTAATCACCCAGCTCCATGCACTTATCTGAATTACTCATAGAATCAGTCAAGGTTGGAAGGGACCACAAGAATCACCTAATTCCAACCCCCTGCCATGCCCACGGACACCCTACCCTAGATCAGGCTGCACAGAGCCTCATCCAGCCTGGTCTTAAACACCTCCAGGGAAGTGGCCCCAACCACCCACCTGGGCAACCTGATCCAGGGCCTCACCACTCTCTTCCTGAAGAACTTCCTCCTCACATCCAGTCTGAATCTCCCCACCTCCAGCTATGCTCCATTCCCCCTAGTCCTCTCACTACCTGACAGCCTAAAAAGTCCCTCCCCAGCTTTTCTGTAGGCCCCCTTCAGATCCTGGAAGGCCACAATCAGGTCACCTGGGAGCCTCCTCTTCTCTAAACTGAACAGCCCCAACTCTTTCATCTTGTTCTCACTGCAGAGGTGCTGCAGCCCTCTGAGCATCTTCATGACCGTTCTCTGGACATGCTACATCATGTCCACATCCCTCTTGTAACAGGGGCTCCAGAACTGGACACAGAACTCCAGGTGGGGTCTCACTACAGCAGAATAACTTCCAGAACTTTTCCTCTATGCATGTCTGGGAATAATCTCCAATTATTAAAGCTGGCTTTTGTGAGCCCCCCAGTTTAGCATACCAAAATGTAGAAATGTAAGAAGATCACTAAGCACCAAGGTTCAAGCTAGAGCTTGGAGTCTGTGTCTCTTTAAATTTTGCATCCATTCTTTCACTAAGTTGCTGCAGTTGTTTCTCTAATTCATAATTTTAACCTGCTAGTTATATTACGTGACATTTTTTGCACTTACTTTGAAGAGAAATACATAAACTTTTGTTCATTGCTGTCTGGTTTTGAATAACCCACTAATATATTAAATGAACATTTATGGAGACTGTTTTAATCAAATCTCTACATAACATTCTGATTATTATTATTACTCAAATGCACACAAGAGATTAATTTAGGCCCTTGTTTTCAACCATACAGAATTGATTGCACTATAAAAGGAGATCACTCATTGCTAATTAAAAAAACCAAAAACATCCAAGTCGCTCTTCAGCCATGACTTTGTTAAACCCACAAGATTTTATGTATTAGAAAAAAGTGTTAGGTTGGCATTTTGAGCATGCTTTTTTCATAATGAATCTATTGTTTGGTTTCTATTTTATTAGTCCTTGCACAGAATAATGGCAAATAGAATTTCTCTCTAAATATATTCTGGAGTTGAATTAAATTCATGACCAAAAAAAAAAAGAGCATCAGTTCTGATAATTATTAGCATCATTTGAAGTAAGGAGAGGCCAGAAAATGGTTCATTCCTGTCATTACCTCTAGAAACCAAGCAGAGTCTTGCTCTTGAGCTCCAAGTGATTGGAAAACAACCCTCTTTGTTCTTCAACAATTTTGTCACTTACTACCTGCTGAAAATGATAATGTACAAAGTTGGTGCAGGACATTTCTGCATTCCGATGTATTGAATGAGAAAGAGCAGTGGAACTGAAAAGAATTAAAGCAAATTTTTGGAGGAAAAGGGCACGTATTTTGTCTAAGACAGGTGGAACATAGACCACTTATAAGGGGCTGAAACTTTCAAAGATTCCCCCTTTTTTTTCCTCTTTAAAAAATATGATGACTTAATATGTATATAAGATCCTAATTATAGAATGGCTTAGGTTGGAAGAGATCTGAGAGATTATCTACTCCCGAGTCTCCTCTATGGGCAGTGATGCCTCCTAACTTGACTTGGTTGCCCATGGCCTCATCCAGCTGGGCCTGATATACAATGAGTTGTAAGGCCAGATATGCAATTTTAATAAAATAGAATAGAACAGAATTGAATAAAATAAACCAGGTTGGAAAAGACCTCTGAGATCACCCAGTCCAGTTAATTATTTCTTAATTTTGTTTCTTTCCGCAGTGGATTTTTCATCACAGTTAAGATTTTCTACTATGCTAATGAAAATCGTCTCAGAAAGAATAGGCAGAAAAGATTCAATAAATTGCAACCTTTGAAACCAGTGAGCTAACTGCTCAGATAAATTGGACACCTTTTTTTTCCCCTGGAAAATCTAAAGATGACAAAAGTCATGGGTAGCAGATAGAAAAGAATAAACCAGCACGTTCAGGATTATCCCAGGAACATTTTAAACCAAAATGGAGACATTTAAATAATACAAAGACTTGTCTCAATTTGCATTGAGTTGAGTATTGTTAGAATTTGTTCGTGACCATGGTCAAATCTTTAAATTTAAAATTGTGCTCATTTCAGCAAGAGCTGTTTTTGAGGTGACTTTAATCGATGAATGAAGAATACCTCTGAAGAAAGGCTTCAGGAGTGAGAACCTACTCAGAGTAGTTCTGATTCCATCTGTGAGGTATAAGGGCTTCTTCAATTTAATAGAAAGGAAAAATACTTGAAGAGTAAAAGCATCGAGGGAGGATTGAATAGCTGTAATGCTGGACTTATCATGATGATACTGCAGTGGGGACACATGCACTCTCAGACCCACAACTCTCTCTTAGACCCAAGCTGGACTTCTTTTGACCTGAATGAACTGCTGAAAAAAGCAGAGAGACTTTCTGGTGGCAGATCTCTCGGCTCTATAAGTCACAGAAAGAATATTATTAAACCTGGCTTTTAATTAAAAGAAATCACTGCTGGAAAATATTTTTGACCCGTGTTGTGCACTATGATTAAATTAATACTACACTGTTAAAACGTGATTCTTTCTCAAGTCTGGACATTCACTTAATTATGTTACAGACAGGAGGTATGCCTTAATTAAAATCCCACATGCAAAAGAAAAAGAAATGCTTATCTGACCGATCCGAAGGTAAAAATGTTTGAAAATGCCTTTGCACATTGCAGGGCATTTTAGACTGTGTAACTACATAACCACAAGCCAAGAACTATCAATCTCACTGCTTATGTGAGTATATTCTGTAGTTACAAGTTAGAATCGCCAAGGCAGTTTGTATCTTGCAAA
Organism: Psilopogon haemacephalus; assembly: GCA_013396835.1. NCBI lineage: Eukaryota > Metazoa > Chordata > Aves > Piciformes > Megalaimidae > Psilopogon > Psilopogon haemacephalus. The sequence goes on from VWZI01009938.1 coordinate 20,397, forward strand.
GCAGATAATTTCTCAGCCAGATCTCGGAACATTAAGCAAATTGATTCAAATAACTCAGATGATAATATACATCCAGTGTGAAATACAGATCTAAACTACAATAAAATCGAAGCTAAAAGAGTTTTCCTCATAAAAATGTGAAACATACATCCATACTACAAGAAGAAATCATGCTCTGGAAAAGAATATAAGCATATGTTTAATCTTGATAATGAATAGATATAAAACTTGGAATGGAACGGAATAGAATGTGTTCTATTTATAAATATTAGTGCAGTGTTGTGGCCATTAACAAGACTTTTTTTTATAAAACAAAAATATGAGCAGTGAATGTGGTTTTTATTTTAAAGGTGTAGCTAAAGTGGCATTCCATGATTATAATTTAAGCCAAGAAATGACAATTTGTTCCCTAGTTTTTTAAAAGGAGGGAAAATTATCTTTTTTTTCCATGGCTTATGGATTTTCAATGGTTATACTTAGATGAGAGGCACACTACCTATAAAGTGAGTTTGGCCTTTTCCAAATTGTGTGAATTTCATAGATTCATAGACTGGTTTAGACTTAAAGAGACCTCAATGATCATAGAATCATAGAATGGTTTAGGTTGGAAGAGACCTCAAAGATCATCCAGTTCCAAACCCCTGCTATAGGCAGAGACACCTCCCACTAGAACAGGTCACTCAAGGCCTCATCCAACCTGGCCTTGAAGACCTCTAGGGAGAGAGCAGCCACAACTTCCCTGGTTGACCTGTTCCAGTGTCTCACCACCCTCACTGGAAATAACTTCTTCCTGACATCCAGTTTAAATCTCCCCTCTGCCAGTTTAAACCCATTACCCCTCATCCTGTCATTACAAGACCTTGTAAATAGTCCCACCCCAGCTTTCCTGTAGGAGGAAGCAGCCACGACCTCCTTGGGCAACCTGTTTCAGTGTCTCACCACCCTCACTGTAAAGAACTTCCTCCTAACATCCCATTTAAATCCCCCCTCTTTCAATTTAAACCCATTACCCCTCTTCCTGTCATAACAAGACCTTCCTTTTCCTTTTTTTTTTTCAACTTTAAATCAGAATAGGAGTTGTTCTATATTTCACAATGAGGCTCATAGGAACATAAGATGTAAAGCACTGAGGTTATCATAGCATGCATACACAACATCAGTATTGGAAATAATCTGCATATGTAATTGTAACCATAGTCTATTTTGTAAAGCAGCTATGTTTTGCCTCTAGGAGAAAGCAAGGCTGACAAATGTCATTACATAGGAAAATGAAGGGGATCTTGAAAGTAGTAACCTTATATAGTTGCCCTGAGAGGAGGAGAGGTGAAGAAGGAAGGCTAGTGCCTTGTCCAAAAATTGTCATAGCTGGCTCACCCTACCTGCCTTAAATAATACAGGAGATGCTACTTAATTTATGGCATTGCAGTTGCTTGTTCATATGGATCTGCTCTTTCAGCAAACTCTTTTGAAGATGTTCTACATTCTACTCTAATTCCTATGCATAACACTAGGAAGAAAATTCTTTTTGATTGTTTATAAGAAAAAAAACCACAACCAACTAACAACAAACAAAAACAAACAAAAAAGCCCAAAACAAACCCACAGAACAACCAAACCAACCAAATAATAATTAAAAAAAAAAGGCAAAAAACCTTGGCTTCTACTTTTTCTTATGGTCTGAAGACATCCTTTGTTTTCTTCTCTAATATGATTTGTCTTATCCTTTCTTTTTCAAGACAGCAACACACTCTTCTCTTAAAAATTACCAGGGACTTCAAGTTATTCTGAATATCAGTACACTTTTAACATACAAGATAGATTCCCAATTTACAGTTACATGTGTATGTCATCCCTATATTTTGTCTGCCTATTGTGGTTGGCCTAAACAGGCCTGAACATATCCTGGCTTGCCTGGACATGCTCTCCTCCTCTCCCTGTTTTGTGCTAAGGGAAGCAGCTACAGGAAAGGAAAACAAAGCTCTGGTTTCACCTAATATGGCTGCCTGCCATTCTGATTGGCTATTCTGTATCCAAAGGCCCATTAGTCTCAGGCTTACATTGATAAAAGGAGATAAGCAGGTAACACAAGGTGCTAAATCATAAATCTGATAAACACATTGCCAGCTAATAAACACATAACAACTTCTTACATATTCTGGAAAAGTCTGAAGCAAATTGGCAATTCTAGCTCATGTTTTTAAAATTTCTTTTATACAAGTTGAAAAATATGTTTGCCAGAGAAATTTCAAATGTCTGAGAAATATTTTTTTCAGTCCCTATGGAAATGGGATTTATTAATGGGATTTGGTCTTAGCAATGGTGAACACAAATGTCATCATTTATTGATACTGCCTGGAGAGAGCTCAGAGATCTCTGTATATCAGAAAGACACACAGTTTCTTTGTTTTAGTTAATGATATTTTTGTGAATACAGCAAAGCAATCGACTATCTATTTTCTGATTTTAATTTGACATTTGAAGCATTTATTTCTCAGTTCCTGAATTAAAGTTTAATTCCCCTTTCAGAACAAATAAACATTTATGCTATGTGTGCCTCCATATATGTCCAGGGCAACTTAAGCTGTATTTTGGCTCTGAGAAAGCATAAAGATGAGATGAAGACCTACACTGCTGCTCAAGCAGTATACTAATTTGAAGGTTGTCCTTACATCTGCCAGAGTTTGCAGAGGTGGAAACTGAATAATTCCCTCCATATGCATTCATTCATTTTTAGCACTTTGAAATCAGCCAAGGCTCTTTTTCTCTCTTTCCAGTTAAACATTAAATACTGAACTCCTACCTCCACCACAAGTGATGAATTATGTGCTTTAAAAAAAAAAAAAAAAGATTACTACAAATAGTAACATGCATCTGGTTTCAATGCATTTCCTTTTCTCAGTCTGTTTAAAATACTTCTTCTCAGTAGAGCACAAAGCATAAGGAGAGAAGGGATCACCTAAGGACTGAGGGAATATATATCGAGTCCATACATCATATGCTGCAAAAGATAATTGACAACCTCCTTCTGATATCAGTCAGATTCTTGAAGACAGTCTCTGCTTTCTTCATATGTGAGTCAATAAAAGAGAGTATATGGATATTTACTGTGAGGTTAATCACTAGACTGTAATTGCCTGTCTGTAGTGACCAAATAAATCAATTCCACCCAAAACAAAATTTACGAAGAGATTCCAGATATTGAGCTTCAATAAATATGATTGATTACTTGAAGCCTCTCAAAACAACACAAAAAAAAAATATTTCCAGACTAATCTACTAGAAGAAAATTACAAACCATAATTCAGTATAAATTCTGATAATGAGAAGGGAAAATAAGACACATCAACACAAGAAGCAAATTTCCACCATAAAAGTAATGTTGCAACTCAGCCTAATGCATAGATAAATGCTGTTACTGACTTTCAGTGTGCAATATATTTATATATTAGATACTAAAAAGAAAAAAGGAAAAGCCCATAAAACTCCTCCTATAATCCCTTTTTCTTGGTTTATGAGGTATTCTGAAGGTGCAAGAACATATATGGAAGTGTTTTTGTCAACCACATGAATCTAGCTCACCTCCAGTATACAGTGGAACAACACTGCATTAGATAGACTATTTTGTTCTCCAGTCTTCCCATAACTCTACAGATTAATTTTAACCTTATATTCAGTTACACAAAACAGATTTTAGAGGTCTAGTAAGGATTTGAAAAATCCATGGATTTTTTTTTTTTTAATTGTTCTGCTCCTCTGAGTGTAACTATTAAAGCATGTATTTTGGTTTTGTCTGTGATAGATTTTACTATTTGATACGGTAGTTTTAAATGTAGGTTGTATCAAATGCATATTTTTCAACTGCTGCTTCTTAAATTATAGAGTCTATGTTATGTTAATTTTTTTGGAACTTAATGCATCAAAATGATTTTGATGTCATAAGAATAATAGAAAATAGGTTGATTGCTAACCACGTGATCATTAATTCCTTGAATTGTAAATTACAGAAGAATGGGAGGGAATACCAGCAGAAGAATGCTACTGTCCTTCAGTCCTGTGCTGCTCAAGCACTACCTTTGACATACCTGTCCCCTGATTTCAGTGGCCTGGAGGCATTCCTATTGGGTTGTATTTACAGGTATTCTCTTGTTTAAAGGCAGCACCACTGCTACTCAGTTATAGCTACAGCTACACTTATGTCCCAAGGCATTTAGCCACACATAAGGTATGACACATTTAATGATCTTATTTTTAGTTAGTGGCAGTGCTTGCTGAACTTACCCATTCCTTGACCCATTTTCCATTCAAAACCAAGACCTACCCATAACAACAGACCAAAACTCAAGAGCTTTATCAACAGACCAAAACTTAAGAGTTGTCCAAAGTCTTATACACACTACTTTGAAGTATCCAGGACAGCTTTGTGTATCAACCATTCATATCTAGGCACACATCAAAGTTCTAAACAAAAGTAGTTTAGCAGGTATAGAGACTCAAATACTCACAACTCAAATCAGGATATTCAGTGATTTTTGTAGGTATAAGAGATAGTAAGAGCCTGTAGTTACCTGTAACTGTTAATTCCGTAGTTCTTCTGACAACAAAGAATCCATATTTTAACTCACAAGTGTAATTTCCAATGTCATCCTCTCTAACTTCCCGAATGACAAGAGTGTCCTTTTTAAACACAATACTTGATCTCCACGTCTTTGACTTGCATTCCTGTTTAAAGACAATATAACACTTTGGTGACTGCGTTCTTACACTTAACATTGAGCCACTGATGATAATGCTACCCAAAGGCAAGGCGGCTAGGCAAGAGCCCAGGCTAGCTGTGAGCTTCACATGTGCTATCCAAAAATACAGTTCAGTTAAGTGTTTATTAAAAAGAAGAAAGACTACAGAGTGTTACCAGTTTGCCCTCTCTCTCTCTCTCACACACACACACACACAAAAGAATCTGATTCCTTTTGTGGTTTTCTTCTTATATTAGTTTCCTGAGGGGATCATACTTCATTATTTGCCCTTATATTTACATCTGTTATCCGTGACTGTCACGTTGCCAGTAGCTACAGGTTGCAGGGAAGATTTCATTTTTAAAAATTCATTAAAAAGCAAAACAAGTGAAAAAAGAAAAAAGCAGAGAAACAGAATATGAGAATGAGGAGAAATGAGGACCAGCTTCTTAAAAATATCTTAAAATCAAAGGTCTCTGAAGGTGAGTTTTGCATCTACAAAAAAACAGTTAATACTTCAGTTGTTGCTATCAATTTTTTTTAATGTTATAACAGAAACACACATTTTTTGCAGGCAATTTTCATAGGTCCCTAAAATGGTTAATATATTTTAGAATCACAGAATTATGGAGTGCCTTAGGTTGGAAGGCACCTTACAGATCATCTATTCCAACATCCCCACCACAGGCAGGGATGCCTCTCAACTAGACTCAGCTTCTCAAGGCCTCATCCAGTCTGGCCTTAAACACTCCCAGGGAAGAATTATCTACAACCTCCCTGGGATGTAGGTAGTAATTGAAATAGTATTGAACACTTTCAGAGTTTCTATGTTTTCTAGTTATTACTTTGTTAATTGAAAATCAATATATTTATAAGCTATTAGAAAAAAAGAGATTTGTGCTTTTCACAAGATAAATGTCTTCTGAGTTACTGCCACAAAATATTTTACTTGATTTTCTTAGGGCAATCATTTATAAAATAAGGGCTTTTTAAAAATGTTTGAGAGGTTGTTTGAGTTCATTCACAAAAATATTGTAAAATATTGAGTCATAAAAAGGCAATCCCTTGAGCTCTTAAGAAGCCAACCATGATTTCAAATTTGACAAAACTTGCAGCCCAGAAAGCCAAGCAGAGCCTGGGCTGCATCAGGAGAAGTGTGGCCAGCAGGGCGAGGGAGGTGATTCTCCCCCTCTACTCCGCTCTGGTGAGACCTCACCTGGACTACTGCATCCAGTTCTGGAGCCTCTATTACAAGAGGGATGTGGACATGCTGGAGTGTGTCCAGAGAAGGGCCACGAGGATGATCAGAGGGCTGAAGCACCTCTGCTATGAGGACAGACTAAGAAAGTTGGGGCTGTTCAGTTTGGAGAAGAGGAGACTCCCAGGTGACCTTCTTGTGGCCTTCCGGTATCTGAAGGGGGCTTACAGAAAAGCTGGGGAGGGACTTTTTAGGCTGTCAGGTAGTGAGAGGACTAGGGAGAATGGAGCAAAGCTGGAGGTGAGGAGATTCAGACAGGATGTGAGGAAGAAGTTCTTCAGCATGAGAGTGGTGAGGCCCTGGCATGGGTTGCCCAGGGGGAGGTTGGGTATTTAAGGCCAGACTAGATGAGGCTGTGGGCAGCCTAATCTAGGGTAGGGTGTCCCTGGGCATGGCAGGGGGGTTGGATCCTTGTGGTCCCTTCCAACCCTGACTTATTCTATGATTCTATGATTCTTCATGTTGCATTAGAAACACGAAACACAAGAGAAGCATAAGCAAAGCCCTGCTTACATTCCTCCTATCTTAAACGTGCTTTCAGCTTATTTGGCTAAAATCTTTCTAGGCCACAAATTTTTACTTATTAGACAGCACAGCTCTGTGTACCATATTTAAAAGCATTTAGCCTATCAGGCAAATTACCAGACTTCCAAAAAATATAAATAGAATGCATACCAGCACATGCTGAAACTAGGGCTTCCTGTGTCCACAAACATCTGTAGACATCTGTGCCGACAAATTACAGAGAATCGAAATTGCAGATTTACTGAACTTTAGAGTTTGGGAACTTTAAATTGTGTGGCTTATAATACTGAAATGTTGAGTATTTCCTACAGGCAGTAAGAAACCCAGAACTCAAGCAGCTCTTCTTTGAAGTCTTAGCACGCTCCTCACAGGCAGTGCTGTTTGCAGGAGCTTGGCACTTCGGTAACGATCCAAAAATCAGTAGACAATATTTACATGAAGTTATTGACACAAATAATGACAGTATATTTGCAGGTAGAAGCTAATACAGAAAGATCAAGTTTTGGAAGACTTTGCATCATGTTATGCTGCAAAATCAAGCCATTTATTTAGATAATAGCATGGGTTTAGAAAGAGGCTCTTTAGAAAAGCATGGCACAAGCAGTTGCTGTTTAATCAGCTCATGTAGCTTTACCTTAGCATATTAAATCAGACCAAATATTTTTTACAGACAGATATTTTTGCAGAAAGATATTTTTTAACAGCTTTCTGTTAACAGAAAGCTGCTAATTCTTTGTGATGCCTACAGAAGTACATCAGGAAAATATCAGCTTGAAAGTTCCCAAAGAAAGCATTTGAATTTCTCTTTCAATTATTTTCTACCCTTGATTCTATTGTCTGCTTTTAAATCCCAAAACAACTGAAGCCCCATGCCAATATTAAGATCATTACATTCGTATCACATTAAGCACATTGCATAATATCTTGTTGAAGGTGAAAATCTACGTTCCTTACCTTATACCACAGAATTTCAGGGTCCCTAAATGGAAATAAAAAATCCTCAATTTCAGGACATGAGATTTCCTTGCTTTTGCTAAGTTCAGCTTTCTCAAAATATTTCATCTTTGAATTGTAGCAGAGTCCAGTGTCATTTTCACCCACCGTCAGCGAAATGGACACTTTCATACAGTAAGTTGAGTTTCTGTAAAGCAATAAAAACAGAAATAAAAATCTAATATTAAAGGGAAAAAAAATAAAAATGCCAATGTATATGACTTGGTTTTAAGTCGTTATTTCCATCCCCAGCGAAAGACAGAAAATCAGACATTGCGTTTTCTGTGTATTTCACAGGTATTCATTACAAGTTTACTCCTTTCTCAGCCACTAACTACAATATTTAGAAGATTCTGGTTGAACTTTAACTGTGATGAAAAGGTTTACCTCTCCCTTTCATCAAACTCCTTCTAACACTAGTATCCTTGCTGTGTATTTGAGAAAATCTTTTCCAAAATTGAATAGGCAATAAAAGCTCCACAGATTTACCAATGAAACTAGACAGCCTACTTGTTCTCAGGGGTGAACAGGTCATGTTGTAGTACCACAGACAAATGCCTAATTGGAACCTGAGCACTACACCAAGAATCCATCCAGTCAGCAGATCTGAGCATCCTTTAGAGTGGGAGTGGAAATCATTTTTCAGACTTCGGTTAAAACTAATCTTGTGACCCTTCCAATTACAGAATAAAGGATGTTATAACCTAACAGGCTGATAACTTGTTTACCTTAGCCTTCAGTCCCCATACTCCCAAAATACTGCTTCTGCATTACCTACAGCTTTCATTAGTTTGGGCTCTCCTGAAACCTGCTATTACCTCTGCTTTTGGATGTTTTAACCTAACAGGCTGGTAACTTGCTTACCTTAGCCTTCAGTCTCCATACTCCCAAAATACTGCTTCTGCGTTACCTACAGCTTTCATTAGTTTGGGCTCTCCTGAAACCTGCTATTTCCTCTGCTTTTGAATGTTGGTATGCCAGGCAGCTAATGAACTAATGAAGGCTTTAGTATAAGAAGTCTCAATTAGGGTATGTTGTCTTTCTTCCTACATTTCACTTTAATCAGGCTCAAAGGCAAAAATAGACTTGAAATAAGATTTTTCTTTTGGTTATTTAGGCTTTTTTTTTTTGGGGGGGGAGGGGAAGTGATGGTGTTGGGGTCTTTTTTCGGTTGGTTGGGGTTTCCCCCCCCCGCCTCTTTCTTTTTCTTTTGATTTTCCAAATGGACATCAAATGAGTGTGCAAAGTTGAGTACTCTGCAGGAATACACTGTGACAATGCAAGATCTCTCTCCTAGTTCATAAATACAATTGACCTCTGATCCATTGAAAGAGGATCCTGCTCGACTTGAGTGATGACTTACATGGCAGCATAGAATCATAGAATGGTTTAGGTTGGAAGGGATCTCAAAGATCATCCAGTTCCAACCCCCTGCCATAGGCAGGGACACCTCCCACTAGATCAGGTTGCTCAAGACCTCATCCAGGCTGGCCTTGATGCCAGCCTGGCATCTCAAAGATGGCTACGTTTTGTCATTCTCTTTAGATTTATTAGTGTTTTTCTGGTTTTGTTTTTTTTTTTTATTTTATTATTATTCAAGAAGAGGGGACAGAAATGCTTAAGAACAAAGAATAAGAGTCACTTATTCAAAGAACTCTATAGTCTAATTCTCTGCAGAAAATGTAAACCTGTAAAGAAAGATCTATAACTAAACTGGAGAATATTTGCATGAATGCAAATGCTGTAACAGAAGGACTCTTAGCTCTCCAGCTAATTCCTAGACTTGTAATGAAGCTGTAAGTATAATTAATTATCCCCTTCAAGAATCTGTCTGTATAAACAAAGTTGTTTAAATTTTATGCAAAACAGAGCATGCATCCACTGAATCTGGACCACTCTTGCTGCTCTTTAAGATATTTAAGAGCCAATCATCCTCTTACCTTTACATACAATTTAAAATCATCCAGTATTTTAAAGAACACATTTTCATTACCATACATTGTTATTCCTTCATTAATATGTTGCTTGGAGTATTTGTTTGTTGTGTGGTTTAAAAGTATCACAAGAAGCCACCTAAGTCTGTTTCTAAATTGATAAAATTCACTTTGTCTGTTCTTGGAAGACCTAGACCTGGGAAATAAGGAGGAGGTTTAATGAGTCCATCAAGTTCTGAGGATCAAATACACTAACTAGATGAGAGGATTCCTTTATTTGACGACAGGGAGCAATAAATAAGAAGATATGGACTACTAGTTTGCACATTTAAATATTCCTTTCTATGTTCTTTTAAGAATACACTGTGTTCATATTGCTGCACCTCACAATTAAAAAAAAAATAAATCTAGAAGGAACTGAGAGGGAGAAACAAAATAATTGTCATCTCACTCTCTAAACAACCAAAGTCAGCAAAATTGTCATTTCTTCTTTGTTTTTTATTTTACCTTCCTTCAGTATTCAGAGTGAAGCGGCCCAAAAAAAACCATCTGATTTATTTTTTTCCTGCTAAGAGCCTCGTTCTGCAACAGTGACATCGACTAAAGCACATCAAAGGTTCCATTGCAACAGCAGATCTTAATAGTGATGTCTCAGTACCTGAAGGGGCTCTTCAAGAAGAATGGAGATACGCTGTTTAAGAATGACAGGTTGGGGACAATGGTTTCAAACTAGAGAAGAGCAGCTTTATATTGGATGTTAGGAAGGAGTTTGTCTACTACGAGGGTGATGGAACACTGGAAAAAAGTTGCCCAGGGAAGTGACTGAGGCCCCATCCCTGGAAATATTCAAGGTGAGACTCAAAAGGGCTCTGGGCAACCTGACATAGTTGAGAATGTTCCTGTTGACTGCAGCAGGGTTTGGACTGGATGACCTTTAGAGGTCCCTTCGAATCCAAACTATTCTATGATTCTGTGATAGTATTTCTGTAATAAAAGAGGTAGTTTGGAAATACCTCAGAATATTGGAACCCACTGTTTGAAGGTGATGTTGGTATCTAATGACCCAAAGCTCTGTGTGTCTGTGATTTGAGTCATATGGATATAAGCTACTTGCAGACAGAAGCACAAATGGGCTGGGCTTTAAGGTAATTGTGTTCCTAACAGTCAGATATAAGGTACTGAAACATTTTCAGCACACACTTTGTCAGCTGAACTCTCTAACAGAATTTTCTCCCAAAAGTATCACCAAGAAAACCTGAAGTTCCAGATGCCCCCTGGTGACATAGACCTTTTTATTGTAATTCTGAATACTAACTGTGCATTGTCAATCTGACTCAACTCATAATCTGTGTCAGAAACCAAAGCCGTTGGGATGAAACAAACCTCCAAAACAATGCTATAAATGCAGTGTGAGCAAAGGAAAACAACCTAATAGGCTTACATAAGGGGAAAAAAAAAAAAAAGAGAAAGAAAACTAAACAATCCCCAGATGGAAATGAAGAAGAAAGAGGAGGCGAGTTTGCTGATTACAGCTGGAGCATGATGGATATAGTTTATGTGGAGCCCCCAAGCTAGCAGAAAAAGCAACAGTCAGCAAAGCCCTCCAGCAGGCATGCATACACTGCAGAGGATGAAAAATTGTTCACATGTTAGAACTGAAGACATTTTCTGTATGTCTCTTACTGGAGGCACCAGATCAAACAAGCAAACAAATGAAAAAATTACAATCCAATGTCACATTCATTATCAAAAGCAAACGCTACAAACAGATTTTCTCCTTTTGTTCTCCAGCATGGACCTTTTTGACCAGGCAGATACACTTAAAGTGCAGTACTAGTCTAAAAACTCAAATCTGCAACAGCCACTTAAGCAAAATTCAGGGAATGAAGATCACACAAGTCATGAATATATTGCAGGCTGGGCCTGCAAATACAGAACTTCCTCTGGTCAATATATTTTGAGATCTCATCTGTACAAATACTTGTGAACTGGCTCCTTAGTGAGCACAAATAATAAAAAAATTTACCTGTTGTACAGGTTTAGGGTTAATTGCTATAACCACAGAGATAAATTTCTCCAGAGGACCAGAAAGTCCCTAAGGAGCTGAGAGGAAGGACACAGGATATTGCAAATTATTATTCTATTCCCTCTTGCTGTATTTCCCTCTACATAAAGAGCAGACTGTTCAATCTCTCTCTCTCCTTTCTCTCTGAGCTCCTACCACCTTGGTTTGTGGGGGAGTATGGCTTGGGCTGGCAAGCTATTTTCTAGCTATGGCACTGGGACCTAGTGTGGGAGGAGGAGGTTTGGCTGATCTGAATGGAATAGAATGGAATAGAATAGGCCGGGTTGGAAGAGACCTCCAAGATCATCCAGTCCAGCCTAGCACCCAGCCCTAGCCAATGGTACTAAGTGCCCCATCCAATCTTTTCTTGAACACGTCCAGGGATGTTGACTCCACCACCTCCCTGGGCAGCCCATTCCAATGCCAATCACTCTCTCTGTCAAGAACTTCCTCCTAACATGCAGCCTATACCTCCACTGGAACAACTTGAGACTGTGTCTCCTCATTCTGTTGCTGGTTGCCTGGGAGAAGAGACCAACCCCTCCTGGCTGCAACCTCTCTTTAGGTAGTTGTAGACAGCAATGAGGTCACCCCTGAGCCTCTTCCTCTCCAGGCTAAACAACCCCAGCTCCCTCAGCCTCTTCTCACAGTCTCTCCTGTGCTCCAGACCCCTCACCAGCTTCATCACCCTTCTCTGGACATGTTTCAGTACCTCAGTATCTCTCTTGAATTGAGGGGACCAGAACTGGACAAAGTACTCAAGATGTGGCCTGACCAGTGCCAAGTACAAGGGCAGAATAACCTCCCTTGTCCTGCTGGCCACACTATTCCTGATCCAGGCCAGGATGCCATTGGCTCTGCTGCCCACCTGGGCACACTGCTGGCTCATGTTCAGCTCTTATCTCCCAGCACCCCCAGGCCCCTCTCTCCCTGGCTGCTCTCCAGCCACTCTGTCCCCAGCCTGTAGCACTGCCTGGAGTTGTTGTGGCCAAAGTGTAGAACCCTACACTTAGCCTTGTTAAATCTCATCCCATTGGCCTCTGCCCACCCATCCAGCCTGTGCAGGTCCCTCTGCGGGGCCCTCCTACCCTCCAACAGATTGAAGACTGCTCCTAACTTGTCATCTGCAAACTTACTGATTATGAACTCAACCCCCCCATCCAGGTCATCAATAAGGATATTGAACAGGATGGGACCCAGCACTGATCCCTGTGGCACACCACTAGCGACTGGTTGCCAACTGGATGTGGCACCATTCATCACCACTCTCTGGGCCCTGCCCTCCAGCCAGTTCTTGACCCATTTCAGAGTGTACTTGTCCAAGCCACAAGCTGCCAGCTTGGCCAGGAGCTTGTTGTGGCAGACGGTGTCAAAGGCTTTGCTGAAGTCCAGGTAGACTACATCCACAGCCTGCCCTGCATTCACCAGGCAGGGAACCTGATCTGAGCCCTGGCCAGGATTGATTCTGAATGTGTTTATATGCTTCTACTTTGGTACCTTTTTGTATTTTGTTTACTTTCGTTAATAGTATTTCCATTTAGTTTCTAATTCTGAGTGTTTTTTATTTACTCCTTTGAGGTAAATTCCTTCTGTCTGGAGCTGTTTCCATCTCAAATCAAGGCAGTACCAACAAAAAAATCAAAACCAAACAAAAAAGCTGTGAGGATGAGTGGGGAGACTTGAGCATCTGCCCTACAAGGAGAGACTGAGAGACTTGGGGCTGTTTAGTCTGGAGAAGAGAAGGCTGAGAGGAGATCTGATGAGTGTGTACAAATATCTGAGGGGTGGGTGTCAAGTGGATGGGGCCAAGCTCTTTTTGATGCTCAGCAGCAATAGGACAAGGAGCAATGGCTACAAACTGGAACATGGAAGGTTTCGTCTCAACATGAGGAGAAACTTCTTGACAGTGAGGGTGACAGAGCCCTGGGAACAAGCTGCCCAGAGAGGTTGTGGAGTCTCCTTCTTTGGAGACTTTCAGAACCTGCCCAGATTCTCTCCTATGTGAACTACCCTAGAGGATCCTGCCTTGGCAGCAGGGTTGNAAAATTTTCTTTGAATAAAAAAAAAAAAAAAAAAAAAAAAAACCCAAAACCACCCAAAAACCTAAACCGCCCCCTCCCCCCCAAAAAAACCCAAACCAACAAAACAAAACAAAACAAATAAATCTTCAGTATAATCCAAAATCATAGAATCATAGAATGGTTTAAGTTGGAAGAGACCTTAAAGATCATCCAGTTCCAACCCCCCTGTGCCATAGGCAGGGACACCTCCCACTAGATCAGGCTGCTCAAGACCTCATCCAGCCTGGCCTTCAACACATCCAGGGAGGGAGGAATATTGACTAACTTGTCAAACTTCAGGCAAAATTCTACGCAAAGAATATCTTTGAGAAGCTTAAAGAAAGTAGAACTTCGTGAGCAGAAAGCTTGAGAATGAGTTTGCTGTAGGAAGATTTAATTAGCTTTGTTGGTCGTCGCAATTTGTTCAGGGGTTTCCTAAAGCTTTGTATTTACGAAGGCATGACAAAAGATCTTCCTGCATTGTAAAATCAGGTTATTAGTCTGCTCCCCTGGTAGTGCACAATGTAACATGTAACATTGATTTCCCCTTAAAAGGAAGAATTGAAAAATAAGATGATGAATAAACAAGACAAGTTACGGTTAGTGGAAAACCCTTTACAGCAGCCAGTGAAGATGAATTTCACACATAGCTGAAAATTAACTTTGCCTCATTCTGCCTTATGTGAAAGAATACAAAGGAGATTGATTAACTCTATATTTCCAGAAAAAATATGAAAGTTGTCTTCATGTTTACAGCATTAATACATACCTCACTTCTCTTTTTAAAGGTAAGTATATAAAAATCTCTTGCAGTTCATTTTTCCCCCCTGTTTGTAGTTCCTAACAGGTTTCATTTCTTTTTTTTCCTCCCCTGCATTTTTCATTCTATCCTACAGTTCACCTGTAAACAAGAACTCAATGTATGGAAAGTATCTCCTTTAAACTTGGCAAAACCCCAAGCAGAGAGGAAAAAAAATGGATAGATTGATAAATTTGCAGAGAAAAAAATGTTTCTTTTTCTATGAATAGCTGCATTTGACCAAGTAGATTTTCATTTAACAGTAGTAGGGAGGAAATAATGCACACACAAAATCCCACAACTCAGCTTTTCAGCCATGAAAGGATATTAAGAGGCAGACATCTCAGTCATCAAAGGGCATTAAGAGCTCCCTCCGTGGAATGGTTCAAGGTTAGGTTGGATGGGGCCTTGAGTGACCTGTTCTAGTGGGAGGTGTCCCTGCCTATGGCAGGGGATTGGAACGGGATGATCTATGAGGTCTCTTCCAACCTAAACCATTCTATGATTCTATATATTAAACATTTGTAATTAACCTGCCCCAAAACACATGAAATATCATACAGCTAAAAATTGTCATACAGCTAAATATCTGTACCTGTTCTAGTGGGAGGTGTCCCTGCCTATGGTAGGGGCTTGGAACTAGATGATCTCTGATGATCTTCGAGGTCACTTCCAACCTAAACCATTCTGTGATTCTATAACCAACAAATTCATAGAAATAAATATCTTAATAGATTTCATATTAAGTCAGATGATCTTGGAAGTCTCTTCCAACCTGGCTGATTCGATTTGATTCAATTCAATTCAATTCAATTCAATTCAATTCAATTCAATTC
>VWZI01009938.1:38541-50002 GCA_013396835.1 Psilopogon haemacephalus
GTTTTTTTTTTTTTTTTTTCTTTTTCTGAATAAGGTATCAGGAATCTTTGATAATCAAAGAATCATCCAGTTCCAACCCCCTGCCATAGGCAGGGACACCTCCAACTAGAACAGGTCACTCTAGGCCTCATCCA
Organism: Psilopogon haemacephalus; assembly: GCA_013396835.1. Classification (NCBI taxonomy): domain Eukaryota; kingdom Metazoa; phylum Chordata; class Aves; order Piciformes; family Megalaimidae; genus Psilopogon; species Psilopogon haemacephalus. The sequence continues at coordinate 38,676 of VWZI01009938.1, forward strand.
GCCTGGCCTTGAACACTTTCAGAGAGGGAGCAGACACAACCTCCCTGGGCAACCTGTGCCAGTGTTTCACCACCCTCACTGGAAAGAACTTCTTCCTAACATCCCGTTTAAATTTCCCCTCTGACACTTTAAACCCATTCCCCCTCATTCTGTCTTTACAAGACCCTGTGAACAGTCCCTTCCCAGCCCTCCTGTAGGCCCCCTTCAGATACTGGAAGGCTGCTACAAGGTCTCCTTGAAGCCTTCTCTTCTCCAGGCTGAAAAGCCCCAACTCTCTCAGCCTGTCCTCAGCAGAGGTGCTCCAGCCCTCTGATCATCTTCCTGGCCCTCCTCTGGACTCTCTCCAACAGTTCCACATCCTTGTGCTAGGGGCTCCAGAACTGCACACAGTACTCCAGGTAAGCTGATCAGTCAATTGTTCCCTTTCCAGTCACAACCTTTTCCTCCATATCACAGAATCACAGAATTAACCAGTTTGGAAAAGACCTCTAGGATTAATCCAGTCTAACCTATCACCTAACCCTTCTCATTAACTAAGGCATGGCACTATGTGCCTCATCCAGTCTCCTTTTAAACATCTCCAGGGATGGTGACTCCACCACCTCCCCCAGCAGCCCATTTCAATGGGCAGTGAATCCTTCCATGTAGAACTTCTTCCTATCCTGTAGCCTAAACATGCCTTGGCACGGTTTGAGACTGTGAGACTGTGTCCTCTTGTTCTGTCCCTGGGTGCCTGGGTGAAGAGACCAACTCCCACCTCCCTACAACCTCCTTTCAGGAATGAAGCTTTTCATTTATCTGCTTTATTCAATAGAATTTCAGGTACTAAAAAAAAAGAATAGCAAGAAACTGTTTGGGGATATTTATTTAAGACCACCAAACCATTTAAATCAGATCTATCAGAAATAAAAATAAAAATAAAAATTAAAATTAATTTAGGTTATAACTTGTCTAGAAAAAAACCTGACAGAGGAGGAAGAGAAGACATGAGATGAAAAGCAAGCAAGAGAACCCAAACAGGAAAAGAATAGCTTATCTAAATTTAACACTTACTGTGGTGATATATACATCTAAACTAATTTCTTTGCCAATTAGGTACATAGAGCATAATTCCTTTATAAAATCAATACCTAAAACGGGCTTTGTGGGTTGCTCTTATCAAACCCTACATTTCCCTGCATTTAAAAGAGCCCTGGTAATGAATTTTATCTTCAGCCTCACCAGAGGGAACTCGATGGTGGATTTATACAACTTGGTAGCCCTCAGACAGCATCTTTCATCATCCCTATTCATGACAGAGGGAGCAAAGCTGAAGCTAATCATTACTTGTCCACTGTGCTGTTTTGCCACGCGTACCCTTCAGGCACAATCTCTTTCCACAACTCTAAACAAGGTGTAATGGAACTTCAGTACAGTCAGGATACCCATGAATGCAGCCAGAACCTCCAACAACATTTCTCACTTAGGATGGCAGTCTTCAATCTTTGTATTCCTCTGTACACCTTTTATTTCTCTTTCATTTTCAAAAGATGGCAGGACATGGACTGTCATGAAACTAGATTTTTGCTGAGTATGTTAAACATAATGACTAATTAGGAAGCTGTCAACAGAACAAAAATGATCTTTCAGCCTGCATCTTTCCACAGTTCTAAAGAAGGTGTAATGGAAGTTCAGTATGATCAGGATACCCATGAATGCAGCCAGAACCTCCAACAACATTTCTCACTTAGGATGATGAAGATGCAGTCTTCAATCTTTGTATTCCTCTGCATACCTTTTATTTCTCTTTCATTTTCAAAGGATGTAATACTGGCAGGACATGGACTGTCATGAAACTAGATTTTTGCTGGGTATATCAAACATGATGACTAATCAGGAAGCTAACTGGCAACAGAACAAATACGGTCTTTCAGACTGCATCATGACAGCAAATTATTTTTTTTCCCACTTTTGCTAACATTGCTACAAATATTGTAAGCTTTGTATTAACAGAGATCAGCTGTTTGTACTGAGGTATGTTACAGTATATGGATGTTACTTACTAGGGTAAACAAACTGGAGCACAAAGAGAAAGGAAGAAAAAAAACCACACCAAAACTGTATTATGCTTCCTCTCATCATACAAGGTGAGTCAGTAAAATAATTCCAACATTAAAAAAATCAAGTTGAGCAAAAATCAAGTCGAGGAAAAAAAAATAAGTTGAATTTTTCTTCATAGCATTTTAAATTTCAATAACTAAACTTTGCCAGTGATGTCAATATCCACTCACTCTAAGTGGGTATTACTATATTGTCTGGGTTGATGAAAAGATCAACATGAGCTGACAGCATGCACATGCAGCCCAGACAGCAACTGTGTCCTGGGCTGCAGCAAGAGAAGCGTGGACAGCAGGGCCAAGGAGATGATTCTCCTCCTTTTACTCTGCTCTTCTCAGACCCCACCTAAAGCACTGTGCACAGTTCTGGAGCCCCCAACACGTGAAGGACATGGAACTGTTGGAGTGAGTCCAGAGGAGGGCCGTGAAGATGATCAGAGGTCTGGAGCACCTCTGCTGTGAGGACAGACTGAGAGAGTTGGGGCTTTTCAGCCTGGAGAAGAGAAGGCTTCAAGGAGACCTTAGAGTAGCCTTCCAGTATCTGAGGGGGGCTTACAGGAAGGCTGGGGAGGGACTATTCACAAGGTCTTGTAATGACAGGATGAGGGGGAATGGGTTTAAACTGTCAGAGGGGAGATTTAAATGGGATGTTAGGAGGAAGTTCTTTACAGTGAGGGTGGTGAGACACTGGCACATGTTGCCCAGGGAGGTTGTGGCTGCTCCCTCCCTGAAGGTGTTCAAGGCCAGGCTGGCTGAGGCCTAGAGTGACCTGATCTAGTGGGAGGTGTCCCTGCCTATGGTGGCGGGTTGGAACTGGATGATCTTTGAGGTCCCTTCCAACCTAAACCATTCTATGATTCTATGATAAATGTTCCATTTAATGTCAGCGGATTTTTTTCGTTGATTTTATTAAATTTTTTTTTTTTCACGTTTTTATACATACAATTTGGTCCTTTTCCAATTGAAGTAACTTCTGTTAGAGTTCTTCAGATGCCTGAAAGCTGGGGAGAAAAACATTCATTGGAGAGGAAAAACAAAACCATGTTATTGATTAGCTACTTGTGCTGTTCGCCAGCTGCTCCAAAGGCTCTTTTGTGAGCTTTAAAACTTTAGCACAAAAAAAAAAAAAGAAAAAATTAAAGCCTTTAGATGGCACAGGGGTTATTTGAGGACACTCCCAAGGCCTTGGGCTGCAAAGAGAGCAGGGAAGGCCTTAGTGCTGCCAGAACTGTTGCCAAGCAGTGAGGTCTCATTGGCTGTGGGGTGCGATGCCCTCAGCAGGGCATTTGTTCAGGATAGGAGTTTTCAAATATTTCCTGCAAGGTTCCCTTTTGTTGCTCATTTGTTTGGTTTTGGTTTTTGTTTTTTTTTTTCTCACCCCGAAACTCTGGAATGTCTGGCTCCCACACTTCCTGGCTCTCATCACTGAAATCACAGATTGCCTTTTCTGCAAAGCTGGAAGAGAGAGAGGAGAGGAAAGGAAAAAAACAAAACCAAAAAACAACAACAAAAAAAAAAGCAGCCAGCTGGGAATTTTCTTCTATGCCTTAGAAACTATCCCCTGCTTCCACACCCCGGGGGGACAACCCAGTTTGAAAACTTCTTTTGACCTCAACTGAATTACATAAGCAGTGATTTTCTTCCCTCAAGGGTCACTTAATTAAGGGCATGATACTACGAAATAACACACACCGCACAGGAGCCTCCAGGACTATTTGAATATCAGCAAGATAGTTGTTTTAATAAGTTTGAATCAGTCAGACCAGAAAATATCGTTCGGTTTTAGTGCCTGCTTCCATCCTTGGAAGGGGAAAAAACTTTCATATTGTATCCTCTTCTGACAGGGTACATGCTGCCTTCCCAGGTTCCCCCTTCTCCTCTCCAAACCTACCAAAACAGAATCATAGAATCGTAGGATCATGGAACCATAGAATGAGTCAGGGTTGGAAGGAACCACAAGGATCATTTAGTTCCAACTCGCCTGCCATGCCCAGGGACACCCTACCCTTGATTAGGCTGCCCACAGACTCATCCAGCCTGGCTGCAAACACCTCCAGGGATGAGGCCCCAGGCACCTCCCTGGGCAACCCATTCCAGGGTTTCACCACTCTCATGCTGAACAACTTCCTCCTCACATCCAATCTGAATCTCCCCACCTCCAGCTTTGCTCCATTCCCTCTAGTCCTCTCACTACCTGATAGCCTAAAAAGTCCCTTCCCAGCTTTTCTGTAGGCCCCCTTCAGATACTGGAAGGTCACCTGGGAGCCTCCTTTTCTCCAAACTGAATAGCCCCAACTCCTTCAGTCTGTCCTCATATCAGAGGTGCTGCAGCCCTCTGATCATCCTCGTGGCCCTTCTCTGGACACACTCCAGCATGTCCACATCCCTCTTGTAATAGGGGCTCCAGAACTGGATGCAGTACTCCAGGTAGGATTTCTCACATCTCTGTCTCTCTGTGTTTTGTTTTTTTCTTCTTTTTTAAGAGTTTGCTTATTGTAATTGTAGGAAAAGTAGAAAGAGGTTTTTTAGCCTAAAAAGTCCCTCCCCAGCTTTTCTGTAGGGGCTCTTCAGATACTGGAAGGCTACAATAAGGTCACCTGGGATCCTCCTCTTCTCCAAACTAACTGCATTACAGCACTTTGCTTGTGTTAAAGAGAGCTACTGACTTATGTGAAAGGCCTTTTACTGATGTCCTGAACAACAAAAATGAAATACAAATCAGCCTTTAGAAAGGGAATTGCATTTTGTTCCATTATAATACCTTACAGATTCTTTCCTTAGTAAGCCAGAAAAAAAAAAATAAAAAAATGTGTGTGTCTACTTTTATGTTACTGGCTTTTCTGTACGACCTTTCTCTCTGTTTTAAGTCTAAGTGAAACCTATCCCTTGTGAAGCCTGGAATCAGTCTGACACTGTTCTCCACGTTTAGTAAAAAGCTTCACTTTCTAAGTACAAAATACTTGAACAAAGTACATTCTAAGTACCTTACCGTCCAATACATTCAAAACACAATGGTAAGGTTCTCCCAAGAAGTCCTTTCTCTGGTTAGAAGCCCTTTTGGAGAAGGGCAGTGACTTTTCACCTTGACTTAGTATTCCTACCTTTGCGTGGCTCATAGCCACATTCCAGAAGCTGCCCACAGTGTGAGCCAAATGTTTATCCAGTGGTTTGTAGTTCGAAATGTAGAGGGTCAAAAAAGCATGATGTTGTGCTGGCCTTTCCAAATCCACACTAAGCTGACTCTGTAGGCCACAAAGAGGAGATACAAAGATGAGGTACAAAGAGAAATGTGGCCAGCAGGGTGAGTGAAGTATTCCTCCCCCTCTACTCCACACTGCTAAGACCCCACCTGGAGTACTGAATCCAGTTCTGGAGCCCCTATTACAAGAGGGATGTGGACATGCTGGAAGGTGTCCAGGGAAGGGCCATGAGGATGATCAGAGGGCTGGAACACCTCTCCTAGGAGAAGAGACTGAGGGAGTTGGGGCTGTTCAGTTTGGAGATGAGAAGTCTCCGAGGTGACCTTATTGTGGCCTTTCAGTATCTTAAAGGGGTCTACAAGAAAGCTGGAAATGACTCTTTAGGATTTCAGGTAGTGACAGGACTAGGGGGACTGGAACAAAGCTAGAAAGGGGTAGAATTAGTCTGGATGTTAGGAAAAAGTTCTTCACCATGGTAAGGTACTGGAATGAGTTGCCCAGGGAGGTGGTAGAAGCCTCATTCCTGGATATGTTTAAGGCCAGGCTGGATGAGGCTGTAGACAGCTTGATCTAGTGTGAGATGTCCCTGCCCATGGCAGGGAGGTTGGAACTGGATGATCCTTGTGGTCTCTTCCAACCCTGATTAATTCTATGATTCTGTGATTCTATGAAAATGATGACAACATTCTTAATTAAGAACTTGCAGAAATTACTTAAAATTAACTGATTTCTCCAGAAAACATTTCCTATAAAATTAGAGGTTCCTTTCAGCTAATGTAAATAAAAAAATAATAATAATAAAAAAACCCAACTCTTGCAGTACAGGTATACCTAAAATATTCCTATAGTGTAACTCTCTACTCTTACATAGAACATATAATACAGATATATAGAATCATAGAATGGTTTATGTTGGAAGAGACCTCAAGATCATCTAGTTCCAACCCCCCACAATAGGCAGGGACTACATTTTATTTGAAGTCAAAACTTTCTTTCAGTTCAAAAATCACCCTCCTATATTCCTATGACATATATTCAGGTACTTTATGTGTCTGCACATATAAATACATATACATACAGATGATACATCAATCATATAGATGTCTTAGGGATTCCAGTGATTATAAAATTCAGAGAGATTATGTGAATGCAGTTATCATGTAAAAGCTTTTAAAGCACATTAATGCTGTATGATTTCCACTGCAAATAACCCCCAAATTTAAAACAATTTCCTATTGAAATATTTGGTATGTGTACTCATTCTGAGAATAGAATTTACGTATGTAGCGCAGCAAAAAAAATATAATTTAGAAGTGGTTACACTAGATGGGTGGGAAACAATTAAAAAAAAATTACTGCAGAGAATATACAAGGAGAGTACTGTGTGGAACACCACTACTCTGAGTTGAATAATACATTTAGTATCTTAGCCCTAATCATAAATGTATTGTTAAAATAACTACTCATTTCAGTGAGGCTTCCTAGAATTGTTTGTGGGAAAAAAAAAACCTCTGCCAATGAATCATAAAATACTAAAATGGAGATGTGCCAGAACGATGCTAAATGCTTTCCCTGCAGCAGATCAATGTGGATTCCCAAAGGAGAGGGAAGTATGAAGAGCTGTGTGAGCATACCCTCACAGATGAAAATCCCTTTGGCTTTCTGCATACTGCAGTAGGGAGATAATCTCTTAACATGAAATGCCTCCTGGTAAACTTTCTCCTCATAACTCAGGAGATGATGGTGCTTGCTTACTTTTGGGGATCAATGACCCTAAGGAAGAATACATTTTATATTTAACACCGTATGCCAGAATAAGAGAAATGCAGTATTATGGCTATTTGGAAAAAAAAGTTAACAGTTTCATGCCATGCTGGAAGGCAGGGATGTCATCCAGAGGGATCTGGACAGGCTGGAGAGGTGGGCACAAGCCAACCTCAGGAGGTTCAACAAGACCTAGTGCAAGTTCCTGCATTGGGGTCGAGGCAATCCCAGGCACAAATCCAGGCTGGGCAGTGAGTGGCTGGAGAGCAGCCCTGAGGAGAGGGACTTAGGGGTGCTGGTGGATGAGAAGCTCAACATGAGGCAGCAGTGTGCACTTGCAGCCCAGAAAGCCAAGCAGAGGCTGGGCTGCATCAAGAGAAGTGTGGCCAGCAGGTGGAGGGAGGTGATTCTCTTCCTCTACTCCACTCTGTTGAGACCCCACCCGGTGTACTGTATCCAGTTCTGGAGCCCTTATTACAAGAGGGATGTGGACATGCTGGAGTGTGTCCAGAGAAGGGCCACGAGGATGTTCAGAGGGCTGCAGCACTGCCCCTATGAGGACAGACTGAAAGAGTTGGTGCTGTTCAGTTTGGAGAAGAGGAGGCTCCCAGGTGACCTTCTTGTGGCCTTCCAGGATCTGAAGGGGGCCTACAAGAAAGATGGGAAGGGACGTTATAGGCTCTCAGGTAGTGAGAGGACTAGGGGAAATGGAGCAAAGCTGGAGGTGGGGAGATTCAGATTGGATGTGAGGAGGAAGTTCTTCACCATGTGAGTGGTGAGGCCCTGGAAGGGGTTGCCCAAGGAGGTGGTTGGGGCCACTTCCCTGGAAGTGTTTAAGACCAGGCTGAATGAGGCTGTGGGCAGCCTGATCTAGGGTAGGGTGTCCATGGGCATGGCAGGGGGGGTTGGAACTAGATGATCCTTGTGGTCCCTGCCAACGCTGACTGATTCTATGATTCTATTCCTCCCATTTGTTTCATTTATAGAATCACAGCAGTATAAAATACTCAAGGTTAGAAGGGATCTCTGGAGGTCATTTGGTCCAAACACCTGACTTAACTAAGGCCACTTAGAGCGGTTTGCTTAGAAACTTGTCCAATGGGCATTTGAGTATCATCAAGCAGGAAGACTCTGTAAACTCCCCAAGAAACTTTGTCAGTCTCACAATGAGAAGTGTTTCCCAACATTCAGACAAAATCTTCTGTGTTTCAGTTTGAACCCATTGCCTCTGGTCCTGTCAACAGGCAGCACGGGAAAGGGGGACTACAGGAAGGCTGGGGAGGGACAGTTCACAGGGTCTTGCAATGACAGGACGAGGGGGAATGGGTTCAAACTGGCAGAGGGGAGATTTGAACAGGATGTTAGGAAGAAATTCTTCACAGTGAGGGTGGTGAGACACTGGAACAGGTTACCCAGGGAGGTTGTGGCTTCTCCCTCCCTGGAGGTGTTGAAGGCCAGGCTGGATGAGGTCTTGAGTAACCTGATCTAGTGGGAGGTGTCCCTGCCTATGTTGGGAGGTTGGAACTGGATGATCTTTGAGGTCTCTTCCAACCTAAACCATTCTATGATTCTATAATTCGAACCTGGCTCCGTCCTCTTTCAGCCTCCTTTCAAACATTTATCTCTATTGATGAAATTCCTCCCTGCACCACCTAGGCTAAACAGTTCCAGGTCTCCCAGGTTTCTTCATATATAAAGTGCTCTAGTCAACTTTGTGCATCTTTGTTGGACTCCCTAGTTTGTGCACATCACTCCTGTACTGAGCAGCCCAGAACTGGGAACAGAACTCTGGATATGGCCTCCCCAGCGCTGACTAGAGTGGTAGGCTCACTTCCCTTGGCCTGCTGAAAAAAATTCATGTAATGCATCCCAGGTTGTAAATAGCCTTCTTTGCTGGCTCACACTCAACTTGGTTTCCACCAGGACCCCCAGATGCTCCTCTGAAAAGCTGTTTGCATTGTTGTTCCTGAAGCATCTGTTTTCTAGCGGGTTTTGTTTTTCTTTAGTGGCTGGAAGTGGAAGACTGTTAAAGGAAAATACTTTTTTTCCAAGGATTTATATCAAAAGGACAGGAAAAACCAAACACAGCAGTTGATATAGAATCATAGAATCAGTCAGGGTTGGAAGGGACTACAAGGATCATCTAGTTCCAACCTCCCTGCCATGGGCAGGGACACCCTACCCTAGATTAGGCTGCACAAAGCCTAGCCTAGTCTTGCCTTAAACACCTCCAGGGAAGTGGCCACCCCCCTGGGCAACCCATTCCAGGGCCTCACCACTCTCATGGTGAAGAACTTCCTCCTCACATCCAATCTGAATCTCCCCACCCCCAGCTTTGTTCCATTCCCCCTAGTCCTGCCACTACCTGATAGCCTAAAAAGTCTGAGAATGAATGAGAATGAATGGGGAAAATGCTTAAAATGATATCTACCATTTGCTGTAACAGTGCATGTCCAAGCAGCTGTGCCTTCACAGGGTTCTGCATTCAGGAAGGACTGAGTGTTACTACATCCTGATGACTCAGAAGGTCATCAAATACTGGGACATCTTTAGCACCAAATCGTCCCTTTTGCATATGCAATCCACCCCCTTTTATAGTACTAAAACCGAAAGCCTTACTGGAAACAAAGAAGATGCTGAATGGCTTCTCCCTCATTCACTCTCCTTGCCTGACCAATTAGCACAAGTGCAACCCACAGTCCTCTACCGTAGCTAGAGGAGGACAGATACCATCCTTCAGCCTCAAATGCTGCTAGATTCTTTTGCTGCTGTTAGGCAGCTGCAAAAAAAAAAAAGAATATCCCTTGAAGGTTTCTGTCTTGTTTCTGGATGATTAGACATTTATCTCTTTGTTATCTCTGCATGAGTGTGTTCTTTTCAGAACAGAGATTTATTTTTTTTTTTTCATGTTCCATTATCAGAGTTACTCATTAAAGGTAGATACGCACAGAGATATCCAGCAATTATAATACTTATTATTATAGCTATTAGAAAAAAATACATTTGCATATGAATAAGATTCCTCTGAAATTCTCTCCATGGCGTTTTCCCATATCAGCTCCCTAAAAATGGGAATAAATATGACATGCTTTTAAAGAGAGCAAAAAAAAAATTATCATGTTTATTAAGTTACTGCTTACAAGGCTAACTATTTCATAGCATATTGATGTCAATGCTCCAGACTGATGGAAATTCTCAGGATCACAGCTACCTCTCATTCTCAGAAGCATGTATCATCCAGAAAATCCAAACATGAAAACCAGAGTCATGGAAACAGTGGAAAGGTATGAAAACATTTTGGCACAGGCAGCTTTGAATAATTTCACCCAATTCAAGTCTGCATGTGTAAGTTATTTTAGTTTGACAAAAATGAGCTTTGCTTATACACTTTAATCTCCATCTCAAATGTAAAAGGTAAAGGTGGTAGCTCTAAATAACTTCCAGATAACTAAATTCTCTGTCCCTCCTTTTTCAGTTGTACCCTTGCCCACCTTTATATGTCAGTATCTTTGATCACTGCTGACTCTCATTCTCAAGATCGCTGCTACTTCTCATTCTCAGAAGCGTGTATCATCCAGAAAATCCAGACATGAAAACCAGAGTCAGGGAAACAGTGGAAAGGTATGAAAACATTTTGGCACAGGCACCTTTGAATAATTTCACCCAATTCAAGTCTGCATGTGTAAGTCATTTTAGTTTGGCAAAAGTGAGCTTTGCTTTAGACATTTTAATCTCCATCTCAAATGTAAAAGGTAAAGTGAATAGCTCTAAATAACTTCTAGATAACTAAATTCACCGTCCCTCCTTTTTCAGTTGCACCCTTGCCCAACCTTTATATCTCAGTATCTTTGATCACTGTGTGTTGGTTTGAGCTAATTGGAGAATTTGAGTGAGAAATTAGACTATTGGCTGAGAGAGAGTTAAACACAGTGTGTCACTTCACCGAGTTTTGCTGAGAAGAAAAAAAAGTTGTTTTAAGAGCTGTTCTCAAAACAACCAGATTGGCAGAGGGCTTCTGACCCTTCGGCATGGCAGCTGCTTCCCTTTGTCTCTTTGTCTCTCCTTGGTAGCTAATTCAGAGTAAAACTACTAAAACTACTAACTCCTTCCTATTACTAATCTCTGACCGATCTTCAGCTTATCTGCAGCATCAACAGGTGGTGAGATAAGGCTGGGGAAGGGGGGAAAGGTGGTGGTGGGGGGGTTTGGTTACCCTCTCTTGGGGATTTTGATCTCTGGGAGGGGTGTGGTGTCTGTATTACCTTTT
>VWZI01009938.1:59627-109838 GCA_013396835.1 Psilopogon haemacephalus
CAAATGTCAAACCCATTTTTATAACGGTGCCTCTTAGAAAACGGCAATAAAGTCAGCAAATGATATATTTGTTAAGCTGTCTCTTTTTTTAACACACCCCCCCCAACACAATCTAGTTAATATGAGGACAATGCCCTGTATATGTGCTATATGTGTATTTGTATGTTTTATGAACATGGGAAAGGTTATTAGTCACAATTTGAGCACAACTTCTGAGGAAGCAGACTCTCAAAGCTCAAATCAGTTAAATAAGGCAGGAAGGGAGTTTATGAATATTCAGTTTGGCTTTCCACACAGCTGCTCTATTTGACCACTAAAAAAAAAAAAAAAANCCCAAAAGCAGAAGCTTAGGAGAAAAAAAAAAAAAAAAAAAAGGAAACCCAAAGCCTTTTTTTTTGTTCACTATATGCAAACATTCAGTAAAATGAGATTGCATTCACACAAATAGCTGGTAACTGCTTCAATTCAAATGTATTTTCACACAACTCTCTTCCCCCTTTATAAAGGAGCCTCATCACTGAGCAAACAAGAGAATGCAGATTTATTTTCCTCTGTTTTGCTCTGACACCAATCTAGCAATTCAATCAAGGAACGGAGGGTACAGCCCACAAAATAATTCAATAATCACCCGTCTTGAATCATGAGCAATGTGCTGTCACAGTGATGACAACTGATCACTACTACTGGTAGAAAAGACCTCACCCAAAGTAGGAGAGGTGCACTTTGCCACCAGACATACTCTGACATAAAACCTCATCTGTCTGCAGATCAGGTATTTCCCTGCCCCCTTAACCAATGGCAGCTAAATGTTTCACACTGTTCAATACATTTGCCTTATCATCTGTGAAGTGTAAAAGTAGTACTTTGCAGAGGAGGAACAGACATGGAAAGACTGTGTTCCCACTCCTCCCAAGTAGTACTATGATTAAATATCAGGAAAAAAAAATAGCTTAAAACCAATTCTAAACACTTGCCCTACGCATTCGTTTCCGTTCCTGAACTAACAGGTTGCATGTTAATTCAGAAATTTATCACGGAATTAAGCAAGTTGGAAAAGACCTTCAAGATCACCAAGTCCAACCTAACACCTAACACCTACTTTACTAAACCATGGCACTAAGAGCCTCTTCCAGTCTCCTTTCAAACACCTCCAGGGACAGGGACTCCACTACTTCCCTGGGCAGTGCATTCTAATGCAAAGCACTCTCCCTGTGAAGAACTTCTTCCTAATGTCCACCCTAAACCTGGCCTGGCAAAGTTTCAGACTGTGTCCTCTTGTTCTGTCACTGGATGTCTGGGAGAAGACCCTCACCTGGCTACAACCTCCCTTTAGGTAGTTGTACAAAGCAAAAAGGTCTTCCCTGACGCTCCTCTTACTGAGCTATAATTCTTCTTGAACTATAATTCATTTTGAATTATGTTAATTCAAAAAGCAAGCAAACCAAAAGCTACATTTCTATATTAATTCTTGAATTATATTAATTCAAGAAGCATACAAACCAAAAAGCTACATTTCTATTTGATTTGTATCATCCTTTAGCATCCTTGTGTCTATCATTCTTTTTTCCTCCACCTGTTCAGGTTTTACACAAACTATTCATAACTGTGTGTAGCATCAGGAGAATGGCAGGAGTGAAATCCAGACACAGGCACTCTAAATAGCAGCAACTGAGCCTGTGTCAATCAGCAACATATCAGTGTAGGCTGGAAGAACTAAGAAAAAATAAAGGACTGTTTACACAGCAAAGTGTTAGCAGAGGTGGGCTTCAGAGATGACCAGTGTGAGAAGAATCTAGGGACTGCTCCATACCAGACAGACCCTTTTCCAGCCATCTCCAATAGGTCTACATCAGGACAGAGCTGAGCTCAGAAGCAAAATGCATTGTGCCCCTGGGAAAGCATGCTTAAGAAGACAGTTAAGGAAAAAAAAACCATCAAACCAAACAAAACAACCTCCCCCAAAACCCCACTGTGCAGCAGCTGTGAGACAAAGCACAGTAAAACTGTGAGAAACAGCATGGTGAAAAAGGAGGGGAAAATGTTGCTGCAGGTACCAGAGTAGATATTCCCCTGTAGCACATAGAGAAGGCAACAATGATGCAAGTTGTTCCCATGTAATCAATATAGGATCATAGCGCAGCAGATATTCACACTGCAGCCCATGGTAGACCCTATGCTGCAGTGAACCAAAAGTGCAGTGAAGAGGCAATTGGGTCCAATCAGCATGGCTTCACCAAGGGCAGATCCTGCCTGACAAATTTGGTGGCCTTCTATGAACAGGTCACATTAATAGATGAGGGGTGAGCAACTGATGGCATTTACCTGGACCTGAGCAAAGCCTTTGACACTGTCCCGCACCACATCCTGGTCTGCAAGCTGGTGAAACATGGGTTTGATGGGTGGAGCACCAGATGGATAAAGAACTGGCTTGATGGCTGAACCCAAAGAGTGGCTGTCAATGGCTCCATGTCTGAGTGGAGGCCAGTGACAAACAGAGTCTCTCAGGGGACAGTCCTGGGACCAGTCTTGTTCAACATCTTTGTGGGCAACGTGGACAAAAGCATTGAGTGCAGCCTCAGCAAGTTTGCTGATGACATCAAGCTGTGTGGTACAGCAGAAAGGCTGGAGGGCAGGGATGGAATCCAGAGGCACCTGGACAGGTTGCAGAGGTGGGCACAAGCCAAACTCATGAGGTTCAACAAGGCCAAGTGCAAGGTCCTGCATCTGGTTCGAGGCAATGACAAGAACAAATCCAGGCTGGGCAGTGACTGGCTGGAGAGCAGCCCTGAGGAGAGGGACTTGGGGGTGCTGGTGGATGAGAAACTCAACATGAGTCAACAGTGTGCACTTGCAGCCCAGAAAGCCAACCAGAGCCTGGGCTGCATCAGGAGAAGTGTGGCCAGCAGGTCAAGGGAGGTGATTCTCCTCCTCTACTCTGCATTAGTGAGACCCCACCTGGAGTACTGCATCTAGTTCTGGAGTCCCTATTACAAGAGGGATGTGGACATGCTGGATTGTGTCCAGAGAAGGGCCACGAGGATCATCAGAGGGCTGGAACACCTCTGCTATGAGGACAGACTGAGGGAGTTGAGGCGTTATTCAGTCTGGAGAAGAGGAGGCTCCCAGGTGACCTTATTGTGGCCTTCCAGTATCTGAAGGGGGCCTACAGAAAAGCTGGGGAGAGACCACACCTGGAATACTGTGTCCAGTTTTGGTTCCCTCAGTTCAGGAGAGATAGGTACCTGCTGGAAAGACTCCAGCAGAAAGCCATGAGGATAACTGGAGGACTTGAGCATCCGCACTACAAAGAGAAAATGAGAGATCTGGGTCTCTTTAGTCTGGAGAAGATTGAGAGGAGATCTTATCCACGTGTACAAATATCTGATGGGTGGTTGTCAAGAGGCTGGGGTCAATCTCTTTTTGCAGCAATAAAACAAGGAGCAATGGCTACAAACTTGAACAAAGGAAGTTTCACCTCAACATGAGGAGAAACTTCTTTACAGTGAGGGTGACAGAGCATTGAAACAGGCTGCCCTGAGAGGTTGTGGCCTCCTTCTCTGGAGACTTTCAAAGGCCTCTTGGATGCATTCCTGTGTGGACTACCCTAGGGGATCCTGCTTTGGTGGGGGGTTGTACTCGATCTCTGGAGGTCCCTTCCAACCTCAAAGGTTCTGTGATCCTATGAGGGACTCCATCACATGGGAGGGACTCCACAATGGAGCAGGGTAAAAGTGTGAGGTAGAAGGGGCTGAAGAGATGACCTGCCATGAGTAGACTGCAACTCTCAATTCCTATGCCTCTGTGTTGCGCTCGTTTGGCAAGGAGAAGATAGAGAGGCTGAGAAAAAAGAAGTGATGTTGAGCCAGGGGAGAAGGAGAGTGAGGGAAGCTGTTTTGAGTTTTGTGTCACAGTCCTCTCTATCTTTTTAATTAGCAATAAATTAAATTGATTTTCTCCAAGTCAAGTCTGTTTTGCACATAAAGGTAATTAGGAAGTGATCTCCCTGTCTTTGTCTTGACACACAAGATTTTTCATCTTGTGTTTTCCTCCTATCCTGTTGAGAAGGAGAAGTGAGAGGGCAGCTGGCATCCAACCAGGGTAAATGCACCACAAGGGCAAATCATTAAGTTGCTGCTGGAGCTCAAAGCAAGTTTGAATCCCAAAGGTATGAGAAAAAAAATTGGTTCGAGTTTTTACTGTCGCTCATTCTCTAATGATTATTCCAATCATCCTCAGCAGTATCCTTATACATTAAAGAAATACTTTGTTTTCAGTAGGCTTTTATATATTGCAATCTTCAAAAAGTATATTCCTGAGACATGAGTCCCATGACCATCTGCAGAGCTACAAGAAAAGGAGACAGAACCAACACGAAGATGACACAGTAAGCAGGAACATTACTTGTTTAAGCATCACTTTTGGGGACTAGGCAAGAACATCACTTTGATGCACCACACCATGTATCCTACTATAATTTTGAATTCTAAAAGGCAGAAAAAGACCATAAAATGTAGCATGACTGAAAAGCTGCCTTTGGAATGCCCAGAATAAAATTGCACTGCAAAACAAATGGTTTGAATCAAATGGGGGGGGGCTCTATGCACTAAAAAGTGACTATAAAGTAGAACTTTGCCTACAGCTGGGCCAAGCCAGAGTTCATCTTTCTTAAATTTGAAGTAACTCATTGATTTTATTAAGTAATGCACTCAGTTTTAAAGATGTGCTTGCTATTTTCTCTTCATATTGAATATGACTTTTTAAGATGTTAGGTAGTGATAGGACCAGGGGGAATGGAACAAAGCTAGAAATGGGTAGATTCAGACTGGATGTTAGGAAGAAGTTCTTCACCATGACAGTGGTGAGACCCTGGAACAGGTTGCCCAAGGAGGTGGTGTAAACATCCTCCCTGGAGGTGTTAAAAGCCAAGCTGGATGTGGCTGTAGAGAGCCTGATCTAGTGTGAGGTGGCGGGGGGGGGGGGTTGAAACTAGATGATCTTTTTGGTCCCACCCAATCCTGACTGATTCTATGATTCTACAATTTTAACTGTCTTCCTAAAAAGCTTTCCACTCTGCTTCACTTCCACCTATTTATTTTTAAAATATACACTGCACCAAAAAAAAAAAACCCAAACCATCTTGAATGTAATCTTAATCTGCCTGGAGTACTGTGTACAGTTCTGGAGCCCCCAACACAAGAAGAACATGGAACTGTTTGAGCCCATCCAGAAAAGGGCCATAAAGGTGATCAGAGGGCTAGAGCACCTCTGTTATGAGGACAGGCTATTAGATTTGGGCCTCTTCATCCTGGAGAAGAGAAAGCTTCGAGGAGACCTTATGGTAGCCTTCCAGTATCTGAAAGGAGCCTACAGGAAGGCTGGGGAGGAACTGTTGACAAGGTTTTGTAATGAAAAGATGAAGAGTAATGGGTTTAAACAGGAAGGGGGAAGATTTAAACAGGGTGTTTGGAGGAAGTTCTTTAGAGTGAGGGTGGTGAGACACTGGCACAGGTTGCTCAGGGAAGTTGTGTCTGCTCCCTCCCTGGAGGTGTTCAAGGCCAGGTTGGATGAGGCCTTGAGAAACTTGTTCTAGTGGGAGGTGTCCCTGCCTATGGTGGGGGTTGGATCTATATGATCTTTGATGTCTGTTCCAACCTAAAGCATTCTATGGTTCTATGATTCTATATGTCACCTGCTGAAGAGACGGCTACATGGAGGGTATGTCTATCTTAATATGATGAACAGAAAAATGAATTCATTATCACACAAGTTTTCAATAGCACTTCTCAAAAGCATTCCAAAACTTTGACAGCACAAGCTCAGAGTCTCTGTATCTTGAGGCGGAGGAGCAGCTGTTGGTAACAAAGTCACATCTCCAGCACACACCAAAAGAAGCTCATTAATAGATGAACAGCTCCTATGAGGACATAGTGAAGGAGTTGGGGCTGTTCAGTCTGGAGAGGAGGAGGCTCCCAGGTGACCTTCTTGTGGCCTTCCAGTATCTGAAGGGGGCCTACAGAAAAGCTGGGGAAGGACTTTTTAGGCTATCAGGCAGTGACAGGACTAGGGGGAATGGAGGAAAGCTGGAGGTGGGGAGATTCAGATTGAACATGAGGAGGAAGTTGTTCAGCATGAGAGTGGAGAGGCCCTGGAATGGGTTGCCCAGGGAGGTGGTTGGGATCACTTCCCTGGAGGTGTTTGCAGCCAGGCTGGATGAGGCTCTGTCCAACCTAATCTAGGTTAGGGTGTCCCTGGGCATGGCAGGGGGATTGGAATTAGATGATTCTTGTGGTCCCTTCCAACCTTGACTGATTCTATGAGTAATTCAGATAAGTGCATGGAGCTGAGTGATTAGATCTTTCTGAGATTACCTCTATGGGCTTTGGAATAAGTAGACCTTCCTCTGCCTAAAATTAGATCTGATTAATAACTTGTTCATTTGGGATGAAATATTTACATGAATGTCTTTTTGGATGAAGCCCTAATTCATACATACTGTAGCTAACAATCTCTCCTTCTTACCTGATTCTAAGATTCTAAGATGTAGTTAAAAAATACGAGGTTTTGGTAGAATATTTGCTGTTTCTCGTAACAGACTTTCAGCCTTCACTTTTGCACTTTGTAAACACAATCATAAATACCAAAAACTATTCTAATTAGTGCCTGATCAAAATTAAGCGACTTGGAGAAAATGGAGCAATTCTCCTTAGACATACTTTGACACTCTTTTTTCAGCCACATTGCATCTCTCTGTGAAGCTTCCATTTCATTTCATCTCATATCCTAAGCGACACACGGGGAGGAACTGAAAAGGAGGACAAGTGCCATTGCTGTACAGCAGAATGAGCAGGGAATGGTTATCCCTTTAGGTCCCAAGAGGTAGCAGTGTTATGCTGCATGCAAACAATCTGCCCTGCTCCCTAGAGAAGATGACTGAATGGGATGTATCATTCAGTATTTCCAAAAGGTTGAAGCAAGCATTTGGAGGCTTTCATTATCTAGCCAATGGAAGCAATTTGAATGCAGCTGCTATTTACTAAGCAGGCTGGCCTTTATGGTGCCTTTAATAGGTCACAGTTAGACACTCAATGGTAGAGGCATATAAATGTTTACAGCGGAACGTAGATTTTTACAAATCTGTATCTCTCCCTACACATCAGTTTTAAAGCCACTGTTACAACTGCCTTCATTCTGAAAATAAACTGAAATCCCACGTTTTCCCCCCCGTAGTTCAGGTCTTAGAGTTGCAACGTATTTATTTGTATTCTGGCAGTGTCAAAATGCTCTAGTCAAAATGAATGCCTCCCTGTTTTAGGTGTTGTGGATAGAGAAGAAAGCCTGTGCCTGAAAAGCTTCTATTAGAAAAGAATCGACCTTTCAAAAAGAGGAGGAGGAGGAGGAGTGTTTAGGATGCAATGCTACATATTTTTTACTTCTTAATTCTGAAATTTTGCTCTTTCTTTGCTCTTCTCCCCCCTCCCCCACTTCTCTGAAGCTGCAAAATAAGTAAGGACGAGTATGCTTAGACTACAGCTTGTCACAGGTAAAGGAAAAGAATTAACTTTCAAAGAAGTGTTTCAAACCGTTTGGATCTTGATGAGAAGCAGAATATAGGCAAGGCAGACAGAAAGGCTAGCAGGAAGGAAGGCCTGGAGGAAGCCCAGTGTTGAGATGAGTGATGTCTTTAGCATCACAGAAAAGGATTAAGGTCACTACTCTTAAGTCAGTTGCAGTGAACAGAAACTTTTCCACTTAGTTCAATGGACTCGAAGCAGAGCTGGTTCTTTTCAGTAAGTTCCTTTCCTGCCTGAGGAGGAAGAAAAAACTGGAATAAATTCTTTAAGAAGTCAGCTAGCTTACAACCATGTGCCTTCACTAGGGCTTAATTAGACTTCAGGTGTCCTCAGCTCACCCTGTAAGAAGCAGCATCAGAAAGGGGAGTATAAAGTCTGCCAAGACATCTCTGTGTGTAACTCACCCTTGCAAATGCTGTACCACAGGCACATTGGTGCTGCTCTGACACCAGGCTCCTACTGGTAACTTTGCCTCACGTAACAAGACCCAGGGCTGGTGTTTGAGGCTGTTTCTCAGGCTGCCTTTCGATACCACAAAGTGAGACAGACCTTGCTAAAATTGGTAGTGGTAGAGAATTGGATTCTTAAAATAATACAGAATTGGTTTAATGGTGGTGGCTATGGTGGTGTTTGATCAATGGTTGGACTTGATGGTCTTAGAGGTCTTTTCCAGCCAAAACAATTCTATGATTCCATAAAATAAATCTATGAAATGTTGCTGCAAAGCATAAAGACTCATGTGCCACTTACATATATTTTAAGTAGATAGGAACATGATCAGCTGCAAGATGAAGCAGATAATATGTTAGAGAGATTTACGCTTTCAGAAAGTACATAAAATGGGAAAGACAACACAGAAAAGACATGGCAAAGATATCCTAAGGTAGCTTGCTTATGTGGAATGTATTTTTAATTACCTCTCTTCGTCACATTAGTAAAAATGCTGTGAATACACATCTTGTTTTCAGAGAAATGAAACAAAATAGCATTCAGAGCAAAGAGAAAATAGCTGCCTTTCAGAACTATTGCCTGTGTCAGCAGCTGTTACCCAAACTTCTTACATATGGTGCCTAGGAAAAAATAATCCAGTGCATTGCATCATTGTGAAATTCTGACGGTCTGAGAGATATTTACTGCTTGAATCCTATTTAAAAGACTGCATATACCAAAGCTGAGTGGAATTTAAAGTTAGTTTTAAAAGAGTTGACACTAAGAAAGACCCACATTCAGCCCCATCCAGGCTGGATGAGGTCTTGAGTGTCCTGATCTAGTGGGACATGTCCCTGCCTATGGTGGGAGGTTGGAACAGGATGATCTTTGAGGTCTTTTCCAACCTAAACCATTCTATGATTCACCCCTGAAAAACAACAGCTGTATACATAGATACAAAATAGGATGTATTATAAAAGACAAGTGTTGAATGATGCAGACAGACACTCTCCCATGGAAAAACAGGTAAAAAGAAAGCTATTCTCTCATGAGAAAACAACAAAACCAACCAATCAACCAAATTAAAAAAACCCAACCCACCAGACCAAAAAAACCCCAAAACCAAAAAATCCACAACACACACACACACACACACAAAATCTGCAATTATTCTGAAAAAAAAGCTAAATAATTTCAATAATTAAAAAAAAAAACAAAGCAAACCAACAATCCAGATTGCTTTGCCAGTTGTCCCACTTGATTGTGCTTTAGAGTTATTTGTCTGAAGACCATTCCCATCATTTGCAGCAGAAGATATTCTCTACAGCAACCTTGGATTAAAGCATTAACCAGAACCATAAAGCTCAGCTATGGAACTATTCAGAAATCAATAGAGACTACAGAACAAAAATTTCTAGTAGAACCAAGCAGAGAAATGGTTAGGGAAACACTGTGATTTTCAGGTGATAAGGTGCAGATGCTCAAGATTTTGAGGTATTTAGATATTTAGCAGAAGCAGAGCACTGCTCTGTCTTATGGAAAACTGCTTTTCAGTTTTCCCATGAATCTATAACATTAGCACTTGCATAGAATCATAGAATCATAGAATCATAGAACGGTCTAGGTTGGAAGAGACCTCAAAGATCATCCAGTTCCAACCCCCTGCCACAGGCAGGGACACCTCCCACTAGATCAGGACGCTCAAGACCTCATCCAGCCTGGCCTTGAACACATCCAGGGAGGGAGCAGACAGAACCTCCCTGGGCAACCCCTTCCAGTGCCTCACCACCCTCACTGTGAAGAATTTCTTCCTAACATCCCGTTCAAATCTCCCCTCTGCCAATTTGAACCCATTCCCCCTCGTCCTGTCATTACAAGACCTTGTGAACAGTCCCTCCCCAGCCCTCCTGTAGGCCCCCCTCAGATACTGGTAGGCTGCTATAAGGTCTTCTCGAAGCCTTCTCTTCTCCAGGCTGAAAAGCCCCAACTCTCTCAGCCTGTCCTCATGGCAGAGGTGCTGCAGCCCTCTGATCATCTTTGTGGCCCATCTCACCACCAGTTGATGCTGCAGATAAGCTGAAGTAGATCGGTCCAGACATACGTAGGATAATAAAGAAACCCATACTATACTTGTGTATATTCAGTCTTAATTTCCCAAAGACACTACAGAATGGTTTACACTTAAAGAAAATGCACCCAGAGAAGGGCACCAAGGCTGGTGAGTGGCCTGGAGCACAGCCCTATGAGCAGCAGCTGAGGGAGCTGGGGTTGTTCAGCCTGGAGAAGAAGAGGCTCAGGAGGGGACCATATCGCTGCTTATAACTACCTGAAAGGAGGTTGGAGCCAGGTGGGGTTGATCTCTTCTCCCAGGCACCCAGTGACAGAACAAGAGGACACAGTCTCAAACTGCACCAGGGCAGGTTTAGGCTGGATATTAGGAAGAAGTTATACACGGAAAGAGTGATTGGCAATTGGAATGGGCTGCCCAGGGTGGTGGTGGAATCACCATCCCTGGAAGTTCCAATGTGACTTACCTTCCAATATCTGAAGGGCGCCTACAGAAAAGCTGGGGAGGGACTTTTTAGGCTATCAGGTAGTGACAGGACTAGGGTGAATGGAGCAAAGCTGGGGGTGAGGAGATTCAAATTGGATGTGAGGAGGAAGTTCTTCACCATGAGAGTGGTGAAGCCCTGGAATGGATTGCCCAGGGAGGTGGTTGGAGCCACTTCTCTGGAGGTGTTTAAGGACAGGCTAGACGAGGCTCTGTCCAGCCTGATCTAGGGTAGGGTGTCCCTGGGCATGGCAGGGGGGTTGGAACTGGATGATCCTTGTGGTCTTTTCCAACCCTGATTGATTCTATGATTCTATGAAGTGTTATAAATGGAGTTGTTGAACCTTGTTGAACCTCCTGAGGTTGGCTTGTGCCCACCTCTCCAGCCTGTCCAGGTCTCTCTGGATGCCATCCCTGCCCTTCAGCCTGTCTGCTGTACCACACAGCTTGGAGTCATCAGCAAACTTGCTGAGGGTGCACTCAATGCCTTTGTCCATGTCACCCACAAGGATGTTGAATGTCTCCAGAGAAGGAGACTGCACAACATCTCTGGGCAGCCTGTTCCAGTGTTTTGTCACCCTCATAGTGAAGTTCTGGGTCCTTCAGTTCAAGAAAGTACCTCAGCCACAAAGATGATGAAAGGACTGGAACATGCCCCTTATAAGGAAAGGCTGAGGGACTTGGGTCTCTTCAGCTTAAAGAAGAGGACACTTGGGAGTGACATCATTCATGTTTATAAAGATGTGAGGGGCAAGTGCCAGGAAGATGGAGCCAGGATCTTCTCAGAGATGTGCATTGGTAGGACACGGGGCAATGGGTGCAAGGTAGAGGTTAGAAAGTTCTGTGTGAACATAAGGAAAAGCTTCTTTCCTCTAAGGGTGACAAAACACTGAAACAGGCTGCCCAGAGAGGTTGTGGAGTCTCCTTCTCTGGAGACATTAAAAACCCACATGGATGCAACTACTCTGTGACCTGCTATAGTTGTCATGCTCTGGCAGAGGGTTTGGACTAGATGATCTTGAGAGGTCCCTTTCAGCCTCTCATGTTACACAGGGAGAATCACACACACAGAAAACACCTTGTTGGAAGAGTCCTCAAAGATCAACCAGTCCAGCCTGCAACCTGGCACAGAAGGGGCAGCACTGAAACATGTCCCTAAGTGCCAGGTCCACATGCTGCTTGAACACCTCCAGGGATGGTAATATTCTGTGATTCTGTGTAATCTGACATCATAAACTGTCATGGATGAGACAATACAACATAGATACTACAAAGAGGTATAGGCATATAGTCCACAGGATGCATAGCATCATTGTAGTTTATGCTTGAACACCTCCAGGGATGGTAACCTTCTGTGATTCTGTGTAATCTGACATCATAAACTGTCATGGATGAGACAATACAACATAGACACTACAAAGAGGTATGGGCATATAGTCCACAGGATGCATAGCACCACTGTAGTTTATGGTTGAACACCTCCAAGGATGGTAACCTTCTATGATTCTGTGTAATCTGACATCATAAACTGTCATGGATGAGACAATACAACAAAGACACTACAAAGAGGTATGGGCACATAGTCCACAGGATGCATAGCATCATTGTAGTTTATGGGATAACTGTATTTTCAATTTTCTTTATGTGCTTTTACCTAACAAAAATAATCCTTATCCTAAAGAAGCCTTTCCAACTACACACATCAGACTGGAGAGTGCCTGAATGAACAGAAGGCTGTTTTTATAAGCAGCCATAAAGGAGACCAAATTATCTTGTTATTAAATAATGCCCACGTGTATGACTAAAGAAGTATACTTCTGGAATTCTTTTACATACCACCTAAGTGTAAGGCATCTAAATATCCACCCTCCAACCTCACAGCTCTACAAGCAAATATATCTTATTGATGTCTTGAATCTTGGAGAACATTTCAGAATTGCAGCTGGTAAGCATTTAAATACTTAAGGATCTTCAATGCCATCTGGGATATAGTATGGGAAGATTATTTAAGCTTATTCTTAAACCATGCTCCTTTCAAACCAGGTTAAACTAAAATCAAATAGTATTTCTTTACAAGACATAAAGTACAAATATATTCACAAAACACTGATGGAGAGATTTTGACAACTGGAAAGGCAATTAGACATGGATCTAGATTGCATTTATGCAAATTAAATCATAGTATCGTAGAATCAGTCAGAGTTGGAAGGGACAATAAGGATCATACAGTTCTAACCCCCCTGCCACAGACAGGGACATCTCACATTATATCAGGCTGTCTACAGCCTCATCCAGCCTGGCCTCAAACATCTCCAGGGATGAGGCTTCCACCACCTCCTTGGGCAACCCCTTCCAGAGCCTCACCACCCTCATGCTGAAGAGCTGCTTCTTAACATCCAGTCTGAATCTACCCATTTCTAGCTTTGTTCCCTTTCCCCAGTTCTATCACTACCTGACATCCTAAAAAGTCCCTCCTCAGCTTTCTTGTAGGCCCCTTTAGGACACTGAAAGGCCACAATAAGGTCACCTCAGAGCCTTCTCCTCTTCAGACTGAACAGCCCCAACTCCCTCAGTCTCTTCTCATAAGAGAGGTGCTCCAGCCCTCTGATCAATCTTGTGGTCCTTCTCTGGACACCTTCCAGAACATCCATAGCCTTCCTGTAACAGGGGCTCCAGAACTGGATGCAGCACTCCAGATGGGCTCTCACCAGTGTGGAGTAGAGTGGGAGGATCACTTCCCTCCACCTGTTGGCCACACTTCTCTCAATTCCCAGGCCACCTGTGACTTAGAAGCGTGGGTTTGTGGAGGTTCAGAGCTAAACACTCTAGCCCAGTCATCAATTAAATTGTAAATAATTGCAAATACATGTAAATATATTTTGTACATATGTATTGTATGTTATGCTTTCAGATTTTAGCTTTCTGTAAACACAGCTTCATTTTGCTTGCAAACCTTCTGAGCTAGTCTGCTGCTTTTATTTTGGGGGTAATTTTAATCCTATCACAGTGTTCCACCATTACTGGAAGAAATGTGCACTTATACTCCAGCTACAGACTTTTATTCTGAGTTTTGTGGCATAGCTCAAGTGAAGAACTCATCCTGCCTAAAAGGTACTTGAGCGAGCAGATATTGCAAAGTGGAAAAGAATCATGTTCAAATCAAGGGGGAAAAAAAATCAGTCAACAGGACAAGGGGCAATGGCTTCAAACTGGAGAACAGCACACTTAGATTGGATGCTAGGGCCAAGTTCTTTGTTGTGGGGGTGGTAGAACAGTGAAACAGATTCCCCGGAGCGGGTGTTTGGGGCCCCATCCTTGGAGATATTCAAGATGGGATCTGACTGTGCTCTGGGCAACCTGATCTGGTTGAGGATTTTATGATTCTATGAACTCATGGAATATTTTCCAAGGTTGAAACAGTACTTTGCAAAAACCTCATAAAGTGTCTTCTAATTTCCATGTTTTCCAGGTCGCCCGCAAGATCAATCAGTTCCTTAAGGTTTCATGATGACTTGAAGATGAAGTTGCTGCTATCTGAGCTAAAAATATAAACATACATGCCCCTTGCAAGCCAATATGCATGTAAATGGTTAGGACAAAAATTGGAAAACTATAAGAAGAATGTATCATAGTCACTTTAGAGATTTGTTCTATATGCCTCCATCAACTATCAAAGCAATGCCACTGCCAAACTATGGAGACATTGTTATTTGCATGCTTTTCAGAGCCATTTTCCTGTACTATTGTAACTGAAAAAACAGTTAAAATTCAGGTCTTCAGAGACCCAATGGCAAAGCTGTCACAATACAATTTTAGACAATTCAATTTAGATGCAGCAGCTGCTTTTCAATGAGATTTTGATGTTTACCCAATTTTGCTGCTGGGTTAATTGAGTCATAACGAGGTCAAGTGGCTTGTCGGCAATCACCCAGATGTAGGCTCCCTGAGAATTACAGCTCAGGACTATCACAGCTATAAACCTCTGTTTTGTCCAGTAGGGCAAAAATACAAACAGAAATAAAACAATCAATGAAGCGCTGTCAGGAGAAAATTACATCAGCTGCCACAGCAGGAGATTACTTGGGTTAGTTGTATTACTGAGGAATAACCATTGAGTAAAATGGAAGAAAATACATTAACATGAAAATAAGAATAAAAGGAGAGATAAATGCTTTTGGATTTATTTCGTGTCGACAAACATGCCAACAAGTTAAACTTGAGCAATAACTGAAGCAGTAGAGCTTAAATAAAATCTCTTCCTTTTTGCCACAGGACAAGACAATCTCTTACAGAACTCGTTACATAAACTCACTGCTCCTCTGAAAGCAATATCCAACATTGTGGACAATGTGAAACAAAAAAAACCCCCAACAACGCATGCTAAAAGAATAAGATGAGCTTCTCAAACCTACTGCTGAACTCAGTTCAGCTCAAACTATCCCAGGGAAAGACCACTGGAATGGGCTGCCCAGGGTGGTTATGGAGTCTTCCTCTCTGGAGGTATTCAAAACCTGCCTGGATGCATTCCTGTGTGATCTGGTCCAGGTAATCCTGCTCTGGCAGGGGGACTGGACTGAATGATCTTTTGAAGTCCCTTCCAGTCCCTGACATTCTG
Source organism: Psilopogon haemacephalus (assembly GCA_013396835.1). Taxonomy (NCBI): domain Eukaryota; kingdom Metazoa; phylum Chordata; class Aves; order Piciformes; family Megalaimidae; genus Psilopogon; species Psilopogon haemacephalus. Next base: position 74,794 of record VWZI01009938.1, read on the forward strand.
TGATTCTGTGAAAGGTCTCGTTCAGAATGGTTCTGTGTGCAGCTGCAATCTCAGCTGCAGCAGTAAATAATTACAGAATGCAAGTTTCACCATGGCACACAATTAAAATCAGCATTTGCTCTCTCTGAATATAACATTAATCTACCAAAACCGTATCTGAGACAGTTAAGTGATCTTGTCTTGATTTCTGTGTACATAAACATTTGTATATATGGACAATATATGTATATGCCAAAACACTCATGTTTTTTCTTCGGCTTGCTGGCTCCAGAAACTTTAGTATTTGTTTTGTAAGTATTAGGAAGATGAAAGGATAATATTCATGTTGCTTGGGCATGCTGCTCAATAAATTGTTCTGGCAGATGATTAAATGCTAGACCAATGCCAAGACATTTAATCAATGCATAAGTCCCCCTATTTCCACCCCCTCCTCTACATTCAGTCATCATTAATTTTACTACTACTTTGACATAAATAAAATACTTATGGACAACAAGATCTCTCACTTTATAAGGTCCATTTCTTATTTTCAAAGCTTTAAATGTGGTGTGATAGTGACACAATTGAAAATCCACAGTGTACTCTGCAATCCTTTCTCAAGAGATTGATTCATCTGCATACCTAAGATTTGTTCATTGATTTCGCATTTTTCTTTGTCCCTCACACATACTCTCACATATGGAACTCAAAAAACCACAGACACATTTTCAGATAAAATCACAGTGAATTATCCTCATTCGTTAGACTGGACATTGGGAAAAAAAGATTTCACAGGAAGAGTGGAATGGGCTGCCAAGGGAGATGGTTGTGCTTAAAAGTCATTTGGATGTGGTGTTTAGGGATATGGTTTGGTATGAACCTGATCAACCAAGTCGGACTTGGTGATCCTGAGGGTCTTCCCCAACCTGAATGTTTCCATAATTCTGTGATCCTATCGACATTCTTGATTTCATTGGCAGTTTGACCACTAATTTCAGTGAAGCATCTTGTTAAAACCACAGTTAAAATGCAGTTTTGTCTTTTCATGCTCAGATATGAACTTTTGACAGACCACAAATAACAAACATCACAGGACAAACGCATATAAATTGAAGATCTGGTAAATATATGCAAAGATCTTACTTAGGACTGGTGAAAGTCTTCAAGTGATGTATAGAAACACATTCTGTGTCTTGGAATTCTTTGAACCTTTCTCTTTATTGCTTTTTATAATTTCCTTTTTTCTCCCCCATCTTGCATGACTGGACCTTTACAAGTTATCACGCGTGCACTACGTCCTCCTTCACTACACTATTACAAAAAAACTGAATCAAAGAGTTTAATGGTTTAGCGAGGTTCGATTCAATCCATGACTGAGAGTAATGAAGAATAAGTTTAAAAGAATGAATAATAAGCTTACTGGTCAGTCATGAACACTCATTTACCACAAGAATACAAAAGAACAACTATTTCACATCATATCACACTCTCCAGGCACCTCGAAGCTCCTTGTTATGTTTCCTGGATATAACTGGTTTGGGTTCCTCCTCAGGAAGGATTTCTTTCCTAATGCGATGTATTTTGAGGTCTAAAAGCTGTAGTTCCATTGTCAAAGATTTCATGGGTTGTTTCTTTTTTTTTTTTAATAAACATCAGAAAGGATCATACTAAATTGCATGATGTACACTATAAAAAGCATGATTTTGGTACTGGAATGCAATTCGTATTTGGAGTGCTAGAATCATAGAATCAGTCAGGGTTGGAAGGGACCACAAGGATCATCTAGTTCCAACCCCCCTGCCATACCCAGGGACACCCTACCTTACATTAGGCTGGGCAGAGCCTCATCCAGCCTGGCCTTAAACACCTGCAGGGAAGCGGCCCCGAACAACTTCCTCCCCACATCCAATCTGAATCTCCCCACCTCCAGCTTTGCTCCATTCCCCCTAGTCCTCTCACTACCTGATAGCCTAAAAAGTCCCTCCCCAGCTTTTCTGTAGGCCCCCTTCAGACACTGGAAGGCCACAAGAAGGTCACATCAGAGCCTCCTCTTCTCCAAATTGAACACTCCAACTCTTTCAGTCTCTCCTCANCTTTGCTCCATTCCCCCTAGTCCTCTCACTACCTGATAGCCTAAAAAGTCCCTCCCCAGCTTTTCTGTAGGCCCCCTTCAGACACTGGAAGGCCACAAGAAGGTCACATCAGAGCCTCCTCTTCTCCAAATTGAACACTCCAACTCTTTCAGTCTCTCCTCATAGTGGAGGTGCTGCAGCCCTCTGACCATCCTTGTGGACCTTTTCTGGACACGCTCCAGCATGTCCACATCCCTCTTGTAATAGGGGCTGCAGAACTGGTAGAAATATCTTTGTAAAATACATCTTCTCAATTGTAATGCTCCGGCGAATGAACAAATCACCAAAATACTAAGTAAACAACACTTCTAAGAGATCACTACACACCAGAAGAACTAATGTGCTATGAACCAGAACACAGCACCTGCAATTGTCCCCATTTCCATGTGTTTAGAACTGTGTTGGCTTGAGATAATTGGAGAATTTAAGTGAGAAATTAAACACTGTGTCACTTCACCCAGTTTGTCTGAGAGAGAAGAAAGAAGGTTGTTTTAGAATGTTCCCAAAACATCCAGATAAGGCAGTGTGCTTGCGCAGTCAGTCGGCTCTGGGTCCGTGCTGGCTTCGGCAGCTTCTTTCCTTTGTCTCTCTGCCTTTGAACTAATTCAGAGTAAAATCACTAAAACCATTCATTCCTTCCTGCCACTAATCTTTCTGACCGATCTTCAGCTTATCTGCAGCATCATCAAATGGTGAGATAAAGCTGGGGGAAGGAGGGAAAGGTGGTAGGGGGGGTTTGGTTTCCCTCTCTTGGGGATTTTGGTCTCCAGGAGGGGTGTGGTGTCTGTATTTCTTTTTTACTGTATATTTCTGTAAATATCTGTTATATCTTGTAAATATTTGCTTGTATATTTGCATTGCTGTAAATATAAAGCTTCATTTATTAACTTCCAGTGTGTTTTTCTGAGTTTTAGCCGGGGTTCCAAAAGGTGGGGGGGCAGGTCACTGCAAACCCACTACAAGAACTTAGAGAGAATTCTAAACATGTATATCCTATTCTCCCTCCTTCCCTATATGTACTCCAGAGAACTAGAAACACTCCATGCCCCTATTTGAAAAGGTCAGTTCGTTCTCCAGTTGCAGTAATTTATTGCTAGCAAGAAGCTAATCTGGCCAATTGACATTGAGTCATGAAAGATTAAAAAGGCATGGCATCATTTTAGCTGTCTCCAAGTGTGTAGGTTCAATGCCATAGGAAGACATTTGTAGAGAGATGATAGAATATCTACGGGTAGAGGGCACCCAGAAGGACTGAGTCCAGTTCCCTGCTCTTCAAAGGACTACCTAAAACTAAATCATAGAGAGAGACATACAGAGGAAGTTTCGGTAAATATTAATTATGTCAGTTGCATTAATTGTTACCTTTTTTTGTAACCTTGTAATTTTAGTTCATTTTTGCATAATTTCCACTTATCTAAATGTACTAATTCACAAATTTCATGGCCTAGGTAGAACCACAAATACTATGGACAGGAAAAGCCTTTTTTAAAATACACTCTGCAGATCAAATCCCTAAATTCATTTTCAGCTGAGTGACAATTTGCTAATTAATGAAGCTGAAATACTTGATAAAAAAAATACTACAAATTTAAAATGAAGACAGAAAAATAAAGTGCAATGGTTCTGATAGCATAGTAGAGGGTGGACAAATAGCATCATAATAATCAAAATAATTTCAAACATGCTGAAGAACTTCCTCCTCACATCCAATCTGAACCTCCCCACCCCCAGCTTTGCTCCATTCCCTCTTGTCCTGTCACTACCTGATAGCATAAAAAGTCTCTCCTCAGCTTTCTTGTAGGCCCCCTTCAGATACCGGAAGGCCACAGGAAGGTCACCTGGGATCCTCCTCTTCTCCAAACTGCACAGCCCCAACTTCCTCAGTCTGTCCTCATAGAAGAGGTGCTGCAGCCCTCTGATCATCCTCATGGCTCTTCTCTGGACACACTCCAGCATGTCCACATCCCTCTTGTAATAGGGGCTCCAGAACTGGATGCAGTACTCCAGGTGGAGTCTCACTAGGGCAGAGCAGAGGGGGAGAATCACCTCCCTCGACCTGCTGGCCACACTTCTCCTGATGCAGCCCAAGATCTTTTTGGCTTTCTGGGCTCCAAGTGCACACTGTTGACTCATGTTAAGCTTCTTGTCCACCAGCACCCCCAAGACCCTCAAATATAAGCACTACTAGTCATAGACAAACATTTTTTCATATGTCATGTTCTCTGCCTTCCAGTCTTGCTTGCTTCTGGTAATTTTGATATACTCTACTGGACACAGTACTCCAGGTGGGGTCTCACCAGGGCAGAGTAGAATCACCAGGGTGAATCACCTACTCAAACTGAATGTTTGTACTTTTTAAAAGCCAGATTTACAGAACTACAAAGATATAACTATTATAATTTGCAAAATTTGAAAGTTTTCATTACAGTGCTTTAGCAAAAAGAAACTTGGCTCCCACACCTCTTCCAGACAGGACAATTGAAGAATCAGGGGGAGTTACATGTTAGTGCATATGAAGAGCTCAAAACTTTATTAATCATGTAAATATTCTGTTTAAAAAAAAAAACAACAAAAAACAACTTTTATAATGTAAATATTCAGTAAAAAAACCCCAAACAAACAACAAAAAACTGTTCCACTTTTATCATTCTTCACCTGATAAAGCAACAATCAATCTATGGTAGTCATTCTGTCACTCAAATGAAAACTTTGGGATGTATTCTCTAAAAACCAGAGAGCAAGACATCATGGTCAAAGTAACTACCATATGCCCATGACCTCAGTGAGATCAAAGGACTTGAAACACATGCAGATTGCTCATTTAGGGTCATCATTTAAATGAGGCTTTGAGAAGAGTGACTGACAGCAGCGTTTGCTGTAGTTTCCCAGCGTTAATGTTTTCATGCAATATTTGCTGTTGTGCATCGTGTGAGGATGTTAAGCCACAGTCTGCTGTGGTGCCATATTTTCATGCCCTCATCTCATCACTTTAGAGAGAAAACATATATGCTCGGGCACCCCTCATAAAGACAACACCTGCCAACCTCTGTAAATCACTTTATGTCATGCTTTATGTTTGAGACACTGCAAGGAGTCACTATGCAGTACAGCTTAAACCATCCAGCAACTAGACATGGCCAGCTCTGCCTTGGTGGGACTGGAAAACTCTACCTTTCAGTGCCTGAACAACGCCTCAGAATCAATCACAGAATCATAGAATGGTTTAGGTTGGAAGAGACCTCCAAGATCATCCAGTTCCAACCCCCTGCCATAGGCAGAGACACCCCCCACTAGATCAGGTCACTCAAGACCTCATCCAGCCTGGCCTTGAACACCTCCAGGGCAGGAGCAGCCACAACATCCCTGGGCAACCCGTGCCAGTATCTCGCCACCCTCACTGTGAAGAACTTCCTCCTAATATCCCCTTTAAATACCCCCTCTGCCAGTTTGAACCCATTATCCCTCATCCTGTCATTACAGGATCATAACATATTTTTTCTCATATTATTTTGTCCAGGCAGTTGTATTGGAGGTTTTCTTCACTGACAGAATGTGACTACCACAAAAGGTGGTGCAAGCCATATTTACACACCATTATCAAGCCTGCATAAACAACACTTACTGATTAAGCACAGAATAATCAAATGATAGGGGTTGGAAGTGACCTTCAGAGATTATTTAGATTGAAGCTAGTGGGAAGTATCCCTGCGTATGGTGAGGGGTTGGAACTGGATGATCTTTGAGGTCCCTTCCAACCACTCCTTCCCACCTGGAGTACTGTGTGCAGTTCTGGAGCCCCCAGCAAAAGAAGGACATGGAACTGCTCGAGAGAGTCCAGAGGAGGGCCACAAAGATGATCAGAGGGCTGGAGCACCTCTGCTATGAGGACAGGCTGAGGGAGTTGGGGCTTTTCAGCCTGCAGAAGAGAAGGCTTTCAGGAGACCTAATAGTAGCCTTCCATTATCTGAAGGGGGCCTACAGGAAGGCTGAGGAGGGACTGTTCACAAGGTCTCATAATGACAGGACAAGGGGTAATGGGTTCAAACTGGCAGAGGGGAGATTTAGGTGGGATGTTAGGAGGAAGTTGTTCACAGTGAGGGTGGTGAGACACTGGAACAGGTTGCCCAGGGAGGTTGTGACTGTTCTCTCACTGGAGGTGTTCAAGACCAGGTTGGATGAGGTCTTGAGCCACCTGATCTAGTGGGAGGTGTCCTTGCCTATGGCGGGGGGTTGAAACTGTATGATCTTTGAGGTCTCTTCCAACCTAAACCATTCTATGATTCCATGATTCTATGATAAACCATTCTATGATTCTATTACTATTAAAGGATTGCTTAGAGCAGGTTACACGAGACCAGGTCCAGTCAGGTTTTGATTATCTCCATAATAAGACTCCATCTTGTCAGCCTTAGTATTTTGAACACAAGCATATGTTAGGAAAGGGGAGAGAGAAGAAAAAAGAAAAAAAAAAAATCCCAACTCTATTTTAGCTGATTTCATTTCATTTGCCCTTTGCCAATTTTCTTCACGCACTGAACACCCACAAGATTTGAAGGTGTGTGGGAGGATTTTTCTCACAATGGACAGGAAAGTACAGCTTAAAAGCACCACTCTAAACACATTATGCATTATTATGAACACTGCTGGTTATTGCTCTAATTAACAACCAGGTATTTTCGCTCTGCTGAAAAATATGAGAGCTTAACAGAGTCCTTGTTTTCATTCATTCTCTGCTGAAGCCTCACTGTGACCTAAAACCATCTAGTGCTGGGACCTCTATGGTGTCAGAAGGACTCTCAAATAAACAAAACAAACAGAAAAAAATTCTGCTCTGATATGGAAAACTACTCAAGAGTTTAAACAAGAAAAAAAATCTAAACAAATATTTCAAAACCACGAGGCAATATTTCAGCCCAGGTAACTGTTCTAATATAACATCCCTTGAATAATCACAGAATGATTGAGGCTGGAAAAGACCTCTAAGATCAAGCCTATTGCCTATAGCCTAACTACATCACCCAAACTATGTCACCAAGTACCACATCCAAACTTTTCTTAAAGACCTGCAAGGATGGTGACTCTGCCACCTTTCTGGGCAGCCCATTACAGTGCCTAATTACCCTTTCCATGAGGAAGTGCTTCCTAACATCCAACCTGAATCTCCCCTGGCACAGCTTTACACTCATCGCTAGTTGCCTGGGAGAAGAGTCTGACCCCCACCTGGCTACAGTTGCCTTTCAGGTAGTTTTAGAGAGTGACAATGAATAGACTTGGTTTTGAAAGGACACTCCTGGGGCCCACAAGAGCCTTCATGCTGTTTCAGGTTGAGCACTTGAAAGCTAAATGGAAAAATTAGCAATTTCAATATGCATGGCTTGAGTGTTTACTGTCAGCGTATCATAGAATCATAGAGTGGTTTAGGTTGGAAGGGACCTCAAAGATCATCCAGTTCCAACCCCCTGCCATAGGCAGAGTCACCTCCCACTAGAACAGATTGCTCAAGATCTCATCCAACCTGGCCTTGAACACCTCCAGGGAGGGAACAGCCACAACCTCCCTGGGCAACCTGTTCCAGTGTCTCACCACCCTCACTCTAAAGAACTTCCTCCTAACATCCAGTTTCAATTTCCCCTCTGCCAGTTTAAACCCATTCCCCCTCATCCTGTCATTACAAGACCTTGTGAATAGTCCCTCCCCAGCCCTCCTGTAGGCCCTCTTCAGATACTGGAAGGTTGCCATAAGGTCTCCTGGAAACCTTCTCTTCTCCAGGCTGAAAAGCCCCAACTCCCTCAGCCTGTCCTCATAGCAGAGGTGCTCCAGCCCTCTGAAAGTGTGCATCTGGTCTGTAAGGTCCTTTCCCAGATCTCCTCATTTTTTCTTTTATCAATTCCAGCACAATGCAAATGAAAAACAAAGTCCAAGCCTGTGACTGTTAATGGAAATGTGCTTCCTTTTCACTCAGTGTTGGGGGGAAAAAAGAAAGATAAATTGCCTAGAATTTCTACCATTGTGTCTCTTCAGCACTTGAACAGAGCAAATACTGGAAGGCTACTATAAGGTCTCCTCAAAGGCTTCTCTTCTCCAGGCTGAAGAGCCCCAACTCTCTCAGCCTGTCCTCATAGCAGAGCTGCTCCAGCCCTCTGAGCACCTTCGTGGCCCTCCTCTGGACTCTCTCTAACAGTATTGTAACAGTCCATTAGATCTCACATTTGTCTGAAGCTATTCTTCTCATTTCAAGTGGTGAACTGCTGCCAGCAGGAAAAGGGACTGCCACTTTCCAAACCTGACAGCAACGCCGGTGTGAGGGAATTCTTTATGAGAGAAGGTTGCAGCCAGCAATCAGCAGCAGGGACATCAGACACACCTTCATACCCCCAGTGCCACCACCAGTGTTGCTTGGGCCTGTCTGGGGACCGTTCTGGGTTTGGCTAGGTGTGCCGGTTTGACGCTGCATGGAATATTTCAATGTGAGAAATTAGATTGCTGGCTGTGAAAAGAAAACAATAGCGATGTCTGTATCACTCACTGGTTTTGCTTAGGGATACAGAAACAAGAAACAGTAATAAAGTTTCTCAGTCTCAATTAAGCAAGCAGCAGCCTGACAAACAAACATTGCCTGTGCTTGTATAACTCAATCTAATCATTCTTCCTCTAACTCCTTATCTGCATCCGACCCCTGCACATAAGCCTTCTGAGATAAGGGAGAGAGTAGGAAAAAGAAGGGGAGCCCTCTTGAGTGGTTCTGCTGTTCAGGAGGGGTCTTGTATTTCTGTATTACTTTTAGCCTGTGTATAGTTGTAAATATCTGCATATATTGTGTATATATGCTTGTAAATTTGTGCCATGCTGTAAATATTTCTTCATCCTTCCTGCTGGCTGAGTTAGACCAGGGAATCAGGGGCGGGAGAGGGAAAACTTCCAAACCACCACACTAGGACAGGGTTAATTTAATTCACAAGAACTTGGAAGGGGCCATAGCCAGGAAACCAGCTGGACCAACTGGTGGGGTATTCCTTACCCTATAACTGATACCTGCTATCTATGAGGGGGTGTTGAGACCAGGGTGTGGGAAGAGATGCTGGCAGAGACTGTTGCAGCAGTTGTCTGGAACTGCATGTTTTATGGTAGAGGCATCGAGTGAGCCTCATTTTATGTATTAATTATTTATAGATTAATGCTTTACTATTGGAGGGAATAGAATAGAATAGAATAGAACAGAACAGAACAGAACAGAACAGAACAGAACAGAACAGAATAAGCCAGGTTGGAAGAGACCTCTAAGATCATGCAGTCCAACCTATCACCCAGCCCTAGCCAATGGCACTAAGTGCTCCATCCAGTCTTTTCTTAAACACCTCCAGGGATGGCAACTCCACCACCTCTTTGGGCAGCCCATTCCAATGCCAATCACTCTCTCTGTGAAGAACTTCTTCCTAACATCCAGCCTGTACCTCCCTCAGCACAACTTGAGACTCTGTCCCCTTATTCTGTTGCTGGTTGCCTGGCAGAGAGACCAACCCCCACCTGGCTACAACCTCCCTTCAGGTAGTTGTAGACAGTAATGAGGTCACCCCTGAGCCTCCTCTTCTCATTTGTTCTATGCATCACTCTGTTAAACTCTCCTTATCTGAACCCAGTGGGTATTGCATTTTTCTCCTTCCTATTCTATGGGGCTGGTGGAATTTTGTGAGCAGCCTCATGGGGCTCAGCTGTGGCAGTGTCTGAACCACAACAGGGACACTTAACCTGCTCATTCCCACATGTGGGATCTACAAGAGCTGTGCAGCTTAGAAACAGGAAAGGTGTGCACCCTGCTTTTGAATCTCATCATCACAGAGAAGTTTAAGAAGGATAAGGACTCAATACAATTTTGCATAACATCAAATCTGTACAATTTGTTGCTATTTTTTTCTACCTATAGTGCTGTAGAGCCCAGGGCACAATTCATAAGGCAGAAGAGTTGGAGATGACACATGAACTTTAACAAGCTGTACACACCCCAGTAAAAACAAACCATAAAAATTCTTGCACCATACAATCTCTAAATATAAAATGCAGGACAAAAAATGTGAAGTAAAAAAAAATTAAAAATAAATAAATAAAAAAACCAACAACCCAAAAAACCCCCCAGATGTAAGGGAATGAACTAATCAGAGTTTTCTTAATCCTGCCACCCTGTGAGCCTATATTACAATGTTATCTTTAAATAGCATAAGCACACTTCTTTCCCCTCAGTCTTTCCTCCACTCAGCCACTTATTTGGTACTTTGGCTGTACAATGGATGTACAATCCATGGTAAATGTGCTCTGATCGCATCTTTCTTCCTATCTTACCACTCACTAGGCAGGCCCCAATTTTATTTACTGCATATCTTGAACTGAATACAAAGGATTTAATTCCCTTTTAAGCTTGTATATAGGTTTAGCATTACACTAACCAACTTTTTCATTAACCTTTCACATTTCAAATTAGAATATTTGACTGTAATCTCCCAGAGAAATTACATTTCCTTTTTCTGTCCCAGCCTGAAAACCTGAGCCAAAAAAAAAAAAAAAGAGGTTGCAGTTTTCACTGGACAGTGCAATAAAATTTTCTACTTTTACATTAACACCTCTTAAATAAAACCTGACTGTGTGAAAGTGACCATTAAATGGCATGCACTTGGAGTGCCTGCATGAAGAGCTGAAGAATCTTGGCTTACTCCATGTACAGTTTACATAGACTCAACTACTGAGTTCTAAGTGCTTACACCCAAGCCTCTGTGAGGTTAACATGCACATTACCAGCAACACCTTAAATAACAGCACATCAGTGATCAAAGACTCATAGAATGGTTTAGGTTGGAAGGGACCTCAAAGATCACCCTGTTCCAAACCCCCTGTGCCATAGGCAGGGACACCTCCCACTAGAACAGGTCAATCAAGGTCTCATCCAGCCTGGCCTTCAACACCTCCAGGGAGGGAGAAGACACAACCTCCCTGGGCAACCTGTTCCAGTGTCTCACCACCCTCACTCTAAAGAACTTCCTCCTAACATCCCTTTTAATTCTCCCTTCTGCCAGTTTGAACCCATTCCCCCTCATCCTGTCATTACAAGACCTTGTGAATAGTCCCTCCCCAGCCCTCCTCTAGGCCCCCTTCAGATACTGGAAGGCTACTCTAAGGTCTCCTCAAAGCCTTTTCTTCTCCAGGCTGAAAAGCCCCAACTCTCTCAGTCTGTCCTCACAGCAGAGGTGCTCCAGCCCTCTGACCATCTTTGTGGCCCTCCTCTGGACTCTCTTCAACAGTTCCATGTCCTTCTTATGCTGGGGGCTCCAGAACTGCACACAGTACTCCAGGTGGGGTCTGATGAGAGCAGAGTAAAGGGGGAGAATCACCTCCCTTGTCCTGCTGGCAGCACTTCTCTTAATGTAGCCAAGCACACAGTTGCTGTTTGGGCTGCATGTGCACACTGTTGGCTCATGTTGAGCTTTTCATCAGCCCATACCCCCAGGTCCTTTTCCTCAGGGTTGCTCTCCAGCCACTCTCCACCCAGCCTGTAAGAATGCATTTGTGCTTTTTAACAGCTCTGCAGCTTTCACTGTGTTGATGAGTGCAAATCCAGATCCTACAGGAGTTACTGGCCAATTCCCAGCGACTAAAAAGTTGCAATCTCAGTCAAAGTTCAGAGACTTTTCTATCGAAAAGTACCTATATTTTCTGATTTTTTACAATAGCATAATCCCCTGCTTATTTGGGGAAGAATTATCCTGAAGTAGATGAGACTCAAGCTCCTTGAAGCCAGAGCAGTGGCTACAGTTAAACCTTTTCATGCTGTAGGATTAGTTTGAGTGGACATTGTCGAGACACTTTTCTAGCTGGGAATAGCAGCAAAAACTAACACCTGCCAATCTTGTAATATTGCCTGCTTAATTCTGCAGTGTATAAAGTAAAAGAAATTTGTTTGGAAGTCATATCCTTGGAATTCTACACTTTTTTTTTTCAGTGTTATACAACATACTGCAGGATACTGCATCTGACATGTTCCTTGTCTTGCCTTCCTGCAGAAAGACCTTGGGTTTCTTGAGAATGAGGATTTGCTCTGTTCAAGTGGTGAAGAGACACAATGGTAGAAATTCTAGGCAATTTATCTTTCTTTCTTTGCCCACAACACTGAGTGAAAAGGAAGCACATTTCCATGAACAGTCACAGGTTTGGACTTTATTTTGGATTTGCATTGTGCTGGAATTGATAAAAGAAAAACCAAGGAGATCTGGGAAAGGACCTTACAGACCAGATGTACATTTTCAGAGGGCTGCAGCACCTCTGCTATGAGGACAGACTGAGGGAGTTGGAGCTTTTCTGCCTGGAGAAGAGAAAGCTTGGAGAAGACCTTATTGTAGCCTTCCAATATCTGAAGGGGGCCTACAGGAGAATCATAGAATGATTTAGGTTGGAAGGGACTTCAAAGATCATCCTATTCCAACCCCCCTGTGCCACACTTCCCACTAGATCAGGATGCCCAAGACCTCATCCAGCCTGGCCTTCAACATGTCCAGGGAGGGAGCAGACAGCCTCCCTGGGCAACCTGTTCCAGTGTCTCATCACTCTCACTGTGAACAACTTTCTCCTAACATCCCGATCAAATCTCACCTCTGCCAGTTTGAACCCATTACCTCTCGTCCTGTCATTACAAGACCTTGTGAACAGTCCCTCCCCAGCCTTGCTGTAGGCCCCCTTCAGATACTGGAAGGTTGCTATAAGGTCTCCTCGAAGCCTTCTCTTCTCCAGGCTGAAAAGCCCCAACTCCCTCAGCCTGTCCTCATAGCAGAGGTGCTCCAGCCCTCTGATCATCTTCGTGGCCCTCCTCTGGACTTTCTCGAGCAGTTCCATGTCCTTCTTTTGCTGGGGGCTCCAGAACTGCACACAATACTCTAGGTGGGGTCTGAGAGCAGAGTAAAGGGGGAGAATCCCCTCCCTTGCCCTGCTGGCAACACTTCTGTTAATGCAGCCCAGCACACAGCTGCTGTCTGTGCCACATGTGCACACTGTTGGCTCATGTTGAGCTTTTCATCAACGCAGACCCTCAGGTCCTTTACCTCAGTGCTGCTCTCAGCCATTCGCCACTCAGCCTGGAGTTGTTCTTGGGATTGTGCTGACCCAGGTACTAGAAAACTGAAATCAAAAGCAATGTTGCTAGCAGGGTTGCTATTCTTAGTATGCAACACTAATAACAAGCTTAGGTTTGAATGCATTTGATTCAGCCTTTGGCAGCAAGGTACGCTCTTAATAGAGGTACTTTTAAACAACATTGAAGATAAAATGAACCAAAGCTATCTTAGCAGATATAATGTCACACACACGCTGCCTGTGCTTGACATTTACCTATTATCTGTAAAGACACAACCAGTACTGGGGCCAGCTCTCTAAAGTCTTTATAAGTGATCTGGATGAGGGGATCAAATGCACCCTCAGTGAGTTTGCAGACATCATCAAGCTGAGTGGGAGTGTTGATCTGCTTGAAGTTAGGAAGGCTCTGCAGAAGGACCTGGACAGGCTGGATTGATGGGCCAAGGTCAATTGCAAGAGGCTGAACAAGGACACATGCTGAGTCCTACCTACTCTTTGGTCACAACCACACATGCAACACTACAGACATGGGGAAGAGTGGCTTTAAAGGTGGTAAAAAAGAACATGGGGATATTGGTCAAAAGCTGTCTGAATAAGAGCCAGCAGTGTGCTCTGACAGCCAACAGCATTTTGATGTGTAACAGGAATTATTTCCTCAGTCCTGCTGGCCAGGAGTGGGGAAATAATCATGCCCCTTTACTATGAGCTAATAATGGTCACTATTGAAACCACAATTTCAGTGTTGTATTCAGTTTGGGGCCACTCACTACAAGAGAAACACTGAGGTACTGAAGCATGCCCAGAGGAGGGTAACAAAGATGGGAAACAGTCTAGAGAACAAGTCCTGTGAGGACCAATGAGAGAGGTAGAGTTGTTTAGCCTTGAGAAAAGGCTGAGGTGAGATCTTACTGCTTCCTGCAACTACCAGAAAGGTGGTTGTAGCAAGATGGGTGTTGATCTCTTTCCTAAGTAGCAAGTGACAGGATGAGAGGAAATGGCCTCAAGTTGCATCAGGGAAGGTTTGGGTTGGGCATTAGGAAATATTTCTTCTCTGTAAGGGTTGATAAGCACAGGAATAAGATGTCCAGGGAAGTGGTTGAATCATCATCCCTGGGGGTATTTAAAAGTCATGACACATGGTACTTCAGTTTAGTAGTGGACTTGGTAGCATTAGGTTAGCAGTTGCACATGATGATGATGATGATGATGTTAAAGGTCTTTTCAAGCTCTGAGCTGAGGCTAGGTACTGCATATTGGAAAGAAGAATTTCCTTCAGCTGTCATATGGTCATAAAACTTCACCAAAACAATTGTAGAGGTAGAATGAATATTGAGGTAGAACTACACCTAGGACCAAACATCGAACTGAGCTGTTTATATGGCATGGGGTTAATTGTGATGTCCAGAAAAGGTAGACAGATATTTCAAGGGGAAAGGAAAAAAAAAACAAACCCAAACCTCACAATAAAAACATGTCATGAAAATGTCACTGAAAAGGCATTAGTACTTGTGCCCATTTGAGCAATCTCTCTGTCACTTTAATAACCCACAGTTGAAGGTGATGAACTTTAATTTGTACTCTCTTGCCCTTAGAAGCCAGCCAGCTTGATCTTAAAAACTCAAGAGCATCACAGAAATGAAGCTGACTGTGTAGCTGATTATTCCTTGCTGCTAAATCTATCCAGTTCACCTTGTGCTTGAAAAAAGAAAAGATTTGTTTGAAAGGGGAAAAAAAAAATCACCACATAACTCTATTATTTGTTCTTTCCACTACTGAGAAGAGTGTCTAAAAAGCATTTTCTCTTCAAGGTTATCATAAAACAGTTTGAAGTATCAGGCAAAGTACAACCATCTTAAACTTCCTTTTCAGACTACCTTAAATAAAAAAAAAAAGTTTATTTTTTACATACAATCTTCTAATTAAATTTCTTTATATAAATATATTAAGCATAAAATGTTAGGAACTTTTTCACTCTCAGAAAACAACTAGATGTAGTTCAGGTAGTGAGAGGACTAGGGGGAATGGAGCAAAGCTGGAGGTGGGGAGATTCAGATTGGATGTGAGGAGGAAGTTGTTCACCATGAGAGTGGTGAGAGCCTGGAATGGGTTGCCCAGGGGGGTGGTTGGGGCCACATCCCTGGAGGTGTTTAAGGTCAGGCTGCATGAGGCTGTGTGCAGCCTGATCTAGGGTAGGGTGTCTCTGGGCATGGCAGGGGGTTTGGAACTAGATGATCCTTGTGGTCCCTTCCAATCCTGACTGATTCTATGATTCCATGTACGAAAAGGAATTCAGACAACACAGTTAAACAAAAAAAGCAGCCACTTTATCTCCTTGTGTGTTGCCAGGTATATTAAATAATTTCTGCCAAGATTTAGCATACAAGGCTGGAAAAAAAAAATGCCAGTATCACTCAGGGGTCATATTCTAAAGATTTCCTGCAGACTGACAAATTTATTTTGCATAGCTATTACTGTCACTGCATCAAAGCAAAACATGAAAGAATGCCTTACAGAGGTTCTTTTCATGCAGCCTGTAAAAAAAAAGGGTCAAAATCAACAGTGCAACCTCAAAAAGTACAATTCTTTTCAATGGCTTTGTTATGTTCATGCAAGGAGTATGTGACAGCCAAAAAACTAAATTAATTTTTCAAACGTCCACATTCGGCAAGTTTGCAGATGACACCAAGCTGTGTGGCATAGTTGACTTGCTAGAGGGCAGGGATCCATCCAGAGGGACCTGCACAGGCTGGAGAGGTGGGCCCAGGCCAACCTCATAAAATTCAACAAGGCCAAGTGTAGGGTCCTGGATTTGGGTCGGTGCAAACCCAAGCACAACTCCAGCTCAGTGGTGAGTAGCTGGAGAGCAGCTCTGAGGAAAAGGACCTGGGGATATGGGTAGATGAGAAGCTCAACGTGAGCCAACAGTGTGCACGTGTGGCCCAGAAAGCAACTGTGTGCTGGGCTGCATTAAGAGAAGTGTGGCCAGCAGGGCAAGGGAGGTGATTCTCCCCCTTTATTCTGCTCTCATCAGACCCCACCTGGAGAACTGTGTGCAGTTCTGGAGCCCCCAGCGCAAGAAGAATGTGGAACTGCTGGAGAGAGTCCAGAGGAGGGACACGAAGATGATCAGAGGGCTGGAGCACCTCTGCTATGAGGACAGGCTGAGGGAGTTGAGACTTTTCAGCCTGAAGAAGAGAAGGTTTTGAGGAGACCTTAGAGTAGCCTTCCAGTATCTGAAGGGGGCCTACAGCAAGGCTGGGGATGGACTGTTCACAAGGTCTTGTAATGACAGGACAAGGGGGAATGGGTTCAAACTGTCAGAGGGGAGATTTAAACGGGATGTTAGGAGAAAATTCTTTTCAGTGAGGGTGGTGAGACACTGGAATGGGTTGCCCATGGAGGTTGTGTCTGCTCCCTCCCTGGATGTGTTCAAGGCCAGAGTCAATGAGGTCTTGAGCACCCTGATCTAGTGGGAGGTGTCCTTGCCTATGGCAGGGGGTTGGAACTGGATGATCTTTGAGGTCTCTTCCAACCTAAACCATTCTATGATTAACTGCACTCAGGCCATCGCTTCTTGCCTCTAATTCTGTTTTTTTTGTTGTTTAATATGCCCATGTGTTGTGCAGCTATGGAGACCTGTGTGAGCATTTGCATGTGTATGTACGTTCACAAACTAACTCTTGCAGTAAGTGTCTAGTCTAGTCTTAATTAATTCTCTAAACAAAGGCCAAAGATATCACCCAAAGGCTATATCTTAATGCTTCCTGTTTTAAAAGGTCGAATTAAGATTACAGATAGTCTTGACCTTTCATCATCTTTTCAGCCACTTCTCTCATCCTCTCACTTTTGAAATTAACATCCACAGACGATGTCACTTTGACAGATGGTAGCTCTAAGCAAGCATTAAATAGGCAAATGTCATTGATTCTTCTCTATAGTGGGAATAGCTGCACAACATTATTTTCAGTGATACAAAAAAAAATTTACTTACTAATTCCACTTGGAAGTTTTATGTCTGGGAGACATTGGGGAAAAAAAAGATTAAATTCACTGGTTTCAGACTACTATTAGCTCTGGGCACATTTACAGAATAACACTTTAGTTATTCCACAGTCACCACTGGAACTAATAGCATGAGAAATTATGACAGAAGGGCATTGCAAACACGAATCTTTATCTTATGCTTACACCTGAACTATGACTTTACAGAATTAGAAATATTCTCTGAATCCAAATTACTTAGGTATTATGAGTTCTCGTTATCACTTCCTGCACATCAAACCTGAAGCCACTTGGAGGTCTCCCATGACTTCTCCAAGTGCACTACCCTCTCCACACTAGACTGCTGGTTCATGAGTATCAACACTTCTATGGATACTTGCTATTTGACGTTGCTAGACTCAGTAACTAAATCACTTACTCTCATGCCCTACATTTCTAAAGCAATATTTCATTAACATGCAAGCTATATAAACTAATATCTGTTGCTTTTCCCCTTCAGTCCCTTCCATGGTCACCAGCTACCACCTTTCTCATGAGATCATTAACTCTTTGTGTCAGATATCCATAGACACCTCACTGGACATGAATATTTGAAAATCATAGAATCATAGAATGGTTTAGGTAGGAAGAGACCTCAAAGATCATCCAGTTCCAACCCCCTGCCAATGGATGCTACTAAAACTCATTTTGTGTAATACTGGGTGCCTTTTTTTCCAATTTATGAATGGAGAAGAAAAAGTAGCAAGAATGAGAACAAGGATCATAAAGAAAGAACTGAATAGTGCTAGGAGTGCTTTAGACCACTCTTGGTTTGGGAGAATTATTCTAATGGCTATGGGAAGCAAAGGTTGGCTGAATTCATAGAATCATAGAATGGTTTAGGTTGGAAGAGACCTTAAAGATTCCAACCCCCTGCCATAGGCAGGGACACCTCCAACTAGATCAGGTCACTCAAGACCTCATCCAACCTGGCCTCGAACACATCCAGGGAGGGAGCAGACACAACCTCCCTGGGCAACCCATTCCAGTGCCTCACCACTCTCACTGTGAAGAACTTCCTCCTAACATCCCGATCAAATCTCCCCTCTGCCAATTTGAACCCATTCCCCCTCATCCTGTCATTACAAGACCTTGTGAACAGTCCCTCCCCAGCCGTCCTGTAGTCCCCCTTCAGATACTGGAAGGTTACTATAAGGTCTCCTCAAAGCCTTCTCTTCTCCAGGCTGAAAAGCCCCAACTCTCTCAGCCTGTTCTCATAGCAGAGTTGCTGCAGCCCTCTGATCATCTTTGTGGCCCTCCTCTGGACCCTCTCCAGCAGTTCCACATCCTTCCTGTGGAACTGCGGAATTGTTCCAAAGGCATCCTGAAAACCTGGCACCTTCTTTACTCCTTAAAATAGTGGCATCAGAAAGTAGTCAGCAGAATGTCCTCTTCAGTCTCACCTCTATTCATAACCTTTCTGGGTTATGGCACACATCGTCTTCTGATCTCACCATTCTGAAAAACTCATGTGAGACTTCACCACAGATCACCTAACAGCTGATCCTTCTTGCAGTCTGACTAAAGAATCTCAGCTGCTTTCCCTTCCCTTTTCTCAAGAATTATTTATGATGTTTATTTGTGTAGAAACTCTGCAAATGTTAATCTAATTCCTGAGAAAGAGCCTTGTTTGTTGAACTGATAGCTTTTAAGTGAGCTGAGAAATTCTGGGCGACTCAAGTGCTATTTTGGATTTGCATTTCAGAAGAATTTAGAGTATAAATTAATTCAGTCACATTAGGTTCTTACATTAAAATACTAAATTTATTTGGAAAAAAAAAACATAAAGTGTCAGTCTCATGACATAGCACTGAGTAGAGAGATGCATCCCTTAACTTTCACACTAGTTAATGTATTTCAATGTATGCAATATGAATATAGAAATGAAGTTAATTTAGTTTGGGATTCAGTTTGAGACAGTTCAGCTCTGTGATCCCTTACACACCTATACCTGTGTGTTATGCTTAAACTCCCACTGGAACTGTCAGTCTAGCTGATAGAGTCTAGGAAATGGTTTGGCTTAAAGGCCAGAGAGCTCACTTTATTTACATAAGAGTGAGTGTGTTGTGGCATGGACCTGAGCAAAGCCTTTGACACTGTCCTGCACCAAATCCTGGTCTCCAAGATGGAGAAACATGGGTTTGATGGGTGGAGCACCAGATGGATAGAGAACTGGCTTGATGGCCACACCCAAAGAGTGGCTGTCAATGGCTCCATGTCCATGGAGACCAGTGACAAGTGGAGTCCCTCAGGGATCAGTCCTGGGACCAGTCTCGTTTAACATCTTTGTCAGTGACATGGACAGAGGCATTGAGTGCAGCCTCAGCAAGTTTGCTGATGATGCCAAGCTGTGTGCTACAGCAGACACACTGGAAGGCAGGGATGGCATTTAGAGGGACCTGGAGAGGCTGGAGAGGTGGGCACATGCCAATCTCATGAGGTTTGACAAGACCAAGTGCAAGGTCCTGCATCTGGGTTGAGGAAATCCCAAGCACAAATCCAGGCTGGGCAGTGACTGGCTGGAGAGCAGCCCTGAGGAGAAGGACTTGGGTGTGTTGGTGGATGAGAAGCTCAACATGAGCCAGCAGTGTGCACTTGCAGCCCAGAAAGCCAACCAGAGCCTGGGCTGCATCAGGAGAAGTGTGGCCAGCAGGTTGAGAGAGGTGATTCTTCCTCTCTACTCCGCTCTGGTGAGACCCCGGCTGGAGTATTGTGTCCAGTTCTGGAGCCCGAATTACAAGAGGGATGTGGACATGCTGGAGTGTGTCCAGAGAAGGGCCATAGCGGGCTGAAGCACCTCTGCTAAGAGGACAGACTGAAGGAGTTGGGGCTGTTCAGTTTGGAGAAAAGGAGGCTCCAAGGTGACCTTATGTGTCCTTCCAGTATGTGAAGGGGGCCTACAGAAAAGCTGAGGAGGGACTTTTGAGGCTATCAGGGATTGAGAGGACTAGGTGGAATGGAGCAAAGCTGGAGGTGGGGACTTTCTCCTCTTAAATTTCAGTGTGAAAACCTCACAGTCATATTTTACTACTACACTGAAATGAGATGTCAACTGTTACGTTTTGGGTCAGAAATACTAATTTGTTGTAATGAGAAGAACCTTGATAATCAGAGGACAAGCAAAACTGGCTTGCTAGAAAAAAAAGAAAAAAAATTCAAATGTATAATAAAACAGTGGAAGAAATAGAAAAAGGTACTTATTACATTGCTGCATTTCAGCACATAACAACAAAAGAATTAGTAGCAAAAGAAAGTTGGTGTCACACAGAAGGCTTTTCTTCAAATAGTTGCCTCCTTGAGTATCATCTGTGCTATTCCTGCAAGTACAGAGATGTTCAAGTGTGCATTGACAATGCCTTCTACACAGACAAATGATTTTTTTTTCTCCAGTATGAACATCTTTCCCCTATTTTGTGCAAGTACAGACCTTGTCTCCTTACTATAAATTAATATATCCTTTAATTAAGTCTTACCTAAGACAATTCCGTGGACTAAACCTTCTAGTTCTCATACTTGCTTACATCAAGACTCTTCACTTAACACAATTATATTCACTGTAAAGATCATACTGCTCATTTATATACTCACCACCACACTTGCTTGGTTTTCTCTCAGTGTCAAGTCCTCACTGAGCCAAATAAGTAACAACCATAGAATCATAGAATCATAGCATGGTTTAGGTTGGAAGAGACCTCAAAGATCATCCAGTTCTAATCCCCTGCCACAGGCAGGGACACCTCCCACTACATCAGGTCACCCAAGACCTCATCCAGCCTGGCCTTGAACACATCCAGGGAGGGAGCAGCCACATACACAGCCATCATACACTGGAATTTAACATTATTCACAGCTTACATCAACAGCAAGCTGAGCTACCCTAAGCTTACCTGTTTATCTCCCCAGTATTAGGTATTTGCTTTGCCCTACTACGTGTGAAAGGTATTTATCACTCAAAAAAAAAGTTGGTAATATCAGACAACTGATCCTGATCTTCTGCAGTGTCTGAGAAGGGGTGTGGAAAATGAGTAGATGTCAATCAACTGACTTCCAGCAAGCACCAACTTCAAGAAAATCCCCAATCTCATTTATTTCTATGAATCAGGAATTGTTTTTTTCCCATCTGTACAGGATATTTAATGTAAGTTTCAGCATTAATAATTCCTTACGTTAGCCTGAAGAGTTTTTCTACTCACTGATGCATCTTTAACTCACAAAGTTTTATGGAATCCTGACTAGCCTATCAAGCTTAGCTTTGAAAAGAAGATAGATCAAACCTTGACCACTATAAGAGAGTTTTCTTGTCATGGTTACCAAGCACATTCACAGGAGGAAAAAAACCTTGGAAAAACTCAGACAAGCTTACAAAATGGGCATAGGAAGAATACAGACAGAATAAATTGCCTCCTCTGCTCTCTGCAAACCAAATCACCACAAAGGAGGGGATCAAATCACGTCCATCATCTCCAAGTGATAAATATTCTCCAGAACTTGCACACCACTTTTAGAGACTGTCAGAGTTGCTGGTGTGCTTGGTTATGTACAGGGAAAAGATGCCACCCAGAGAGACCCTGACAGGCTTGAGAAATGGACCTGTGTAAACTTTTTGCTGTTGAAAAAAGCCAGATGTGAGGTCCAGTGCTTTGGCTTCCAACTCACACCACTCTATGACTCTATAATTCCATGACATGCCAATGCAAAACTCTGGCTGAATGTATCACAGAAACCTATTTCATCTTTTACGATATAACCCATTCCAGCCCAAATATTTCACAGTCCAGCCATTCTCTTGAGCCCCATTGACCTGAGCTTGGGGATAATTATTGGAGTTTCTGGGCATGAAATGCAAAGCTCATGGTTCTTATATTAACCATCGTAAGCTCAAAGCTATTTTTCCCCATTCTCCCTAGTGACAGGACTAGGGGGAGTGGGGCAAAGCTGGTGGTGGGGAGATTCAGGTTGGATGTGAGGAGGAAGTTGTTCACCATGAGACTGGTAAGGCCCTGGAATGGGTTGCCCAGGGGGGTGATTGGGGCCACTTCCCTGCAGGTGTTTAAGGCAAGGCTGGATGAGACTCTTTCCAGCCTAATCTAGGGTAGGGTGTCCCTGGGCATGGCAGAGGGGCTGGAACTAGATGATCCTTGTGGTCCCTTCCAACCCTGACTGATTCTATGGTTCTATCTCCTTTCCTGCAGCTATGGGTGTGCAGCAGTGCCTTGATTATAGGCCTCAGTGTTGATTTTCTCAATTCAAACAGACAGATTTCCATGGGATCAAAAGCAGGAATAAGAATTTAGGGATGAGAACAACGTGAACAATAGTGAATAAGGCTGAAGGTAGCTTCTTATTTTTTTGAAGGAAAAAAGAGCCAGCCATCATTACTATCCCTAGGTTAATTTCACTGAAATGTGAAGGTTTCTACTCAATGAAACCCTACTATAATGCAGTTCCTGTGGAACTGTTTGGTCCATAACTACCCTTTCCATGTTTTTCATGTAGTGCCAAACAGTCTACTCCAGCATGTTGTTCTCTACACATCCCATGCCATAGCTATATTACATAGAATCATAGAATGGTTTAGGTTGGAAGAGACCTCAAAGATCATCCAGTTCCAAATCCCTTCCATAGGCAGGGACACCTCCCACTCGATCAGGTCACTCAAGACCTCTCTTCCTTAATGGTGGCACAGGTAGGAAAGATCCAGAACTGTGAAGAAAGGGTTTCTCAGCAAAGAAAATATTAAGTATCGGGCTGCTCCACTGTTACAAATTATGTAAAATTAATGATCTATATTAATTTTGATATCCAAAGATTATTAATAACTATGAAAATTGTTTATTGACATTAAATCTCACCAGAACTCTTATTTATAGTGTTCAAAACACAGGGTTTAGATACTTATACGCACAGGGAACAGGCAAAACTAGAACACTTTAAGAAATAACTAGCAAATGCAAACATTAAAACTGGAAAGAGGTTCTTAGTTTCAATTATACCTCCTGCCTGCCAGGGGACTTGAGAGGCTCCTTTCTGCAGCTAAGGCAAAAAATGCACAATAGCATCTAGCTACAGAATTTGTTAAAGAGAGGGTTTGAATATAATAATACCAGACAGTACCCAAAATCTCAAAGGGAATTCTGTTGGTGTCTTGAAAGTCGCTGTGGGCAAAGCAAAGCATGTGGCAGGCCAGAGCAGGGAAAGCAAAAGTAAAAGCAAAAGCATGCATATGGCAGGAGCCTCTCTATTCATTGCCCACATGTAAAAGGCCACTGTGGCCACACAAACTCCCCAGTCACAATGGCACTTTGCCAAACCTGACCATGTTAGGTGAAGTCAGGAGCTTGCTTTCCCTTATCTGGGAGGAAGAAGTCTGGGCAAGTCTTGCACCCTACAAGTGGGTGTCTCCAAACCTTTTGTCTTCTCCCTGCACTCTGCTTCCTACCCCCCAGCAGAGAGAAGGGACCATGGGATCGTGCCTGGGCAAGCCAAGACGTGTATCTTCCATGACATCCACCCCTTCAATTAACTTTGAAATAAAATCTAGGCAGAGGTATTTACTCAGAGCATAGCTCTTTTTTACTCTACTGCCTGCCCTCATTATCTCACAGGAATATCTCTTCTCTGAGCTCTCCTACTCAAGTTCTGTAAGCATCACACTTAATATGTTTACAGCTGGGCAATTTTAAGGCTCTTAACTGAGCTTTTCATTTAGGTCTTCGAAAACTCAAATAGCTTATAAACATTACTCTAAAAGCATTTAAAGCCCTTATTAAAATAAAGAGAAAACTTCAGCTCTATAGGAAAAAGAAAAAAAAAACCACAAAAACTAAATCCCTGCAATCTTCACTTTGCTCTTTGAAAGAAATTACACTTCTTGTTTGCTAATCTTTCTGCAGATTCTGTAGTGTTTCGCCAGTAGCCAAGCATGAAGTGACAGCAGCTTTGAGTGTTATGATTTCAGTGATGAGACTGAAGAGAAGTAAAGAGCAGTAGGCTGCTATTGCTGTGAGAGCTTTTTCTAGATGTTTCTGTAGTAATAACTTTGGAAATACAGAGAGAGTAGATAATTTTGCCAGATGGCATCAATTCAGCCTCTTATATATATTTTTGTTTTCTTTTCTTTTTTTTTTTAAATTTTAATATTTTTTAATCACTGAATTGTGTAAGAAGCTGAAAGAATAAGAGGAAGAGAATAATAGGAATAATGAATGGATATGGGAATGGGGACAATCAAAAGAAGTTGCAGTAAGGTGGGGGGTCAGGGTCTTCTCCCAGGCAACTTGTGACAAAATGAGAGGGTGTAGCTTGAAGCTGTGCTAGAGGAGGTTTAGTTTGGATGTAAGGAAGAACTTCCTCATGGAAAGGGTAATTAGATGATGGAATGGACTGCCCAGGGAGGTGGTGGAGTTGCTGTCCCTGGAGGTCTTGGAGGAAAGATTGGATGTGGCACTTAGTGACATGGTCTCTCTCATGTGATGGTGTTAAGTCATAGACTGGACTTGATGATGGTAGCACAGGTATTTATCAGCCTCAATAATTCTGTGATTCTGTGATAAAGTGAACCATTATGTTGCTGACTAACTTATTTGTTTTGGATTAAAACATTAAAGATATGTTTAACTTGTCAACATAAAGTATTAAGCTTCAAACTTGCTCCTAAATGGGCATTCAAAACTATCTGAAAGAACTCTTTAAGGATAGGCACAAAACAGGGATAAAATAATATATTCCTCTTATACTGAAATGAGGATTTTGTCCCCTACAGATAACCAACTTGATCATACATTTGAAAGTTTCCCTCCAATGAATCTAACACTGACACACAAACTTAGTACCAAGCCTTTAGCCATTATTTGCTTATTCCTGTTGGTGTCCTTAAGGTGAAAGTCTTCCTAACTGTTCCTAAGAGTATTCAGAATCACAACTAATTAGTTAAGTATTTTTTAAATCTACACAGATAAATCCTGAAGACTAGAAATTGTGTGCTAAGAAAACAGTATGTCATGGAAAGCAGATTAGAACATGCCCTCACCTACTCCCAGATTAAAAAGTAATCCAATTAGAAAAAAAAAAGAATAAATACAGGTTGACATAATAAAAATATTTTAAAGTTATGTCTGATTATCTAAATTGAGCATTTATCTGTACTTACTGTGCAATATCAGATATTTAAGGTTTTCTTTATCTAAAAGTTTTCTTTATCTAAACATAGAAGATTATTTGTGGTATTTTAAGCAGCAGTGTGGAAAAACCCACAAAGCTGTTTCCATTCTCATGGCTACTGTTACTTATCTGGGAAAAAAAACCAAACAAAAAACAAACAAAAAAAAAAAACCCCNNNNTTTAATTTATTGGGAAAAAAAAAACAAAAAAAAAAAAAAAAAAAAAAAAAAAAAAAAAAACCCAACCTAATCTAAACATAATTAAGTATCCTCCTTAAGTAGCTTAATGTGTAGGGTTTTATGTTTTTCTTTTAAAGAAACCCATCCTCAGAAGAAGAAGAAACATGCTGAAAAGGCTATTAAACAAATGATGTGAGACAAAGTGTCTCACAGGTTATGTTAAGAGGTCCAAGAACAACTGCTTTTGAAAACACATCCTCTGGTAACGATCTTCACCATGCAGAACCCAAAGAGCATTTCCTGTGCCATGCATGCCACTACCACCCAAAAAAAACAAAACTCCAAACAAGTAAAATATAAAAAAATTAACAGAATCATAGAATGGTTTAGGTTGGAACGGAACTCAAAGATCATCCAGTTCCAACCCCCTGTTATAGGCAGGGACACCTCCCACTAGATCAGGTCTCTCAAGACCCCATCCAGCCTGGCCTTGAACATATCCAGGGAGGGAGCAGCCACAAGCTCCCCGGGCAACCTGTTCCAGTGTCTTGCCACCCTCACTCTGGCAACCCTCCCTCCCCGTCCTCAAATAAACCAAAATTTAAAAAAAAACAAAACCCAAACATCAACAAAAACAGGGAAACCAAAACAGTATACGTTAAATATCTCCAGGAGACATTAAAAATCTCTTTATCACAGAATCACAGATGCTTAGGGGCTGGAAGGGACCTTGAAAGATCATCCTGTCCAGCCTCCCTGAAGAGCAGGATCACCTATACCAGATCACACAAGAATGCATCCAGGGAGGTCTCGAATACATCCAGAGAGGGAGACTGCACAACCCACCCTGGGCAGCCTATTCCAGTGTTCTGTCACCCTCACAGTGAAAAAGTTCTTTCTCATGTTTCCATAGAACTTCCTAGGTCTCAACATCTACCCATTGCCCCTTGTCCTGTGACTCGGAATCTCTGAGAAGAGCCTGGCTCCATCATCTCGGTGCTCACCCTTTACATATTTATAAACACTAATGAGGTCACCCCTCAGTCCCCTCCAAGCTAAAGAGCCCCAGCTTCCCCCATCTCTCCTCCTCCTAAGGAAGATATTTCACTCCATTAATCATTTTCATTGTTCTGCTCTGGACTCTTTCAAGCAGCTCCCTGAGCTCCCCCTTGAACTGATCCAGAACTGAACACAGTATTTGAAATGCAGCCTCCCCAGGGCAGAGTATAGGTGAAGGAGAACCCCTCTCAACTTGCTAACCACAACCCTTCTAATACACCTCAGAATGACACTGGCCTTTTGGTCACAGGAGCACGTTGTTGTTGTGTATGAATAACAAGACCATTTTTATAGCCCTACAGAGAGGCAGGAGCACTGCCTTATCTCTTCAACTAACTGCATTAACCAAATGCTTTGATGATTATTAGTGACTTCTCTTTGTACTTTCTCTGTAGAAATTCTAATTTGCATGACTTCACATCTAGTAAGAACCTAGGAAAAGGCTGTGAGACAGTAAGAAAGTGCCTAGATTATCTTTTTGACTCTAAAAGACTGAAAGCAGTATCTCAGTGCAAACCATTTTAAAGGCACAGAAAGAAGCTGAACACCTGTTTTAGAAAGCAGAAAGTGGAATCTAGTCAAATTTATGGTGGCAAAGCTGGATATATCAGAAGGTTAAATACCTTTGGAATGTATCTGGCTCCCAGACTCTATTACCAGGTTAAGCCAGATGTAAAACCGCTGACATTTCACCTTCTATTTTCCTTGATGTAACTACTTTTCATAAAATAATATTTTTTCAGGGAAAAAAAAAGTTAATTAATTTAAACCACTTAATAAAATCCACATACAATTAAACTTTTTACTTTCGGACAGTAAACACCAACCATGAGGGTGGTGAGACAATGGAACAGGTTGCCTAAAAAGGTGGTGAAAGCCCCATCCTTAGGTGTTTGGGTTTTTTTTGCTTTTGGACAGTGATTTTAAGAGACCAGCATCAGAACTGGGCACATATGACTTATGCTTCCAGTTCCACCCATCTTATAGAGTTTAGACTGTGCTATAAATGAGCTCAATGTATGCAAAAAACACCAACCTAAAACGTGCAAGGCACTCGATAGTAACTTCTCCTTAAACATGAATCACTTCAGAGAAGGGAATACCAGGAGGAGAAATAAAAAAAACGACACAGAGAGAAAATATCTTTCTGGCACAGAAATCCCAGTATTAAGAGCCTTATTCCATATCTCATTAATTAAAAAGCATATATTAAAATACAGTACCTTATAACACATGCATAGAGCCCGCTGTCTTGCACCACTGTTGGTCGGAACCAAATGGAGTCTTCTTCTTTGCTCATTCTGGTTCCATCAAAAGCTATAGGTTCCTCAAAATCTCCGGGTCCAGAGCTTTTGTACCACATCAAACTAAGTCCAGCACTTTGGGCTAGCGAATAATTAGCTCTGATATATCCATAAAAGAGTGCACATTTTATACGAACAGGTTCTCCCACTAGAACTTGATATTTCTTGTAATCCACAGACCAGTCAGTGCATCCATCAGCTAAAAGAGAAGGGGGAAAAAAAAAATAAAACGAGAAATTATCAAAGGCTATTCACACAGCAACCTACATTGCGTTTGAGGTCTTTGAATAACCAGCAGCATTCTTTTGATCCCTGGAAAATTAACTGCATTTTCACTCTGTTAACATAGAATCATAGAATCATAGAATGGTTTAGGTTGGAAGGGAACTCAAAGACCATCCAGTTCCAACCCCTTGCCATAGGCAGAAACACCTCCAACTAGAACAGGTCGCTCAAGGCCTCATCCAGCCTTGCCTTGAACACCTCCAGGGAGGGAGCAGCCACAACCTTCCTGGGTAACCCCTTCCAGTGTCTCACCACCCTCACTGTGAAGAACTTCCTCCTAACATCCCGTTTAAATCTCCCCTCTGCCAGGGTCAGTGGGCCAGTTTAAACCCACTGACCCTCATCCTGTCATTACAAGACCTTGTGAATCATTAAGTGATTGTCAATATGTTGTGTAGGTAATCTCAGAGATCAGCGAGCAATTGTGCTTCCTTCTTCTGTGGACCTCTAGCATGACCACTTACAAAACACTGCAGTGAAATTAGTGCAACAGAGAGCCCATACAGTACACAAGCCACAATTTTGAGTTGCATCACTCAAGTATCTTCAGTGTACCCATGTAAAAGAGAGAATTACTGAGTCACAGAAGTCATTAGGAAAAGGAGCTGTGTCCTGAAGCAGAAAGTGTGACGTTTTGAATTAGACTGGAAGAAGAAACTGTCTTAACAAGAAGAGCAAGCATCCAGCCAGTCACATCTCTGTAGAAATGTAAGTGAATGTAGACAAGGCTGTGCTATTAACTTCCACACAGAGCTTCAGAAACTAACTTCCATTTATTTCAGAATTCATTTACATCTTTGATAGTTTTGGTTTTTTATCTTTCTGAAAGAGCATTCTCTCTCTGATTTCATTTTATTTCTCTCTGGCTTTAAATCCTCATACCAAAAATGAATTGACAGGCATCTCTAAGCAGCGTTAATTCCATTATACAAGTTACCAGGTAATAGCTTCTTCATCATACTTTATTATCAAATTGTAATATTGCCTTGAACTGCTTAATTAAGTCAGTACGCTTTGGTTTATCATATTAGTCATCTTCCCTCTCTCAGGATATTCGGCTCTAATGGATCCCAGATCATTAGGCTTGAAGAATCCATGAGAACATACTGCAGAATAACACCAACTCTGTTTCCTGCCTTCATATTGAATGAAAGATTAGTGATGCAGTGCAGATCCCCTCGCCTGTGTGCTGTTCCTTATATAAGAGTGCTGAGGCTCACCTGCTGTGTGCAGTTTAGCAGGCTTAAGCAAACACACTAGCAGGTACTATAGACTCATATGGAAAAAAAACCCCAAACCAGGCAAAACCACATTACCAAATTATTGAGAGCTACCTATCAATGCTCAGTTGCTGAGGTTTGAGGAGAATGTTGCCAATAAATTGACTGTGTAGGCACTCTATTTGCATTAATGCTTTGGGAAACAGCTATTACAAAATATATAAATTGTGTGGTGTTTCTATGGCAAGGCAATCCAAAGAGAAAAAAACACCTGAATACCTACATTTGTCTAAACTTTCGCATTAAGACTTAATATCACAAAGCAAAATAGTGGCAGGGCAGGGCACTCCCCACTGGAGGTTGAATGGGGCGCGAAATGTGGCAGGGCACACCCAAGTCCACTGCCCCACCAGAGGTGTGAATGGGGCAGGAAATGGTCTTCCTCCCTCCCCACCTCTGTCATGGAAGGTTTAAAATGTGGAGTACAATGTGTGTAAAGTACTTTCTCCACCTTCCATGGGCTTGAACATGGAGGGAACAAATCGCCCCAGTATATATATGGCAACTGGACAGACTAGAGTCGGACTTGCACTGGCACTTTCTCGGACCCTTGCACGGACCTGAATTGGGACCTGAACACGGAATTGCACTGGGACCTGCACCAACCTGAACATGGACCTGAACTGAGACCTGAACACGGACCAGGAGACAGACCTTGCAGGGACTTTGAGCCAGACCTTGAGGATCATCCTGGCTTCTTGCTGCAGGACCTGCCTCTAACGGTAAACTGCAGCCATTTGTGGGAATACCTCGGAGCACCCCTGGCTTTCCCCTGCCTTGCTTCGCAATCGTGGCTTCGTGAAAACTGTGCCTACAGTGATCTTGGACTTTGACGGGTACTGGACTCTGGACGCTTCTGTGAAGGAGACAGTCTCCCATCTGTAAGTAGGGCAAAGCTGTTTCATGCCCAAACCTTTCCAAATTTTCTGATTTTTCCTGAATTACAAGAAAAGGCATCCTTGTGAAGACATTTCCCAAACGAATTAGAACCCAAACTTAAACTAATTTATACACAGATTGTGGGTGGGGCTTTAGGAAATTCTAAAAGCTACATAATTTATAATTCCTGCCTCTTCAATTGCCCACAATCAATTCAATAATCAATACTACATTTTAAGGTAATCATCTACTGAACTCTTTGAGCATTTGTTGCCACTAACCACATCAATGTGCCCTACCAGTTAGCTCAAGAGAATTTAAACTCAAGCAAATATGGACATTATCATGCTCATAATATTGGGGGTTAGTATTTTAGGTTTTATCTAGTGGTGCACTTCAGAGGTCAATACTGGGTCTAGTCTTGCTTAACATCTTCAGTAATTGTTGGAATTGATACAGATGAAGTTTCACTGCTTTATACTTTAGAGACAGCACTGAAAGGGAAAAACTGGAAAGGAGGGCAGGAGGCAGTTTGTAAGTAATCAATCAAGGCATTAGAAAGGATTTGATTCCCCTAACATCTGCTCTAACACCTGGCCTCCTTTTATGGCTTTGGCTATGTGGAGCAAGGTTAGCTATACTTTAGAAGGTAGGAGAAGGCTTTCTGTTTATGTCAATCACTACTATAGAGTGTCTACTGTTTCCCTGTACCTGCCATAATAAAGATATATAAACCCTCAGATTGTTAGAATAAACCTTCTCACCGGATCTGAAGTGTGGACTGTGAATTCTTCCCACAAGTAATGATCTGGATGAAGGAGCAGAGTGTACCTACTTGTTGATGACACAAACCTGAAAGGAGTGGCTGATTGACCACAGGGTCATACTGCCATTCAGAGGGACCTCGACAAGATGGAGAAATATGTTGACAGGCACCTCATGAAGTTCAACAGGGAGACCTGCAAAATCTTTGGGGCACGACTGACAACTTCATGCACCAGTATGTGCTGGGAAACACTGAACTAGAAAGCCACTTGGCAGAAAAAAAGACTTCTGGTCCTGGTGGACACCAATTTGAATATGAAATAGTATTGTGTCCTTGCAGAAAGGTTAAACAAAGGAGAAATAGTATGCTGAACAGCTTTAGTCAAAGTATTACCAATGGGTCGAGGGAAGTGATCCTCTACTCAGCACTGGTAAGGATGTATCCAGAGTACTGTGCCCAGTTCTGGGTCTCTCAACACAAGAGAGACATGAACAGACTGGAGAGAGTCCATCAAAAGGCCACTGAGATAACTAAGGGACTGAAGCATCTCTCCTATGAGCACAGGCTGAGAGCTGAGACTGTTTAGCCTGGAAAAATAAGAAAGCTGAGGGGGAATTTTGTTAATGAATATAAATTACTTGAAGAGAGGCTGCAAAGAGGACAGAGACAGGCTCCTTTTGCTAGTGCCCAGTGACAGGACCAGAGACAACGGGCACAAACTGAAAGACGTAAGGCTGTTTCTGAACAGGAAGAAACACTTTTTTTATTAAGTATTGGCACAGGTTTCCTAGACAGGTTGTGAAGTCTCCATTCTTGTACACATTCTCCCCCCTTACTCTACCCTCATCAGACCCTACCTAGAGTACTGTGTGCAATTCTGGAGCACCCAGCACAAGAAGGACATGGAACTGCTGGAGAGAGTCCAGAGGAGGGCCACAAAAATTATCAGAGGGATAGAGCACCTCTGCTATGAGGACAGGCTGAGAGACTTGGGGCTTTTCAGCCTACAGAAGAGAAGGCTTTGAGGAGACCTTCCAGTATCTGAAGGGGGCCTACAGGAAGGCTGGGGATGGATTATTCACAAGGTCTTGTAATGACAGGACAAGGGGTAATGGGTTTGAACTGGCAGAGGGAAGATTTAAACAGGATGTTAGGAAGAAGTTCTTTGCAGTGAGGGTGGTGAGACACTGGAATGAGTTGCCCATGGAGGTTGTGTCTGCTTCCTCCCTGGAGGGGTTGAAGGCCAGGTTGGATGAGGCCTTGAGCATCCTGTTCTAGTGAGAGGTGTCCCTGCCTATGGCGAGTGGTTGGAACTGGATGATCTTTGAGGTCCCTTCCAAACTAAACCATTCTATGATTCAAAAGTCAGCCAAATACATTGCTGGACAACTGTTTCTAGGTGGCCGTGCTGGAGCATGCATTAATGATGACCTCCAGAGGTCCCCTCCAACCTCAACAATTCTGCAATTCTATGTTTTACTACAGTTAAATCCAGTGATAAAGCTTCAGAAATCATGTGTCCTCTTCTCAATGTAGATTTTCAAAGTAGTGAACATGAGAGTGTTTCTCTTCCCGCTTACAGAAATACCATACCAGTTAAACTCTGGCAGCACTGACACTTGAGTCACTTAGAACTGTATTAACCTTATTACAGCTGGAAGCTTTAATATCTTAAAAATCACTCAGGAAATACTTCACACCACTGCTCAGGCAATATGCCTTCATCTATGAGAAGGTGCTAATGCAATTTTGACAGGTGAAGCAGAAGTTCATCATACCCATCATAAGACACAGACATCTTCCTGTGATGTTGTGTGGTAACTGTAATGTTTCAGGAGATGACTGTCTGTGCTTAAAAGGCTCCTATTGCATTGAAATTGAGGAGCATAAACCCAGGCTTAAAAACCAAATAATGGAAAAGAAAAAATACAATCATAGAATCAGTCAGGGTTGGAAGGGACCACAAGGATCATCTAGTTTGAACCCCCCTGCCATATTAAGTCATATAATGAACAATAGAAATTGTACGGCAATGACACTGAGCAGAAGTAAATCACAGTGTGTCTGGGGAGGAGGGAAGAAAGAGACTTGTATTCTTGAGGTCCCAAAAGAACTGCAGATACTCTAGCAAGGTTATCTCTACGTAAGAGACAGAGGATGTAGAGCTGTCCTCAAATAAAGACCTACAGAATCATAGAATCCTAGAATCAGTCAGGGCTGGAAAGGACCACAAGGATCATCTAGTTCCAACCCCCCCTGCCATGCCCAGGGACACTCTACCTTACATTAGGCTGGGCAGAGCCTCATCCAGCCTGGCCTTAAACACCTCAAGGGAAGTGGCCCCAACCACCCCCCTGGGCAGAGCATTCCAGGGTCTCACCACTCTCATGGTGATGAACTTCCTCCTCACATACAATCTGAATCTTCCCACCTACAGTTTTGCTCCATTCCCCCTAGTCCTGTAACTACCTGATAGCCAAAAAGTCCCTCCCCAGCTTTTCTGCAGGCTGTCATGTCCTTAAAAATGACATTACTATGAACACTCAGACAGCTGACAGCAGGTGTGCACTGCAACTGACATTTTCTTGTACACCCTGCATTGCCATAGAGGGCATGCATGCATTTTTCAGCCTAGGAGAGCTTGGATGGATCAAAAACCTCATTAAAATCCTGATTTCTACATTCCTCGAAGCATGTAATGATACATTTCCAAAGACTGAAAGACTAATTATATTCATAATGCCTGCTACATTCAGAGAAGTGCTTAGATTTTGCTGTTGACACTGGCACCTTAAAAAAAAAAAAAAATTCTCCATACTTGCATGATAAACAGTTGTGTTACTGCCTTCATAAACAGGGACAGAAGAGAGCAAAGGCTTAACGCGCTTTCAGGCTCGCTGCTATTAAATACATTGAAGGATTTCTATTCAGTTTTGTACTCTGACTGTGGTCTGTTTCCATTCTGACTGGATTTTCTTCCTTTTCTTTGTGTATAAGTAGGGCATTGACCAAAGGAAATATCTAGTGCTTCCCTTCTTAGTAATAACTGCTACAGACACCCAGTCAACATCTACATTTATTCTGCTTCAAAACGACTGCGGGAGAGAAACCCTCTCGGCTTTTTCCTGTTTTTATTTCTATCACCACGTCATCGAGCAATCAGTCATCTTTTATTTTATAAATTGGGAAATACTTGAATAATTCAACAGCTCTGAAATTTCAGAACTGCCTTCAAAAGCAGAGTGGTAGTCCGGATCTATATTTTAATACACTGTCAGTTCTTGCTGCTCATCATAGCGTAACACAGGGGCCAGGATGAATATCGTTCTCTCAGTTATTTCCTTGAGTGATTTCAGGGTAGGAAATAAACCACACTACATCACTGTCCTAATAATGAGATAAACATGAGCAGGATAAACAAGCTTCTTCCAGACTGTACCTGCTGATAGGACCCAGCACACAGAGTATTTAACATTATGCAGAAGGTCTTTCCCTTCATTTTTCAGAACCATGTGTATCGTTCTCAAGGCTAAATTCAATGCTGAAAAGGAAAACAGAAAATAAAGTCCCTGTGTCCACTGTCTGGCTCCACTCAAAAGCTTCATTTAGAATAGAATAGAATAGAATAGAATAGAACAGAACAGAACAGAACAGAACAGAACAGAACAGTACAGAATAGAATGATGGGTAGAGAAACCGAACAAAGAATATTGT
The DNA here is from genome assembly GCA_013396835.1 of Psilopogon haemacephalus. Lineage (NCBI taxonomy): Eukaryota > Metazoa > Chordata > Aves > Piciformes > Megalaimidae > Psilopogon > Psilopogon haemacephalus. Next base: position 109,681 of record VWZI01009938.1, read on the forward strand.
AGCACTGCAGCTAAGTGTTTTGGGTAGGGTGAAGAAGAATGTGGCATAATCTGTTAAGATATCAAACTTAACTAAGTTCTTCACAGAGAGAGTGATTTGCCATTGGAATGGGCTACCAAAGGAGGTGGTGGAGTCACCATCTCTGGAGGTGTTCAAGA
>VWZI01009938.1:110002-126097 GCA_013396835.1 Psilopogon haemacephalus
ATTCTATTCTATTCTATTCTATTCTATTCTATTCTATTCTATTCTATTCTATTCTATTCTATTCTATTCTATTCTATTCTATTCTATTCTATTCTAAATGAAGCTTTTGAATGAAGCCAGACAGTGGACACAGGGACTTTATTTTCTGTCTTCCTTTTCAGCATTGAATTTAGCCTTGACAACAATACACGTGGCTCTGAAAAATGAAGGGAAAGACCTTCTGCATAACGTTAAATACTCTGTGTGCTGGGTCCTATCAGCAGGTACAGTCTGGAAGAAGCTTGTTTATCCTGCTCATGTTTATCTCATTATCTCATTAGACTTCTTCTACCTCTGAAGCTTATACATTGAAATTTGCTATTGGAATGGGCTGCCAAAAGAGGTGGTGGAGTCACCATCCCTGAAGGTCTTCAAGAAAAGACTGGATGGGTCACTTAGTATCATTGGATAGGGTGGGGTGATAGGTTGGACTGGATGATCTTGGAGGTCTCTTCCAACCTGGCTTATTCTGTTCTATTCTATTCTATTCTATTCTATTCTATTCTATTCTATTCTATTCTATTCTATTCTATTCTATTCTATTCTATTCTATTCTATTCTAGCTTAAATATCCTTTAACTGGCTGTTCACAAGACAACTTTTCAACAGTTTGTCAAGTGATTCCTAAGATTGCTTTCTTTAAAACAATTTTCTCAGCAGCTTTTTTTTCATCAAAATCACATCCTCTTCTGGATTGTATCATTTTACCCTGGTTGTTTCTGGGTGTTTTTTTTGTTTGGTTGTTTTTTTTTTTTTCTTATTGCTTAGACTATCTGGCATAAAATAAAATAAAATTTTAAAACCCAAGAAAATAAGAATCAAGACTTAATTTTATTCTTTATAGCACACTCATTAGAGTGCATGAGCCAATTAGCTGTAAGCAACATATCACACAGTATTCTAGTGTGGGTTCTCATTATGAAGAAATGTGAAGATTGTCTATTTTTGGGTTGTGCATCCACTTATTTAGTATAAAAATGAACTCCAACAGAAATGAAGAAGCAGAGCTTAGAAAGGCAACACACCATGGTGATAAGACAACACAGTCAGCTCTATTCTTAGACTTTGTTCTTTCAAGAGACTACAAGTATAAAATTGGAAGCATGGAAAGAAATATGGATTTATCATCGTTGCTAATGTTTTTGAATGATCAATTCAAGTCTATTTTATACATTATTAAATGTCTTTCTGCACTAAGACTGCTATTACAGATGTGCAGATTGCTTTGGTGTACTTCTGTCTGGGAGAGCGTTTTCATTTTGAAATGCCTGGCTTTCATTTTCTTGAAAACCTGCTTAAAAATTATGTTGTAGGCTAAAAAAATTGCATATTTCATCCTCAGCCTAGAAATGTGTAGTAGTTAGTATGAGGGGGTGCCAGTAAGGAAAAAACGAAAATGTTGGAGGACATTTGAGAGAGAGAGAGAGAAAAAAATATTTTAGACACCATTATCTATTAAAGAAGTTTGCTCCTAAAAATTGCAATTGTCGCAGTTTCACATGAGAGAATTTTTGAAAGTGGCAGATTTGGTAGTGGGGGAATCTTGGCAAACGCAGTAACCCACAGAAAGAGGAGGAATGGAAAAAGAAAGATGAGGAATGGGGAAAAAAAAAAAAAAAAGCTGAGGAATGGAAAAAGAAAGCTATGGTTTGACCTAAATTAATTAAAAATCATAGAGTCATGGAATGGTAGGGGCTAGAGGGATCCTGTGGAGATCATCTAGTCCAGGCCCCCTGCTAACGCAGGTACTCCTAGATCAGATTGCACAGGAATGTGTCCATGTGGATTTTGAAAGTCTCCAGAGAAGAAAACTAAAACCCTTCTGGGCAGCCTTTTCCAGTGCATTGCCATTCTCAAACGAAAGACATTTCTCCTTAAGTTCAGGTGAAACCTCCTGTGTTCTAATTTGTACCTGCCTCTTGTCTTATTCTTGTCCACCACTGAGAAGAGCCCAGCCCCATCCTTATGGCTGGAGAGCTGGATGAAGGCAAACCTTATGAAGTTCAATAAGGCAAGTGCAGCATCCTTCATCTGGGGAAGAATACCAACAGACACCAGTACAGGTTGAGGTCTGCCCTACTGGAATGCTGTACTGTAGAGAAAGACCTTGGAATCCTGGTGGATGGCAAATTCTGCATGGGACAGCAATGTGGCCTTGTGGCCAAGGGAGCCAATGGCACCCTAGGGTACATCAAGAATGTGTGGACAGCAGGTCTAAGGGAGTTCTTCTTCCCCTCTATTATGCCCTGGTGAGACCACACTTGGAATACTATGTCTTGGGCTGCCCAGTTCAAGAGAGACAGGGCCATGCTGGAAAGAGTCCAGTGGATAGCCAGGATAGGATGACTGGGGGACTTGAGCATCTCCCCATATGAAGAGAGACTTAGAGCACTGGGCAGGGTTCAGTCTGGAGAAGAGAAGACTGAGAAGGGATCCAACCAATGTATACAAATACTTGACAGGTGAGTATCAAGTGGATGGGGCCAATCTCTTTTCAGTGGTCAGCAGCAATAAGACAAGGAGCAATGGCTACAAACTGGGCCGCAGAAGGTTTCTCCTCAACATGAAGAGAAAGTTCTTGATAGTGAAGGTGACAGAGCCCCAGAGCAGGCTGCCCAGAGAGGTTGTGGAGTCTCCTCTGGAGAATTTCAAAGCCCACCTTGACGCATTCCTGTGTGAACTACCCTAGGGGATCCTGCCTTGGCAGGGAGGTCAGACTCAATGATCTCTGGAGGTGCCTTCCAATCTCTAAGGTTCTGTGATTCTGTGACCTCTGCCATTTAGATATTTATATGCATTGACAGGATCCCCTCTGTATTTCTTGGTATGCATATATTTCTCAGGTTCAGAAAGCAGAGCACATAGGCTCGGGTATTGCACTACTTTGAGGCAAAATAAGTGTGTAAATACCTTTATGTCTCTCTGGTGGGAAGTTTTTATGTCATTCTCCTTTTTACCTAAACAAGACAAATTAAACAGTATTCTTGCTGAATTGATATTAGTCCTTTAATTATCCCTATTATGTTGGAGAAAAAGTTAAACCATGATTTTTAATTTTTTTTTTTAGTATGAGAACAGAACAAACATACTATGAACACAGAGCAACAAAAGGAAGAACAAATGCTGAACTTAATACATTCTTACTCTAAACTGAGAATTTTCCCCTGATTCTCATTCAGTCCTTTTTCCTTCTTTCAAACACTTCTCTTCTTGTTCACAGAATCACAGAATTGTCAAGGTTCAAAGGGACCTCAAAGATCATCCAGTTCTAAACCCCCTGCAATGGGCAAGGACATTTCACAGTAGACCAGGTGGCTCAGAGGCCCATACAGCCTGGCCTTGAAATCTTCCAGGGATGAGGCTTCCGTGGTCCACCATGTCATACAAAATAGGAGGCTTAGCAAACATTTAAAGGTAGCTTGGCTCATAGTGACCTGTCAGATTATGGTGGGTTGACCCCAGCTAAAATCCAAGGACCCAGTCAGCTTCTCAATCACTAAGCCCACATGCAACAGGAGAGGTGAACAAATTTTAAGAGTGAAAGTGAGAAAATTAATTGGTCAGGAGAAAGACAGTATAAGGACTCTTTTGAGATGAGGGCAGTGGAACAGGTTACCAAGCCAAAAGCCGAGGACCAAGTCAGCTTCTCAGACACTAAGGCCACATGCAACAGGATAGATGAGCAAATAGGAAGAATGAAAGTGAGAAAATTAATTGGTCAGGATAAAGACAGTATAAGGACTCTTTCGAGATGAGGGTAGTGGAACAGGTTACCCATGGAGCTGGTTGGGGACCCATCCCTGGAAATATTCAAAGTGATGCTCAACAGGGCTCTGGGTGACCTGGTCTAGTTGGCAATGCCCCTGTTTACTGCAAGGGGAGTTGGACTAGATGACCTTTGGAGGTCCCTTCCAACGTGGAGCATTCTATGATTCTATGACTCTAAGTGAAGGAAAGAGAGAAAAAATGCCAGAGGAGATGCAAAGGTATTCACTTAATATCTTCCACAATCAGACCAATGCCCAGATAGTCTCTGAGCAATAGCACCTAGAAACACAAAATATCCATTTTTATGACTCAGAATGATGCTATTTGTTGTGGAATATCCCTTTGGTCAATTCTGATCAGCTATCTCAGCTGTTTTGCCTCCCAGTCTCTTGCCCCTCATTCCCAGTACTACTAGTTTTGGGGAGCAGAATAGGGAAAATGGTGTGTTATCAGCAGGAGTTTAGCCACCAATCCAAAGCATGGCACTTACAGGCTGCTATGAGTAAAAATAAATCCATTCCAGCCAAAATCAATGCACAGATCCCTCACCTGTCTGTGCTTCTGCCTGCTACCATCTTTCAATTATTTGTTTTGATTCAGAGACCATTTGTACATTTACACTGGTAGCATAGAGGTGGCAGCATAATGCAATCAACAGCAGAAAAACACAAGAGTTTGTTTATCAGGTTGATTTCCTAAACCTGATATTGAACTGCAATAACGATCAGTGCCCACCTGAAATGAAGTGTTTCTTGTTTCTCATATTTACTATAGGCAAATATAGTCCTGGGACCAGTCTTGTTCAACATCTTTGTGGGTGCCATGGACAGAGGCGTTAAGTGCACCCTCAGCAAGTTTGCTGATGACCCCAAGCTGTGTGGTGCAGCAGCCAGGCTGGAGGGCAGGGATGGTATCCAGAGGGACCTGGACAGGCTGCAGAGGCGAGCACAAGCCAACCTGAGGAGGTTCAACAAGACCAAGTGCAAGGTCCTGCAGCTGGGTCGAGGCAATCCCAAGCACAAATCCAGGCTGGGCAGTAAGTGGCTGGAGAGCAGCCCTGAGGAGAGGGACTTAGCGGTGCTGATGGATGAGAAGCTCAACATGAGGCAGCAGTGTGCACTTGCAGCCCAGAAAGCCAACCAGAGCCTGGGCTGCATCAGGAGAAGTGTGGCCAGCAGGTCAAGGGAGGTGATTCTCCCCCTCTACTCTGCCCTGGTGAGACCCCACCTGGAGTACTGGATCCTATTACAGGAGGGATGTGGACATGCTGGAGTGTGTCCAGAGAAGGGCCATGAGAATGATCAGAGGGTTTGAGCACCTCTGCTTTAAGGACAGACTGAAAGAGCTGGGGCTGTTCATTTCGGAGAAGACGAGGCTCCCAAGTGACCTTCTTGAGTCCTTGCAGTATCTGAAGGGGACCTACAAGAAAGCTGGGAAGGGACATTTTAGGATGTCAGGTAGTAATAGGACTACGGGGTATGGAACAAAGCTAGAAATGGGTAGATTCAGACTGTCTGACTCTCTACTTGGAGTAAACATAAGAAAATTTAGCAGATCAGTTCATCACACAAGAGGAATAAAATTATTGAAATGGCACGGGCACAAAAAAATGCAACCACCTTGTTTCTCTGGTTTAACTCCTGGAAACTTCCTAAAGTGCATTATCATGGCTATGTGACTCGGAATGTGAAGAGGACTGCAGTGAGTGCTTCAGAAGAGCTGAGACCCAGAGAAACACTATTTATTTCAAACAGACTTCAAATCAAAGGATCCTTTTCTACTTTAAAGTTTCAAAGATGAAAAGTTTTAACAGAATAATTATTAAGTATATGTAGGCCATGAGTTTGCCAGCAATGATATATACTATAAACCAATACATAGTAAATATATCTATAGCATATATATATATATATTTTTCTATTTATTAATATTTTTAGTGCTATTTTCACTCTTAAAATACTAAGAAAGAGTTAAGATATGGAAACTGTGACCTTTGGTTGACCATATCAATATTCTCTCTCAAAGCATATGATAGCTGCACACAATTCACAGAATCACAGAATTAATCAGGTTGGAAAAGACCTTTGATGTCATCAAGTCCAACCTATCACCCAACATCGTCTAATCACCCAAACCATGGCATCAAGTGCCTCATCCAGTCTGTTTTTAAACATTCCTATGGATTAAACACTCCTACAGACAGGGACTTCACTACCTCCCAAGGTAGCACATTCCAATGCCACTCACTCTTTATGTGAAGAACTTCTTCGTAGCAACCAGCCTAAACCTGCCTTGGTGCAGCTTGAGACTGTGTCCTCTTGTTCTGTCACACATATGATAGCTGCACAGAATTCACTGAATCACAGAATTAATCAGGTTGGAAAAGACCTTTGATGTCATCAAGCCCAACCTATCACCCAACATTGTCTAATCAACTAAACCATGGCACCAAGTGCCTCATCCAGTCTGTTTTCAAACATTCCTATGGACAGGGATTCCACCACCTCTTAGGGCAGCCCATTCCAATGCCATTCACTCTTTATATGAAAAACTTCTTTGTAGCAACCAGTCTAAACCTGCCTTGGTGCAGCTTGAAACTGTGTACTCTCGTTCTGTCACTGGGTGCCTGGAAGAAGAGACCAACCCCCACCTGGCTGCAACCTCCTTGCAGGTAGTTGTAGACAGCAATAAGGTCCCTCCTGAGCCTCCTCTTCTCCAGGCTAAACAACCTCAGCTGCTTCTCACAGGCCTTGTTCTTCAGACCCCTATGAGAAGCAGCTGAGGGAGCTGATGATTTTGATGACTATTGCTTACCTAGTAGGCAGTCCTACTAGACTCAAACTGTAGACACTGATTTCTTTAAAGCCCTGTATTTGTCAGATAGGCATTTGTACTCATACCTGCAATGAAGCAGAAGATAAAATGCAGTATAACATTGAAGAGCACAAAGTACTTTCAGGGAGCTTTTTCTTCACTCAAATGACAAAATTGTTGATTTTCTCCCAAAGTTAATTTTAAAACAATCGTCAGTGCGCATCGCTGCTTCAGTTTGATTAATTTTGTGCTCATTTGCAAAAGACTGCAGTAATTACAGAGTTACTGTACGGAGATGTGATGTCAATATTTATACCTATAAGTTAACACAATCATCCAGTGCCACCAGAAGTCTGTCAATTAAAGTCTTGTTAATATTCTGTGGTTTCGAGAAACATTTTAGATGCTTGAGGAGAGAATGGTTTTTTTTTTCTCCCACAAATATTCTTGGGCAGGTAAGTGGAGTAGGAGTGGACCCAAAGGCTGAGCCTGGGAGGAAAGAAGTAGACACTGGAGGCCAAGAGGTCTGGAAGGGCATCTGCTTTATGGCCTGATTAAGGCTGTCATGACAGCAATGTGTGGCCTGGCAGGGAGCACCACTACACTGGGAGATGAAAGTGGTGTTCTGCAGGGTAGATCAGACTAGGGACTGCATTGCCTTACCACTGACATGAGTAAATAATGATTAAGAATGGGAAAAATAACACAAAACCTACCCTCCATGTAGCCATCTCTTCAGCAGATAACATAGAATCATAGAACCATAGAATGTAGAATGCTTTGGGTTGGAAGAGACTTAAAAATCATCCAGTTCCAACACCCTGCCATAGGCAGGGACACCTCCCACTAAAACAGGTCACTCAAGGTTTCATCCAACCTGGCCTTGAACACCTCCAGGGAGAGAGCAGCCACAACCTCCCTGAGTGACCTGTTCCAGTGTCTCACCACCCTCACTGGAAATAACTTCTTCCTGACATCTAGTCAAAATTTCCCCTCTGCCAGTTTAAACCCATTACTCTTCATCCTGTCATTACAAGACCTTGTAAATACAGCCTTCCTGTAGGCCCCCTTCAGATATTGGATGGCTACTACAGGGTCTCCTTGAAGCCTTCTCTTCTCCAGTCTGAAAAGCCCCAACTCTCTCAACCTGTCCTCATAGCAGAGCTGCTGCAACCCTCTGATCATCTTCATGGCCTTCCTCTGGACTTACTCCAACAGTTCCATGTCCTTCTTTTGTTGGGGGCTCCAGAACTGTGTACAATAATTTACTCTAAAAGACAGTTGTCCTTTTTAACAGTGATGTCTGTTCTGTCTTGTATGATTTCATAGCTTAACAATTTGCAGAAAACACACATAGGTAACAGCTGTGTCACTACTTTGTGTACATGTACACAAGCATCCAAGGTTCAGAACGGGACATATTTTCTTTCTGCTGTCATTTCCTTTTAATCTCAAGAGGTCTTTAGAATGTTCTGCATGAATGGCTCAATGGAAACATCAATTCATGATGTTACTCTGAAGCAGTAGGGCAACCAGTACCATAGTAATTAGAAAGTACAAGCTAGCGGACAAGAAAGAAACTTAGTCAATGTCAGATTGGAATTTGTTACCTGAAGTAGATCCTCTTTTATATAAAAAATACTGCTATTTGATGTCTAACTATGGTAGTTTAGCAGTTACCTGCCCTTCCCCCCCCCCGCCTTTGATATAACCCAGGCTAGGACTCAGCAAGCTGGAAGTTGATAAACGAAGCTTTATATTTACAGCTATGCACAATATACAAGCAGATATTTACAATGTATAACAGATATTTACAGATATATACAGTGAAAAGGTAATACACCACAGCCCTCCCAGAGATCAAAATCCCTAAGAGGGGTTTCTGACCACCCCTACCAACTTTCCCCACTTCCCCAGCAGATATACGAAGGTAGATTGGCCATGGGGATTAGCAGCAGGAAAAGAAATTAGTGGAATTATTGAGAATTAGCTACAAAAGGCTACAAAGGAGCTATGCAAGAAAAACAGCCACAGCCCAGAGAGGCCTGGAGCACTCTGCTTATCTGATATTCGGGTTAAAACTCTTAAAACATTTTTTTTTTCTTTCTCAGTAGAGCTCTGAGGGAAGTAGCATCATCTGCTTTCCTCTCTCAGCCTATAGTCTAATTTTCTCACTCAAATCCTCCAAATAGTTCAAACGACCATGCTAACAGAAGTGGTCTATAACAGACTAGAGGAAAATAAAACAAAATGAAACAAGACAAAACAAACAGAAAGCAACAAAACAGCCAAAACCAAACCCAAGCACCCTGTATGCCTCCACAAAACGGCAAGAAAAGCTTCCATGTGTACAGCACTAACACAATTTGTCATCAATCCGCTAGAGAAAACATTTGCTTAGGAAAGAGAAGCTAACTTTTAAGCTAGGAAGTATTTGTACTGTGTGCTCTTCTCCTTGCAGATGTTACCAAGTGCAAAACACAGCCCTTTAAAGCCGACAGGACCCTCCTGAAAGACTCAGCAAGGAGCAACAACAGTAACTGAACTTTAAAGAGAAAATATTAACTACAGTAAATCTGCACCCCACGGATTACAAAAAGTCATTATAAATCTGTTGGTACACTTTTTTTTTCTGTTTTAGAAGAACCCATATTATTATAGCATCTGGCATTTTCCTTCTCTCCCCACCTCCCCCCCCACACCTTTTTTATTTTCTTTTTTTCCTTCCTTTGGCCATATTAAGTCTAGAAGCTAAAGCTTATGAAAGATATTAAATTTTGTAAATCTTTGCTCCCCAGTCTGACATTTCCTCTGTTCCCATATGCCGCGTGTTTGCCACACTTGAGATAGCTTACCAAAAAAGAAAGAGGTCACCGGAGTAATACAGTAGTTCAGCACTTTAATCCCATTAAGCAAAGGAAATGAAAATCATTACTACTTGAGTTTCAAAAGAAAACTTTCCTCCTTTCACCAAAGAGTGCTCTAAAGCTTAGCATGAATGTTTTGGTTGAAGCAAATCTAAAGACACAGAATGGATTTATTTGATTTAGGAATCCAAATCCCACAAGACGAAGATAAAAAGCTTCTGTGGGTACCTCTGTGGGCCAGGTAAACATGCTGATGAGCATAGCTACATTGAGTTTTAAAAGTGAAAACAAAACATCAGAGTATTACTCTTTCCCTTCTTATGCTATATCCTCGAATAGGTAAAAAAAAAATTTAAAAAATCATAGAATCATAGAATAGTTTAGGTTGGAAGAAACCTTAAAAGATCCAGTTCCAACCCACCCTGTGCCATACACAGGAACAGCTCCCACTAGAACAGGTCACTCAAGGCCTCATCCAGCCTGGCCTTCAACACCTCCAGGGAGGGAGCAGACACAACCTCCCTGGGCAACCTGTTCCAGTGTCTCACCACGATCACTGTGAAGAACTTCCTCCTAACTTCCAGTTTAAATCTCCCCTCTGACAGTTTAAGCCCATTCCCCCTCATCCTGTCATTACAAGACCTTGTGAACAGTCCCTCCCCAGCCCTGCTGGAAGGCTACTATAAGGTTTCCTCAAAGCCTTCCCTTCTCCAGGCTGAAAAGTTCCACCTCTCTCAGTCTGTCCTCATAGCAGAGCTGCTCCAGCCCTCTGAGCATCTTCGCGGCCCTCCTCTGGACTCTCTCCAAGAGTTCCATGTCCTTGTGCTGGGGGCTCCAGAACTGCACACAGTTCTCCAGGTGGGGTCTGATGAGAGCACAGTAAAGGGGGAGAATCCCCTCCCTTACCCTGCTGGCAATACTGCTCTTAATGCAGCCCAGCACACAGTTGCTGTCTGGGCTGCACTCACACTGTCAGCTCATGTTGAGCTTTGCATCACCCCAGACCCCCAGGTCCTTTTCCTCAGGGATGCTCTCCAGCCACTCACACCCAGCCTGGATTTGTGCTTGGGATTGCACCCAAGACTTATTAGGTAAAGCAACAAAGTTCATTCTTATGTTCAAATACATTTTTGCATCCTGAAACAAAGAAATATTTTTGGAATGAAATGCTGAAAACATTTTCAATCAAAAAGAAAAGAAAATGTCCTCACTTGAAAGGCATTTAAAAAAAAAATATAACAAAAGAAATCTTTCATTTGTGTTTAATGAACAGACACTGAGTATTTATTTCATTGTGGAACTGCTTTTTTTCTGCAGTGTCATTGGGATTCATGATGAGATCAGATGGCTCAGATTTGCCCTCTAGCAGCCAAAACCAGCTGAATATTAAAATGAAATTCCACAGATTGGGTCAAACCAACTTCAGAAGATGTATTTCAACTGCTCTTCACCTCTAAAGCTATACAATACAGCAGACACTCATTGAAAACATAACCCTTGTGAATTCCACTGAACAGAAAACAAATATATNTTGGATGCCAGACGGGTGAAGTGCATACTGAATGCTTACTGGCATTTCCCAAGGCAGGAAGAACTCAGCACAGTGGTGTTCAAATTCAGGCTTTTTCCTAGGTGTTTAACCTACGCAATCAGCATTTGTATGATGCTTATGTGGCATGTGCTGTACTTTGCCAGCCATATAGCCACCCACTTTGCACTCAGAACCTTCCTACAATTCTTGCTAATCATCAAGAGGCCGAAGAGAAAGCTCTTCTTTGTTGATGTAACAATTTGGCTGGCTAAAGGGACAGCATTTGCCGGGAAAGCAGTGGTAACTAAACACAGAGAGAAAGAACTTAGGAAAAGAAACAGCCATACCCCTAAAGAGAGCAAATTTCTTCGCGTATGAGTTCGAGAGACAAAACTGAGATAAAATCAATAGACAAAACTGGCATCGTTACGTAAATTCCAAACGAAGGCTGGAGGATCTTTTGGTTATTGCTGTTATTTTCCTTTCTGCTGTGCAACACAGATAACTTCATTGAAAAGTAGCAACAACGACAGCCCTGCGCTTTAGTTGTTTTCAGGGCAGATGGAGTGAGGAAGGGGCAGCTGCTTCTCCTTGGTGGCACTAGAGGAAATGGAGGCAAGCTGTGCCAGAGGAGGTTTAGGATGGGTATTAGAAAATATTTCTTCACTGAAAGGGTTATCTAACATTGAAATAGTCTGCCCAGGGCAGTGGTGGAGTCCCCATCCCTGGAGGTGTTTAAGCACTGTGTTAACTTGGTGCTTAGCTACATGGTTTAGTGCTGGGTTAAAGATTGGACTGGATGATCTTGAAGGTCTCTTCCAATCAAAAGTATTCTGTGTGATTCATCTGCCCCAAATCTTACATTTCCCTTAAAAATGGTCCCCAGAGAAAAAAAACATTACAACTCTGACTGCCAGAATGCTATCACTTAGCTTTGAATAAATTGAATTTCACGGTTCATTCTCTTCTGTGGACTAGAGGGATCTCTTAGCTGACCTGTAACTAGTTTTATGAGACATTAGTCTGTCCTTTCTTGGGTATTAGGTGGATCTCTACAGGATATTTCATCCAAAGAAGCCCGGCACACAAGGCAGGCTAAGAATAATAACATCACATTGTATGGCAGCAATTTCCCCTCTCCCAATTTGGTTTTTTATTTGTTTATTTATTTGTTTGTTTTTTTTCATTAAAGGAAGAATTAATTTTTTTTCTGTGAGAGGTAATGCTTCTGAAAAGAAACCAACCTAAATGTAATAAACTATGCTTTCAACTAAGCCTAGCAACCACATGCCTGTCTAAAGATGTTTCTGTGGTCCAGAGTAGGCACTAGGGGTGACTGCACTGCATAAACATCCCAAGAAATTTCTTACTTTCTATCTTTTATGTATTTGTATGGTCACACTTGAGGTAGACAAAAATCTTATCTTAATAATGAATTTTGTTTTCCAAGCATTTTCCATTTCGAAAATCTGCCAATGGGGCAGAAAAGAAATTAACTAGAAATGCTTAAGTTTTAAACTAGAGAATCTGATCTTCAAAATTCCACTATGCCTTTGCAGTCACTGGAGGGATGAACATCTTTATGAAGGACTTCAATGAAATTGGAAATGGTTGTAAGAACACCTTCTAATCCAAACATTCCACTGAGAGTAACTTTCATTGAGTGATGCTTCACTCTGTTTGATCTCTCTGCAGCCTTTTTGATACCTCAGATGCACTGAGGTAAAGAAAATGCCAGTATATTTTTCAAGGTAAGGTCACGGGGTTTGAAATGGATCTTGCCCTATGCTTATTTAAAAATTTCTGCAGGGATTGTTCAATTTAGCAACTAATTCGCTTTCTATCTATGCTCACTCTCCTCCTTTGCACTTATATGTGCACTTAAAGATACGATTTAATTATTAATGATGAATGCTGCTGCTCTATGTGAGTAATATTGATGAGTCTGAAATCTCAATGCAAACTGGAGCTGTGCGATTTGAGGGTGAGTGGTGTCACAGTCTGTTGCTTATACCATTGGAAGACAACATGCAGAATGGACAAACAAAGGGTCAGATTTATGCCAGAAGATAGGAGATGTGACTGAAGTAGGACAAAAAGGCTTAGAACCCATAATCTGTACAGCCAAAGATGAATTCTCAAGCTTATGTTCAGACTGAGAGGAAGAAGACCTAGGGAATTTTCCTCTCAGAGAAAGAAAACCACTTCCCTTTTTAAAATTTTTTTCCCCCTCTCAGAAACTAAAAGAAATAAAACTAAGGAGAATTAGGTAAAGTGTATCAAAATTACCAGAAGCAAGCAAGACTGGAAGGCAGAGAACATGACATATGAAAAAATGTTTGTCTATGACCAGTAGTGCCTATTTTGGGGGTTCTTGGGGGTGCTCATGGACGAGAAGCTCAACATGAGCCAGCAGTGTGCACTTGCAGCTCAGAAAGCCAACCAGAGCCTGGGCTGCATCAGGAGAAATGTGGCCATCAGGTGGAGGGAGGTGATTCTCCCCCTCTTCTCAGCCCTGGTGAGACCCCACCTGGAGTACTGTGTCCAGTTCCGGAGTCCCTATTACAAGAAGAATGTGGACAGGCTGGAGTGTGTCCAGAGAAAGGCCATGAGGATGATCATAGGGATGGAGCACCTCTGCTATGAGGACAGACTGAGGAAGTTGGGACTGCTCAATTTGGAGAAGAGGAGGCTCCCAGGTGACCTTATTGTGGCTTTCCAGTATCTGAAGTGGGCCTACAATAAAAGCTGGGGAGGGACTTTTTAGGCTATCAGGTAGTGACAGGACTAGGAGGAATGGAGCAAAGCTGGAGGTGGGGAGATTTGGTCTGGATGTGAGAAGGAAGTTGTTCAGCACAAGAGGGGTGAGAGCCTGGAAGGGATTGCCCAGGGAGGTGGTTGGGGCCCCTTCCCTGGAGGTGTTTAAGGCCAGGCTGGATGAGGCTCTGTCCAGCCTAATCTAGGATAGGGTATCCCTGGGCATGGCAAGGGGGTTGGAACTAGATGATCTTTGTGGTTCCTTCTAATCCTGACTGATTCTATAATTCTATGATATTGTTCCTTGACATCTGGTTTCGTTTGGTCTGCTTGTTTTGTTTCTCCTCAGCATCAAATCTATTTTTTTCTCTTTTAATATTAACTCAACAACAAACAAGTGAACTTCCTGGGAGAGTTGGTATTATTTCCACTAATTTCCTTTTCTGAGTGAAACAATATAAATCAGTTTGGAAAATGTTCCAACATTAAGTTTATGTTTTATGATGTGATAAGCTTAAGGTCTCTAATTTTCTTTCTGGAGAATATTGCAATTTCTGGTTGAAAGACACAGTAAGATACAGAAGAGACAAAAAATTGCAACCCTTCACTTCTGAATTTCTAGCAACTGAAATATAGGGAGGTAATTTCACCTGAATAAAAGATCCTATTCGATAAATCAAAGTTACTTATTTTGCTTGGGCTTCCTGCAGTTTCAATGCCTTCGTATGAATATACATTTGACATGCTAGTTGCTTCAGTGGGTGTTTAGACATCAGGTTAAATGCCTGAAAAGAGAATACAGAAGGAGGGTGGAAATCTTTCAGGACTCTCTAAAGAGCTAGGGAAAAAAATCTCAAATGAAATATGCAAATATGCACACAGCTGCTTACCAATAAGGCAAGGTGAGGTTGGCTCACTTTAACCTGGCCTGAGCTGCCTGAACAAAAATAGCTCCTTATTAGCCCAGTAGAGTGCACAGGCTGCTAAGTTTTGTCTTCAGGTTGGGAGCTATAAGACCTCACAGCTTCCAATCTGGATAGCTGCAACGCTCACAATTGCCAGTGCAGACATCTCCATCTTCTATCCTATGAGGACAGACTGAAGGAGTTGGAGCTGTCGAGTCTGGAGGCTTTGTGGCCCTCCTCTAGACTCTCTCCAACAGTTCCATGTTCTTCTTGTGTTGGGTGCTCCAGAACCATACACAGTACTCCAGGCGGGGTCTGACAAGAGCAGAGTAAAAGGGAGTGAATGCCTCCCTTGCCCTGCTGGTCACACCTGTCCTGCTGCAGTCCAGCACACAGTCGTCTGAGCCACACCTGCATACTGCTGGCTCATGTTGAGCTTTTTGTCAACCCAGACCTCCAGGTCTTTTTCCTCAGTGTTGCTCTCGGCCATTCACCACCCAAAGCTACAAACAGCAAGACAGAATATAGAAAATCTAGGTGTCACTGTGACAAGGAGATGGGGAGACAGTTTGATACAAACTAATTCCGTTTATTACATGCATTTGTTCATCTTATATATGCTTAGATATTCTAAAGAAGGCAGCGTGCAACTGTTCTATTGGCTGTTTACCTATCCAGATAGCTAAAGCTAACACAGTGATTGGCTTAACTAAAAGTATGAAGTCACACATCTCTCTACTTGGTACAAACTACGTCTGCTTAACATCTAAAAACTGTGAGTTCTTTGTTATACCTTCTTATCAGAGCTTTTACAACCTCTAAGGTCATCCTGCTCTTGGCTCCACCAGACACCACATTCCACATGGCCTGCACTTAGAGCCTGCGTGTCAACTCCTGCAATTTAGAGCCTGTGTGTCATCCCTTAAACCCCCACTGTTTTTCCTGCATTCTGTTTCCATTTTATTACTAAGGCTTCCTTATCTCCAGGTCTTGACACAACATATCTGTTTCATTATGAGTCTGGGTATCCACATCTAGGGTAAGATTATATGCCTCCTTCAAATGGCAATTGTCTATCTGTTCTCTAATGAGTCACTATCCAAGAAGGACAGGCAAGGAATCATAGAATAATAGAATGCTGGGGGTTGGAATGGACCTCCAGAGATCATTGAGTTCAAACTCCCTGCAAAGCAGGACCACGCAGGGTGGGTCACACAGGAAAGCATCCAGGCGGGTTTTGAAGATCTCTAAACCCGAAGGGAGGTTGTAGCCAGGTGGGGGTTGGTCTCTCTGCCAGGCAACCAGCAACAGAATGAGGGGACAGAGTCTCAAGTTGTGCTGAGGGAGGTACAGGCTGGATGTTAGGAAGAAGTTCTTCACAGAGAGAGTGATTGGCATTGGAATGGGCTGCCCA
>VWZI01009938.1:126223-138493 GCA_013396835.1 Psilopogon haemacephalus
TTCTATTCTATTCTATTCTAATTCTACAGAAGGAGACTCCATACCCTCTCTGGGCAGCCTGTTCCATTGCTCCATCACACATTCCTTGTGTAGTACATGTGAAATTAGATGGGATTAAATTAACCTTACTGTATGGCATATGTGTATTATTTCACACACATAACAGTGCAAATAAATGATATGAGATACATAAATATAAATCCCAAGATTCTCACAGCGTTCATCCTCAAGTGTCTTGCTTTACGTTTCCTCCAGAAATGAGCAAGAAATAGTGACAGACAAAAGAAGGAAAGGCTACTTTTGTTTGAAGTAATTGAATGATCAATAGGAATATCCAGGTCTCAAAATTAATTTGTAAGATTTTACATTCTTTTCTATATGAACTTTAAATTATATATATTCTTAATAGTTATTTAAAAAATATTAGGAACTCCATAGCTAAGGCTACAGTGAGATTTACATGGAAAGCAGGATTAAAGCCCTCTCATTTCACTCTCCTTTGGGCAAATACCTTTTCAAGAGTTAATTAACTATCTTAAGAACAGAATATTTATTTTTATTTTAAATAAAATGCTGTCTCAGAGGAAAACAAAACAGTACAAGCAAAAAAAGAAAACCAAACAAAAAATCAAAACCACAAACAGACACAAATCTACTAAACTGAGGCCTTGGCTGACCTGTTCTAAGTGAGAGGTGTCCCTGCCTATGGCACATGGGGTGGAACTGGATGACCTTTGAGGTGACTTCCAACCTAAACCATTCTATGATTCTCTGATTCTATTCTGTGATCCCTCTGCATTTATTTTTCACCAGCTAGATGCTTGCCATTTTTCTTCTGTAAATCACAATAATCACACAGTTTGAACTTACATTATATATGCATGCATATAGCCACATTTTCGACGGGTCATATTTCAAAGCACATTTTATTCCAGTTATGCATTATAACCCCCACATAAAAGTGAATTAGAAACCTAGGAGCTTCTTCTCCTGTTTCTATTATTCAGCATCTGACCCTATTTCGATGACTAGCCTGTATCTTCATCTTTCTGAAGAACAGATAACGGCAGAAGCTTCAGCAGAATTATCTGTCCCATTCACTAAAATGAGGGTGCCTGTGAAACTGGGTCAATCTTAATCAAGATTCTTTTTTGAAAGAAAGTTGGGAAAGAAAATAAGTGGAAAATATTAAACATGAAATTAAAAAGACTTTTCCATTTAAAATAATTCTACGTTGAGATCATAACGCTGCATGACGACACAGAATTGAATGTAAAGGACCAATGCTCTAAATAAAAGATTTGCCAGACTTGAAAAGAAAAAAAGTAGATTTTGTTTATTACAAAATGGACAAATTCTGTTATTCAACAGAACCCTTCTTCATCAGATTTTATTACTAGCTTCTGGACTTGCCTTATCCAGTAAAATTTCCTGTTTCCCCTATATTGAAAAGCTCTTCCTCTACAAGGGTATTCCTGACTCAGTAATCAGGAGTCATTTGACTACTGGCATATGAACTCCAAAAGAAACCAGTTGGCCTCTGAACAAAAATCTTTTTCCTTCCCCTTTAGCACACTGTCCTGTCCACATTGGAGTGTGGGTTTTGATTAGTAGGAAAGAGGACATTCAGATTTTACCATCTAATGTGTTTCAGAGATGCCAGTCACATATCTCTCCTCTGCTATTTTGCCTATTGTGATGTTGCTGGAAGGCATCAGTGCAAGAGATTAATCACAGCCCATCTAGCTATCAGATTTATTAAAAGATGTATTTTTTTCTAAAAGAGAGGAGTAGGATATCACCAGAACCCAGAAGCATATTTGTAGCGCAAAATTAACAAGACAATTTTCTTTTGACGATATATTAAAAGTCTTGCAACATGTGTAAAGACACAATTGCAAAAAGAGCAGCTTGGAAAATAATTGTTTCAACTACTGAACACTATGAGCTGGCTTCTATCATAGAATCATAGAAACATAGAATCATAGAATCAAACAGGGTTGGAAGGGACCACAAGGAGTATCTAATTCCAACCTCCCTGCCATGCCCAGGGACACTCTACCTTATATTAGGCTGGAGCCTCATCCAGCCTTGCCTTAAACACCTCCAGCCATGGGGCCCCAACCACCCCTCTGGGCAACGCATTCCAGGTTCTCACCACTCTCGTGCTGAAGAACTTCGTCCTCACATCCGATCTGAATCTCCCCACCTCCAGCTTTGCTCCATTCCCCCTAGTCCTCTCACTACCTGATAGCCTAAAAAGTCCCTCCCCAGCCTTTTCTGTAGGCCCCCTTCAGATACTGGAAGGCCACAAGAAGGTCACCTGGGAGCCTTCTCTTCTCCAAACTGAACAGCCCCAACGCTTTCAGTTCGATCTCGCTTTGTCGCTCTGCCCTTAAAGAAATCTCTGCAATATCTTTATCAATCTTCAGCACGGTCACATAACACCATGTCCAATTATTTCCTTTAAGATTACAGTCTATACAGTCTATAGGAAAAAAAAAATGTTATTATGCCTCCTTTGCTTAATTTTCCCTTTGTATTGCTAACTAAGTAGATTCAGAACAACAGATTCATAAGTGAATTATAGATCACTCCACAAGACCAATTACATGCAATTTTCATTCCCTTTTTGGTCACGATACATTTCAGACTCATTGCAAAAGTACAGACCCACAAAGAGTAGATGTCAGTACAGCAATTTCATAGACTGGAGAGATGCACTTACAAGCAGTATAGTTCCTTTATTTTACCGAGAGGCAATTCTTTAAAATTACCTAATTTATGTGCGGTAAAACAGATGGAAAATGAACACTTTGGGGAATACTCAGGTTGTCTGCTAAGAGAAACTTGGTTTATTCAAGGAAGATAAAGATCTGAGTGGGGGGAAAACTGGGATGTGAGAATTGAACACTTAAAGTAAGGTGGTGATTAAATAGTCTCTGTATACAGACAGACTGAGCACTGAACCATGGGTCGAGAGACCTCACCTTAAGGTGGCGAGAGCAGCACCTGCCCATGCCCCAACACAACAAGGACATAGAACTGTTGGAGTGAGTCCAGAGGAGGGCCACAAAGACAATCAGAGGGCTGGCGAATCTCTGCTATGAGGACAGGCTGAGAGAGATGAGGCTCTGCAGCCTGGAGAAAAGAAGGCTTCCAGGAGACCTTATAGTAGTCTTCCAGTGTCTGAAGGGGGCCTACAGGAGGGCTGGGGAGGGACTATTCACAAGGTCTTGTTATGATAGGATGAGGGGGAATGGGTTTAAACCGGCAGAGGGGAGATTTAAATGGGATATCAGGAGGAAGTTCTTTACAGTGAGGTTGGTGAGACACTGGAACAAGTTGCCCAAGGAGTTTGTGTCTGCTCCCTCCCTGGAGGTGTTCAAGGCCAGGCTGGATGAGTCCTTGAGCATCCTGATCTAGTGGGAGGTGTCCCTGCCTATGGCAGGGGGTTGGAACTGAATGATCTGGTCCCAGCNGGTTGGAACTGGATGATCTGGTCCCAGCACTGACCCCTGAGGGATGCCACTTGTCACTGGTGTCCAGGTGGACATTGTGCCCTTGATCACTACTCTCTGCGTGCGATCATCCAGCCAATTCCTTATCCAGCGAGTTGTCCGCCCATCAAGTCCCTGTTTTTCCAGAATTCCTCCAAAACTCATCTCTCTGCACCCACCAAGCAGGAGTCAAGCTAGCTAAATGGTGTAAAGAAATCAGGCAACTAAACCAACCCAGGGGCTGAAATCAACCCTCAGCGCTCCACAGCTATTCTGCTCAAAAAAAAAAAAAATAACAACAGTTAAAAGTGCACATAAAAATGCATTACAGCAGATCGGTTTCACCCAGTGAGAAACAAATTAACATCAGTCTAGAAGATGGTGCTCTGTTGTACGCTTTGTCCTTCTCTGCAACTCCTCATCTAGCTTTCATTCAACTTTAATTCCTGCTCAGTTGTGTTGTTCTGAAGAGCGAACGACTTGAGGGACTGCAACTCTGAACTGCGTATTTTCTAGCTAGTGAAAAATGTATGTGTTCCAGTAGGTGTTCCTGCCAAGGCAAACACAATGTGAAAACAGTGATTTTCCTTATTAAGCCTGCTTTCTCAGATATGGGATTTTCAGAGCCCCTGAATTCAGTAATAATATTATCTGCTCTAAGAGATTAGGTAAGCAAGTGCTAATTAAACTGCTGGACAACCGCCAAGCTATCACTGCTGCACAAGACTTGCCTGAACAGATGCCTCTCAAACAAAGGCAGAGATGTTACATTAAATACCTGTCTGGTTTTCCAGTTTTCCAGACCTTTCAGGTGATACAGTCTGAAGCTTGCAGTGATATTGGATTTTATGTTTTGGGTTGGGAAATAATTAATCAAAGAGCCGAACTTACAAAAAAAAACCAAAAAACAAAACCCCACAACACACACAAAAAATAGTCTCAATTGGCATAAAAAGTGCAGCACATCCAGTGTGGGATTTCCATAACTTCTGTATGTTTCTGCAAGACAGTCCCAATATCTTGCCACTGCAGGAAAAGTCTTTCTTTCACCCAGGCACAGATTAATGCAATGTCATTGAATCACAGAATCATAGAGCGTAAGGGGGTGGAAGGGATCTCCAGAGATAGAATCATAGAAGCACTCAGGGTTGGAAAGGACCACAAGGATCATACAGTTCCAAGCCCCCTGCCATGGGCAGGGACACCTCACACTAGATCAGGCTGTCTACAGCCTCATCCAGCCTGGCCTTAAACACCTCCAGGGATGGGGCTTCCATCACCTCCTTGGGCAACCCATTCCAGGATCTCACCACCCTCATGGTGAAGAACTTCTTCGTCACATCCAGTCTGAATCTACCCATTTCTAGCTTTGTTCCATTTCCTGTATTGCTATCACCACCTGACATCCTAAAATGTCCATTCCCAGCTTTCTTGTAGGCCCCCTTCAGATACTGGAAGGTGACAAGAAGGTCACCTCAGAGCCTCCTCTTCTCCAAACTGAACAGCTCCAACTCTTTCAGTCTGTCTTCATAGCAGAGATGCTGCAGCCCTCTCATCATCCTCGTGGCCCTTCTCTGGACACACTCCAGCATGTCCACATCCCTCTTGTAATAGGGGCTCCAGAACTGGATGCAGTAATCCAAGTGGGGTCTCACCAATGCAGAGTAGAGGGGGAGAATCACTTCCCTCAAACTGCTGCCCACACTTCTCTTGATGCACCCCTTGATCTGGTTGGCTTTCTGGGCTACAAGAGCACATTGACAGCTCATATTGAGCTTCTCATCCACCAGCACCCCCAAGATCCTCTCCTCAGGGCTGTTCTCAAGCCAGTCACTATCCAGCCTACATGGGTGCTTGGGATTTCCTTAACCCAGATGCAGGACCTTGCACTTGGCCTTGTTGAACTTTACGAGGTTTGCAGCCTGTCAAAATCCCTCTGGATAGATCCTTTCCCTCCAGCTGTCACGGCACTATACAGCTTGGCACCACTGGCAAACTTGATGAGGGTGCACTCGCTGCCACTGTCCATGTCTCCAACAAAGATGTTAAACAAGACTGGTCCCAGGAATGATCTCTGAGGGACTCCACTTGTCACTGGCCTCCACTGAGATGTGGAGCAATTGACAGCCACTTTTTGTGTGTGGCAATCAAGCCAGTGCTTTACCCATCTAGTAGTCTATCCATCAAACCCATGTTTCCCAACTTGGAGATCAGGATATCATGCAGGACAGTGTCAAGGTTTTGCTCAGGTCCAGATCGATGACATTAATCATTTATCTGGATGATGATTGAGTCTAACTGCCCTGCAAAGCAGGACCACTTGGGGCAGGTCACACAGGAATGCATCCAGGTGATTGAGTTTATGTCCATTGCCCCTCATCCAAACAGAGGGTATCACTGGAAAGAGATTGTCTTCATCCTCCTGACAGTCGTTTTTCATATATTTGTAGACATTGTAAGTTCCCCTCTCAGTCTTCTCTTCTCCAGACTAAACAGTCCCAGGTCTCTCAGTCTTTCCTTGTAAGGCAGATGCTCCAGTCCCTTAATCATCCTTGTAGTCCTCCATTGAGTCTCTCTACAGTAGTTCTCTGCTGTTTGGAACAGGAGAGGCCAGAACTGCACCCAATATTCTAGATGTGCTCTGACTAGGGCTGAGTACAGGAACCCCTTTGACCAGCTGGACACACTCTTATCAGTGCACTTGAGTATATTATTGGTCTTCTTGGGCACCAGGGCACGTTTCTGTCCCATGGATGACTTACTATCAACCAGGACTCCAAGATCGTTCTCTGTGGAACTACCCTCCAGAAGGTCAGTCCCTAACCTGTACTGGTATGTGGTGTTATTCCTCCCCAGGTGCAGGACTTTACACTTATCATTATTGAACCTCATTAGGTTCATCTTTGGCCAGCTCTCCAGTCTGCTCAGATCTCACTGAATGGCAGCACAGCCTGATGGGGTGTCAACCACTCCTTCCAATTTTGTATTATCAGCAAATTTTCAGAGGGTACACTCTACTTCTTCACCTAGGTGGTTGATGAATGTGTTGAATAAGACTAGACCTAGCATTGATCCCCAGGGAACACCACCAGGGTCTCCAACTGGACTACACACCATTGGTCTGGGCTCTGTTGTTTAGCCAGTACCCAATCTGTCTACTCTTCTAAGCCACACTTCCTGAGCTTACACACAATGTTATGGGAGACAGCATCAGAAGCCTCACTAAAATAATGGAGGACAACATCCACTGCTCTCTCTGCATCTAACTATTCAGTCACACCATTGTAGAAGACTATCAGATTAGTCAAACATGATTTCCCTTTGGTAAATCCATGTTGGCTACTCTTGATAACCTTATTTTCCTCCACATGCTTAGAAATGACCTTCAGAATGAGCTGCTCCATCACCTTACCAGAGGTGGAGGTGAGGCTGACTGGTCAGTAATTTCCCCAGCACAAGAAGGACATGAAACTGCTGGAAAGAGTCCAGAGGAGAGCCATGAAAGTGATCAGAGGGATGGAGCACCTCTGCTATGAGAATAGGCTGAAAGAGTTGGGACTTTTCAGCCTGGAGAAGAGAAGGCTTTATAGCAACCTTCCAGTATCTGAAGGGAGCCTACAGGAAGGCTGGGGAGGGACTGTTCACAAGGTCTTGTAATGACAGGACGAGGGGGGAATGGTTTCAAACTGGTAGAGGGGAGATTTAAACTGGATGTTAGGAGAAAGTTCTTCACAGTGAGGGTCACGAGACACTGGAACAGGTTGCCCAGGGAAGTTGTGTCTGCTCCCTCCCTGGAGGTGTTCAAGGCCAGGCTGGATGTGGTCTTGAGCGTCCTATCTAGTGGGAGGTGTCCCTGCCTGTGGCGTGGGGTTGGAACTGGATGATCTTCGAGGTCTCTTCCAACCTAAATCATTCCATTACATTTAATTCCATTCCATTCCATTCCATTCCATTCCATTCCCTTCCATTCCTGGGCCCACCTTCTTCCCATTTTTTAATATTAATTAGTCAGAGGCCCAGGATTTTCCTCCATAATTCTACTCCCCATAAATAATGATAATCATAATAAAAACACTAATAAATCAGAAGACAAATGTTAGAATGGTGAAAGCAAAAAAAAAACCAACCCAACACTTCCACAGACATAAAAGCTACCTCACTGTAGCTCCCTGACCATTTCACAAAGCTCACACAAATTCAGAATCTAAAGGTGTCTGTGAGTGAAGTGTCATAGGCAGTTCCCTCTTCCCACTGCGAAAAGCAGGAATGGGATTTATTTCAGCACTATGATAATGTCAAGTCTTTTAAAGGGCTTTACAATTTTCACCTGGTTCTTCACTTTCATAGCAAGATCAGTCCAGTGCTTTTTCCATGCTTTCCATAAATGTGATACAGTGCTTGCACTGATGAAAGGACTGCTTCAGATGTGTAATACCAGGCCAGAAATTAACAGAGAGGGGGAAAAAATGTGTGCCAAAATGGACGTTGCCATGTCCTAACTGGCAACCATTAGTGAAGAACAGGTACAAGGGTGGCAAAAAAAAGTGCTCAGAACTTTAATACTGACCAACAGTACTTTAAAGTGTCAATTTTTATCCTATATTGGCAATACAAAGTTTTAGTTTAAATATATATATATATATATATATATAAATATACTGTAGCTAGTAGTTTTCTTGGTATACTTGAAGAGATGGACAAAGGATTTAATTTAATTTAAAAAATTAAATTAGTTTTAATGACAATCAAATATTCTGTTAACCAAGATAAAAAAACCAAAAACAACAGGTAAGAGATAACCTTCACAAAACATTGCTCCTAACATATATGAATATTGCAACAATAATTAAAGATAGTAATGAGTGAAACCCATTAGCTACAATATATTGGGATTTTGCAACAATAATTAAAGATAGTAATGATTAAAACCCATTCGCTGCGACATATTAGATGTATACCCTATGAAGTATCACAAATGAGTGGTAATACCAAAATGTATTTTCTTTCCTTTGGCAGAGAGATTCAATTTCACAGGCATGATATTTTAGAGGCATGCCCTTTGTTTGGATGGGAGAGTTAATTCCCCCAAGATGAGAGGGGCACAACCATGATAGTTAACTTCAAATAGCCAAGGGGATATTCCATACCATATTATGGTATGGTCATTATATAACTGGAGCAGCTGGCTGGGAGAGGAAGGATTGCAGCTCAGGAATAGGTTGAGCATTGCAATGGTTCAGAGTGGTGAGCAACTGCATTGTGCATACTCACTTTATATATACTATTTTACTGTTTTTATTGTCATCATTATTTCTTCTCCCCTTGTGATGTCCTGTTAAACTGTTCTTATCTCAGCCCATGAGGTTTTAGCTCTTCTTGATGCCATCTCACTAGGGACAGTGAAGAGTGACTGAAAGGCTGTGTAGTGTTCAGGTGCCATGTGGGTTTAAGCCACAACTGCAAACTAACCATAGAATCATAGAATGGTTAAGGTAGGAAGGGAATTCAAAGATCATCCAGTTCCAACCCCCCACCATAGGCAGGGACACCTCCCACTACAACAGGTCTCTCAAGGACTCATCCAGCCTGGCCTTGAACACTTCCAGGGAGGGAGCAGACACAACCTCCCTGGGGAACCCTTTCTAGTGTCTTACCACTCTCACTGTGAGGAACTTCCTTCTAAGGTCCACTTTCAATTTCTCCTCTGCTAGTTTAAACCCCTTACCCCTCGTCCTGTCATTACAAGACCTTGTAAATAGTCCTTCCCCAGCCCTCCTGTAGGCCCCCTTCAGATATTGGAAGGCTATTATAAGGTCTCCTGGAAGCCTTCTCTTCTCCAGGCTGAAAAGCCCCAAGTCTCTCAGCCTGTCCTCATAGCAGAGGTGCTCCAGCCCTCTGATCATCTTCATGACCCTTCTCTGGACTTTAAACTTTACCACAACTGCAAACTAATAAAAAGACTTAAAACATTTCTTTATTGCCTCAGCTTAACTCATGACTCCATTTGTCTTCTCTGGATTCAGAAACTCCTAACCTGAGTGCTTCTAACTCTCCAGTCTACATTAAAAAAAAAAAAATCCCTTTAAAATTAAATATGTGACCACTTTCAGATTGGGTTACTCACCTGGTTTGTAAACAGCAAAAGAAAATTAACAATGCATGTAAACAGGCTTTTAGCTGCATTCAGTTCCCCTTTTTACGCAGGAAGGATTAGCTCAATTTTCTTAATTGCAGATGACAAGCTGTCAAAAATATGTTTTTCCCCTTCTTGATTCGCCTTTAAAAAGCACTACCTCTCTCCTAGTAAATTATTCAAATTCACTAATCAGAATATTTAGTGTGCTCTTTAAAATAAAGAAAGAGGAATAAAGCATGCAGTCGGTAAGACAAAGCTGTGTATGATGTATCTCAGTTAACACAAAAGTGCCATCCTGCTTCTCTCTGGCACCAGATCTAATACTGCATATATATGTCAGGGCACTCTGGGGGGAGGAAGAGAATATCTTACTGGGTGGCAAGTGGCTGGAGAGCAGCCCTGAGGAAAAGGACCTGGGGGTCTGGGTTGATGAAAAGCTCAACATGAGCCAACAGTGTGCACACACAGCCCAGACAGCAACTGTGTGCTTGGCTGCACTAAGAGAAGCGTTGCCAGCAGGGCAAGGGAGGGGATTCTCCTGCTTTACTCTGCTCTCATCAGACCCCACCTGGAGTACTGTGTGCAGTTCTGCAGCCCCCAACACAAGAAGGTCATGGAACTGTTGGACAGAGTCCAGATGAGAGCCACAAAGATGATCAGAGGGCTGGAGCACCTCTGCTATGAGGACAGGCTGAAAGAGTTGGGGCTTTTCAGCCTGAAGAAGAGAAGGCTTCGAGGAGACCTTACAGTAGCCTACCAGTATCTGAAGGGGGCCTACAGGAAGGCTGGGGAGGGACTATTAACAAGGTCTTGTAATGACAGAATGAGAGGGAATGGGTTTAACCTGGCAGATTGTAGATTTAAAGGGGATGTTAGAAGGAAGTTCTTCACAGTGAGGGTTGTGAGACACCAGAAAGGGTTGCCCAGGGATGTTGTGGCTGCTCTCTCCCTGGAGGTGTTCAAGGCCAGGTTGGATGAGGCCTTGGAGACCTGATCTAGTGGCAGGGGTTTGGAACCAGATGATATTTGAAGCCTCTTCCAAGCTAAACCATTCTATGATTCTATGGTTGTACCATTTTATAGAGAGCAGGTGAATTGATGTTTAAAACCTCTCAGTATTGATTTATAAATCCAGTAAAACAAATCAGTAAAAATATATATTCCTTGAAATAATTCTCATCTTGCTTCTTTCCCACGTGTCCTAAAAGGATATTTGAGGTATTAGATGAGGCACTGCGCAGCGTCTATATTCATGTAGTAAAAATTTAAAAGAGTCTACTCTCACTTCAGTTGTACTATGCTAGTGGTCAGAGGGCAGGAGGGATACAAAATACTTGATTTTCATTTCTATTTTCCTCTTTACATTTCTTTCACTCCATTAAATGTATTTCTGCTTATTAAGTTATGTTTTTCATTATATTAATTTTTATTAATACTTCGTAGTCTGGAGTTGTCACTTGCAGGTTTGCTAAGGCCTCTCCCACTATGATCTGGACGTGACTAAGAAGAGGAAGAAGAGAAGGATGCACTGCTGTCAGTGAGTGCCACTTTATGCTGTCATAGTCTTGGCAGAGTTCCCTAGATATTAATACTTTGATCCTGAAATATCTGCTTATTTGGATGGCTAAAACTTATCGGGATGGCTAAAGTTATCAAGACTTTCCATATGCTGAGGGTTATTCAGACGTTAATCATCTGCAAAACTGAGATCCGTTTTCTTTCCTACTTTTCCCCCATCACGCCTACCATTTCACAAAACAACAGAATCACAGAATAGTAGAGGTTGGAAGGGACCTCCAGACATCACCAAGTCCAATCCCCCTGCCAAAACCAAGATCACATAGGGGAGACTGCACAGGGATGCATCAAGGTTGGTTTTGAAAATCTCCAGAGAAGGAAATTCCATAACCTCTCTGGGCAGCCTATTCACCCTCACTGTAAAGAAGTTTCTCCTCATGTTGAGGTGATGCCTTCTATGTTCAAGCTTCCATCTGTTGTTCTTTGTCTTATTACTGTGTACCACCAAAAAGAGATTGACTCCATCCACTATGTACCACCAAAAAGAGATTGACCCCATCCACTTGACACCCACCCCTCAGATATTTATAGACATTGATCAGATTTCAAGCAGGTAAGGAGTCACAAAGCAGATCTGGCCGTGTAAAGCACTGACACAGGGAGCATGATTGTGAATGGAATCTGCAGTTTAAATGTGCCATGAAGGTGGTCATACTCTGTTATGTCTTTGGCTTACTGAAACCTATATCATTCTTCAGTTCTGAAGCTTTTGCCAGAATAGGCACAAATGAGCCAGCATCATGCAGCATAGAGGCTCTCAAAATCTTTTCTTAGACATCAGCAATTACTCAGTTCAGGGAACATGCAGAGGAATTAACCCCTCCCTGGGAACAATTTTGTTGTTGAAGCAGTAAACCCCCTTATATCAGCATGAGTTGTCCATACTTTCATATTAGAGTTTGGGGTTTGGGGTTTTGGAGGGGTTTTTTGGGGATGCTTTTTGGTTTTTTGTTTGGGTTGTTTTTTTTTTTTTTCTTGGTTAGTGGTTTTTTTGTTTTGTTTTGTTTTGTTTTGTTTTGTTTTGTTTTTTTAAGCTTCATGCAATTAAATATTCAG